>JAOWBW010002486.1:0-75825 GCA_026119855.1 Campanula takesimana | reverse complement strand
CATGTTAATACTTGTACCTTGTACCATGTACCCTTGTTATCATCGTTTTTAGTTTTAGGGTCAAACAAAACTCTGCTATGCTCCCTTGTACATTATCTCTCTCTCTCTCTCTCTCTCATGCATGCATTGCATCATCCAACATCAAAAACTTCTCTATTTTCTCCTTAAAAAGAATTAGTTTCTTGCCACACATACCCACTAGTCCGTGTCAGCACTGCACAGGTCCCCATTACCCGGTATTCGATGTGCAGGAATTTGTGCGCTACTGTCGCCCTCTTTCGAGTCACTCGTCTACTCCACTCACCGTGTACGTTCGCGAGCGGTGGGACAACCTTTTACCTAACCCGTGTCAACCCACACTAGTATAGGTAACACACCTAGGTTTTGACCGGTTTGGTTTGGCTAGCTTTTTCTAATAGTCAATTAACGTGCTGTCCATGTCGAGTCATCCCCAAGTCAATGATGAATCGAGATCTTTGAGAGAAAGTGCACAAAAAAGTGATTTCCCTATAAGGGACGTGCCATGGTGAGATGAGGTGTTTATTGTCAAGAGCTCCGCTCATCATTAACTTGCGTAGGATGTACATAGACGTCACATTAAATGCCTTTAAGGAAGGGTTAGTCGTAGGATCCGATGGTTGGTGGAAGCCGCTTGCCCTATAGGACCCTCGCCAAATTGTCCGTTTGGGGTGTGCAATGCAGGTGAAAACGAGGGGTCTATAGACGTAATGATGGCCTCCACTGATCGTAGTCTCCTAACTAGTTGCGAAAAAGGGGTACCCTTCCAACCAATTAGGATGTAAGTAGTGTATGTTTTTGTAAATTAAAAAATATACTTGCATGAGCCTGCCCCCTCTCCTAAATCTCCATTGCCCTTCAACCTTTCAGCAAAGCAAGTTTGGATCCGTTCGGGTGGTCGACTACAACGTGAAGATTCTACTCCGTCCACGTTTCTCAGTCTCGTCATCAGCAATGTCAACTCCTGCTTCAGCTTCAGCCTCTGCTCCTCCTGCCAGTGCCGCCGAGCTCAACACCGAGGCTACTCTCAATGGTATTCCCCCAAGCCTCCAGAACTTCCTCGCTGTCTCGAAGCAAAGATCAAGAATCTCGAGGAAAGCAACAAGATGCTGGAAGACCAGAACCAACAGTTGAAGGGTCACATTCAACAAAAGGGAACTAAACTGGTGCCCGATGGAGAGAATTTCATTTATGTCGAGGATGAAGAGGTCAATACCAACTGTCCCCCCAACACCAATGCTACTACCTTCCCATTCCCAAGCTACCGCAATGTTCCACCTCCTTCTCTCTACACCCCCTTTTCTCTCCCAACAAGGTTTCACTACCATGAGCAAGAACAAGGCGTCTATGACCTTCCCCTGAACTGCTTGGCGGCTACCTCTCCGCTAGCAAACTACCCGCACCCTCGTTGCCTCTGAGTATTGGGATGGCCGCTGCTACTGCTTCCACTACTCCTCCCGTCACTCTGTCAGAAACTATCCCCGACATCTCCAATCACCCTGTGGTTATGGCCATGCAAGAGCAAATGCGAAAGTTGATTGAGACCGTAGATAAGCAAAGTGCACCGACTACCAAGACAATCAACCCTAGCCAAGTGGGGGCTCTCCCCAAGGATTTCAAGATGCCTAAGGTGGCAATGTTTCATGGTGACTCGTGTCCTAAGACTCATTTGGATAGTTTATGTGTTGGCCATGAGGGCTCGTGACTGCACCAACGAATAAATGGCTCGCGTATTTCATAGCACTTTGGATGGTATAGTCTGCGTTGGTTCTTGGGGCTAGAACCAAGCGAGAGGCAAACGTGGGATCAGATCAGCGCTATTTTCTGTGAGAAGTATCAGGCTAACTTGGATTGGCATGTGAATCGAACGGATCTTGAGAACACTATGCAAAAGCCCGGCGAGGCTATTTATGATTTTTACAAGAGGTGGAACCATCGGTTGTGTGAGGTCCAATACCCACCAAAGGCGAAGGAACAGAAACAGATTTTCTACAAGTGCTTGCTACCGGAGATGAAAGCAGCTATAGGTAATGGTTACTTCCCTGATTTGCGGAAATGGTTGACGCCGGAGTAAGGTACGAAGCAGGGTTCATGGGATTGTGCCGCAAAGGAAAGTCCAAAGACCAACAACAACAACTCCTTCCGCTACAAGGCTCCTACTGCGCCTGCGCCTCTAGGGGTGGAAAGGAGGCCGTCGGCCAAGTTGAATATGGTCCAGAAAGAGGTCCCGTTAGATGTTCAAAGCCGTAACAAGGAATGGGGCTCCGCCGCAAAGAGAGAGGGAGCACTTTGACGAATTTGGAATGCCTATGGGAAAGTCTTTGACGTGTTTGTCAAGAGAGGTCTCATCAAGCCGTTAGAGAATTACCAACCTGCCTACCCAAGAAGTGATTTGGACGCCTCCAAGTTCTGCAAGTATCACAAGCACATCGGGCACACAACGGATGGTTGTATTCAATTGAAGCGTGTAGTACAAGGGTTGATCAATGACAAGAGATGAGAAGCCGAAGGTTCCTAATGTGGTGAATAAACCTCTTCCTAACAATGGGGGTGGGGTGAATATGGTGCAAACATGCGAGATTAGTATCCTAGAGCTCATGGACGCCTTTGACAAGATAGGGCTCACGATGGTGGATATCTTCATGGCATTGGTGACATTAGAAATACTCGAACCATTAGAAGGACATCTCCCCCGTCTTGGTTGCGATTTGTCGAAGTTTTGCCACTACCACAAGTACACCGGTCACACTACCGAAGAATGCTTTGAACTCAAGAAGGCCGTGCAAGGGCTCATCCACAAGGGAGTCATCGAAGACCCTAGAGATTATGTAGCTAGCAATGTACTCATGGTAGACTTAGTGAGATCACTTGATCCGGCCGAGCCTGTTGTGGCGGACTGTGATGAGATGGGTTATATTTCAATGACTAATAATAAAGAATCTTCTTGCTACTTGTTGTCTTTAGAAGAACTAGTTAAGTGAAGTCGAATCTCTAGAGGAGGAGAATCCCAATCCCTCTCAACCTCTTTCTTGGGCCGAAATCTTCGAGGAGGCCGAGAAGACCGAAGTTTCGCCCCCTTGTCATGACTCGCCATTGTTTTGGAGGAGCTACGTGCGGAAGTTTGTCCCTTACAAGATCCGGTCAAGTGTACCAATCCGACCCAAGGGGTGCAAAGAAAGTCTTTGGGAAGGAACCCGAGCAGCCGACCTAGACAAAGAAGACCCTATCCTCACTCAACTCAACACAAACCCAAGCCCACATTTCACTATGTCCCTACTCACCTCCTCCCTAGCCCATCGCCTCATGCTCGAGCAAAACCTCGCCGCCACCATGGTACCATTCACTATTACCCCGGAAGACGTCACCCACATGATTGGTAATATCCACTATGGAAACATCATCACTTTCTCGGAGCTAGACAAGCCAGTGTTTGGAGTTGATCATAATGAGCCTTTGTACATCACTGTCGAAATAAACGGCAAGAAGATTCCCCGTGTATTCATTGACAATGGTTCTGCTATCAATATCCTGCTTCAAGGATGACGGATGTGGTTGGCGTTCATGGTGGATTTACGCCCATCCAAACAAACCATCAAAGCTTATGACTCTACATGCCGCGCCGTGATAGGCGAAGTCACCTTGCCCATTACCATCGAAACAAAGATCCTGCCAAACGATTTCCACGTCATCGACATCCCGCAACCTTCTCACTCCTCTCGCCGGCCATGGTTACATCAGTCGGGCGCTGTCCCATCTTCCCTGCACCAGTGTGTGAAGTTTCATCTGGTAATGAAGTGACCATCATCTACAGTGATCTTGTAACTGCCCAAGGGACGGACACCAAGGGCGTTCCTGTCTTACAGATTCAGCATGGGAAGAGAGACGACTCTTCAATGGCTTCGAAATAGTCGCTCAAGCACAGATCTGCACCATCGACCTCACCAAAACAACGGACAAAGTGGCACCTGTTGTCAAGATACTGCGTAACATGGGTTTATACCGGGGCTGGGGCTAGGTAAGAACTTGCAAGGCCCCACAGAATTGGTTGAAGAGATTAATCATCGAGGGTTGTTTGGTCTAGGATACACCCTTACTCTTGAAGACAAGATGGAGCAACAGAGGATAGAATTGCTTAAAAAGATGAAGCTTCCCTACAAAAAGCCTGAAATGCGGCCATACCGTCTGTCCCTAAATAGCTACTTTGTTAGGGAAGGCGAGGAGTTTTCGTGTTTGGAGTTCGCAGAGCCATGGATTGAACCCCACTGGGAAGTTGCAGAAAGGGTCGAGATTTTCAGAGATGTGGAATTCGATCGGTCCAACATGAAGCTGACTTACATGGAATATGACAAGCACACGGGCAAAATTAGAACCATCAGGCATGAGTACTCCACCAAGGTTGCAGAAGACTTGGCAGATCAACTTGAAGCCACAACTCTTGACAAGCCAGCAAGAGAAGCCGCAGAAACTCCAAGTTTGACTGAGACGTGGGACGGCCAATATCTGCTTCAACATCTGGGTAATCTGGGCTGCACGAGGACATGGTTGCCGTCATCGAGGATGATTCTGAAGATAAGGTGGACCCAAGGACATTGGTGTACCCATGGGGGACAAGCTCAAGAATTGGTGCATCATTGGGGGACCTATAGCTACTCCGGAATTTATGGTGGGAACACTGGGGTTACTCCTTCTCCTGTCGCCACTTCCTGCAGCATCTCCTATCACTCGCTCAAAATCCCATCCCCAGAGTCTAGGTTTTACATTTTGAATTTGAGTCTTCTCTAAGTCTGACGACCTTACGTCTGAAGACTATGATCTTGTTGCAAACGCTATGTTCCCTTTTGCTATGAATGAAACCCTCGACCTTTCCGAGTATCCCTCCATAGTCACTCTTTTAACTGATAAATTGGCTAATAATCAAACTAATGATATACACTTAGTTAATAATGATTCATTAGAAGAGGCAGACACAAACACATTAAATGATGAATACATTAAAGAGATTTCAGAAAGGTTATTAATCAAAAAGAATCTCGAGCCCAAGCTGCCGATGAGGTGTTTACATGCGTGAATTTGGGGACCGAAGCCGAGCCTAAGGAAACGCAGATTGGAAGCTTCTTCAGCGGAGCCGAAAGGGAAGCACTGATTGAGCTACTCAAAGAATATGTGGATGTGTTTGCATGGTCGTATAAGGACATGCCGGGGCTCGACAACTCGATCGTAGAGCACAGAATCCCGATGGCACCAGACGCTAAGCCAGTCAAGCAGAAGCTGCGCCGCATTAAGCCGGAATGGTCTTTGCAAGTGAAGGAGGAGATTGAGAAGCTACTCCGTGTGGGTTTTATCAGGGTGATCGAGTATCCAACGTGGTTATCAAATCTGGTGACTGTCAAGAAATCCAACGGTAAAGTCAGAGTATGTGTGGATTTTCGGGATCTCAACAAAGCTACGCCAAAGGATGACTTCCCTTGCAAATATCGACATGTTGGTGGATGCGACCGCCATTATGAGGTCAAGTCGTTTGTTGATGGGTTTGCCGGCTATAACCAAATCAAGATGGCCGAGGAGGACCAAGAAAAAACAGCTTTCACAACCCCATGGGGGACTTTTGCTATACCGTCATGCCATTTGGGCTGAGGAACGCTGGGGCTACCTACCAACGGGTGTAGACACCCCGATCTCGCACCCCTTAAACCAACCCTTGATTCGGTTTAAGCGCGATAATCGACCTAAAATCCCAGATTTGGCGGTTCGGGACTACCGTACGCCTTATCGGTGCATCGGATGCAAAACCGAGTCCGAATTCATGATCAGGGCTCAAAACCGAGTAAACAGGCGTATACTTCGAAAATTGAGCGTCGGGACCCAACGGCGGGCCCCGCACCCCTAGAACGCCTTTTACCGGACATCCCTTGCATTTAAAATTATATTATTCTATTCCTTACTCTTTAACATAATCTAGATATGCCATCTTGACCAGAAAATTGAGAAGAGCAACTTTTGCGTTGGACCCGCGGACAACCGGGACACCGGAACGCGCACGACGGAGCAGTTGCAAGCTGTTGCGGAGCGGGAACACGGAGCCAGAAAATCATGCATGTTCACTCCCACAAAACTCGGCACATGGCTGCAATATGGGGGGGTCACATGGGCCAAAATCAACCAAAATGGACAAGTGCATTTCAAAAGTGGAAATCACCAAGTCAAAGCAACACTCACTTTTGGCCATTTTTTCCACCCCATTTGCATGAATTTCGGGCAAGCAACCACCCCCCCCCCCCCATACTACCCTACTCTAGGGCATTTTGGTCAAAAAACTTACCTCCCTCCTCCATATACTTCCTAGGTTGATCCAAGAAAAAGGGAGTCATTCAACCACACATTCACTACACACTCCCTCCATACACTTTCACTCTTGCTCTTACTACCACCATTCCACCACCACTACCACCACTCCTCCACCACATCTCCACTACTAACCACCACCCAAACACCTCAAACAACCCCTTCAAATCTCAAGCAACAACAACAAGAAGCAACAACAACAACAACAACAACAACAACAACCACAACCACCACAACAACAACAACTTCAATCAAACAAAAAAAAGTCTTCCCTTGGAGACAAAGAAGCACACCACCCTCTCTTAATCTAGGTAAGTTTTCCTTTTTATATATCATAGATTTGATAAAATGTAAGTTTAAATGAGTTGTTTTGGGAATCTAGTCAACTAGTGACTAGATTCCCCTTATTACCTATGTAATCTATGTTTTTACTTTGTAAATAAACATGTTCTATATATTCTAAATGTTCATACTTCAGTCCTAGCATGTGTATATATGTCTTGAGTTCATTTTGGTGTTAATCTCATGCTTTAGATCTCAAATCCCAGCAAGATATAGTCCATTTGCTCAGCATGTGTATATTCTGCCCTCATCTCCTTCTTTCTTGTTTATTCTCATTTTTGTTTATGTTTGTTCATAAATAGACACATGATAATGTTAATAATATATCAATAAATAAGTTCTCCAAGTTTTATGGGTTTTCTCTGACTCCATGCCATGTTTGATATCAATCTTCATGCCATGTATAATCTGTCCAGCATGTTCTGTTTCAACCAAGCCTTTTGATGAGCTTTTTACTCAATCATAAATTCGTTTCTAGATGTGTCTTGAAACATGAAAGTTGTTCATTATATAATTAATATGATTATTGCCAAGTTTTGTGGTCTAAATACATGTATAGGTCATTTTTTGGTAGTCATTTTCGTAGCTCAAATATGTTGCTTTGCTTGCTGCAGTCTTGGCTAATCTGAGTTTTCTAGTCTAAAACCCTACCAAAACTAGATTTTAAAGTCAAAGTCAAAACATGAAATTTGTTCTTAAAAGACTAATTAAGATGTTCATGCTTTTTAAAACAATTTTATGACCTCTGGAAAGGCTTCTTTCCATTTCTAAATCAAGTGCCTGCTTCCAGATTCATATCTCCCAGATTCTGACATGCCAATGTCAGATCACTTTTGAAGAACCAAAACTTTCTTTCTGACTTTGAAACTTTGTACACATTATCTTTAATATATTATCTTCAACTTTTATGTTTTATGCGTTTCCAGATTATTAAGATATGATAGTGTATATTGCTCATCAAAACCTGCTATGATATCTTTTCCTGCGCTGGGCTGAATTTACATAAATGTTCTTGACATGATTTGAGCATGCAATATCAACCCATAAATCCAATAAAAATTCATACATGTGCTGTAACATCTTGGGAGTGAATCCCAAGCTTTGGATATGTTTTTGGATAGGTCATTCACAGGTACACCCATGGCGATCCACAGCAGCCCCATGAATTTGGAGATCAACCTTGGTTGGACATTTGCATTTCATGGGATATTTCCCATTTTTCACCTAATTATATTATTTGTACAATATTCCCCCTTCCCCCTTTAATTTCTCATACTTGTATATATGATTCAAACCTTTTTTCAAAACCAATCGGGAATCCACCCAAACCGATTCCCGGTTGCGAACTAAAACAAACGTGCCTAGACTAGGAGACTCCCCTGTACATAAACATACACATTTTTTATAAGTTAGGACATAAAACACATTTTCAAAAGGCAAACTAAAATCAAGCGTAGGCGGAAGCATGCTAGAGACCGAAAGGGCGAGCGGAGTGCCTAACACCTTCTCCTCTCGTAACATAGCCCCCGACCCACTTTTCAATCAAAAGGTTTTATCTCTATTTTCCTAAATAAAATGAGGTGGCGACTCTTCTTTTCAAAACCAAAGTAGGGAAACCATTATGAGAAACCGAGCGGATTCCAGCCGCGTTTCGCACGGATCCCTCACGCGGGTACGGGCGCGGCTCTCACAGTGGCGACTCTGCTGGGGACTATTTTTTCAAAAGTGGGCTAGACTCATTTTGTGTGCTTTCGCCATTATTTGCTTTTGCCTTGTATATACTTGTCCTAACTTTGTTTTGCAGGTTTTTTTATATGTGTAAATAAAAAGAAATAAAAAGCGAAAACAAAAAAAATACGTGCTTTTCTTTCTTTCCTCAAAAAATCATTTTTCAAAAAATAGAGACCTCACACACAATCACGTTTTCAAACTTCCGACTTAGAAACCATACAAACCTTAGGGGGTGTAGCCAGGTGAGTGAAGGGGGGTCACCGATCCTCTGATAGGGCTCCCGGTTGACATTCCCGCCCCAAAGCGCGGCTACTAGTCGTCGCTGCGGGTGTAAGCCACATGCAAGCATCCATTAAAAGCCTCGATGTCCGAATTTTCAAAATGACACGTCCTCGACTTTAAGCCGGTTTTTGTCTAATAATTTCTCTTCAACCCTATGCATTCCTAAAAGGTTATAAACAACCTAAAGTGTGGATATTTTGGAACGATTGGGTTGACCCGAAATTATCAAGACCTTCACATAGACCGTAACCCGAATGGTGGATCCCAGAAAGAGTATAGGCCCTTCGCTAGGGGCTTCGGACGGCCATTAGTACAGGTGAAAAACGTTGGTCCTATACTTTGGAGACGGTATCCATTATTCCAGGATTTAATCATTGAACGTGTCAAAACAAAGCGCAGTGCTTGTCCGGCTTCTTAGGTTTTTGTGCGTTGCTTGCGCTTCAACCTTTCTCAAAAATGATTTTGTTCCTTATACTTTTCTTCTCTTTGTGCTTTTATTTTTGTACATAAAAGAAATCCCATTTCAAAAATTTAAAACGTTCTTTTTCCAATCCATTTTTGTAGAGGGAGAATCTCGCTTCTTTTTCTAGCGCGACATTCAAGGTCAGTTCCAGACATTACTTTGATCAAGGTCTACTCCGGGTTTTCTCATCAAGCATGGCCAACAGCGGACATAAATCAGGAAATGGGGCTAGGGGCTCACTTAACATTGAGCATAGGAATGCAGTGGAACAATGGTTGGAATGGCGCTTGAACGAACACACCAACCGCATGACCATCCTTTTGCAAGAATTTCAGAAAGGGATGTTAGATCAAATGGCGAGCCTCTTGAGGGACCAAAGTAAATTGGAGCTCAACGAGCTCCAAGCACCCCAATTCCAAAATATCGGTTCCGATCTCAGCTCTTCTTCCCCTCGAGATACGAGGTTCATGACATGTAGTGATAATGCGCAGCAGATGACAAATGACAATTCAAGTTTGCGTAATGTTGGGGATCAAAAACCAAGTCGCTCACAGAGAAGGTTCAGTCGTCATGATAGGCACTTTGATGAATTGTATGCTCCCATGAGTGTGATACTCCACGACTTAATGGATCGAGGCTTATTAAAACCTATGGAAGGTTATGTGCCGCCAAATCCGTTGCCAAAACGTTGGGATGATTCTGTGCATTGTGAGTTTCATCAGTCAAGAGGGCATAGCACAGACAATTGCTTTCAACTCCATCATATAATCCAAAACCTTATTGATGAGGAAATCATTGAGAAGCCCATACCGCAAATCAACCCGCCTTATGACAATCGTAACGCCCCAAGGCCTGTGACTCCATATTGTGTAAACCCGTATGGAACCCCGAAAGCTTACAATCCTGTCCCATCTGGCAAGGCTAAGGAGAAGAGTTTGGTTCGAAAGGAGGATAGACAATTCGATGAATTTGGAGCCCCGATATCCAGTGTTTTTTACAGTTTGGTTTCTCAGGGAATCATGAAGCCCATGGAAGGGTATAAGTTACCCAACCCGTTGCCTAAATCTTGGGACCCCTCAAAGCTCTGCATGTATCATCAAGTTTGGGGTCATGATACAGACTCGTGTTGGTCTCTCAAGCACGCCCTCCAGGACCTTATTGATAAAGAAGCTATCCCAAAGCCTCCCCCAAAGACTTCAAATTCGAAGGTGTCATCCTAGGGGCTCACTGAGCCCCAAGGAAGGAGTTGTCTTTTGTTTGATGATGACCGCAGTTTATCAACTCGAGAAGATGTTTTGCTAATGATGGAATGCTTACTGACCCAAGGGATATTATGTCTTCTTTTGCTGTGAATAGGGCGCACCGCCCAAACTCTTATCCCTTTTGCTTTCGGGCCCGTTCTAAAAAATGCTCACTCTTTCTTTCGTCTTCCAAATCCATGCTTGCGTGTCATCTTTTCCTGTAATATATTTATTTGCTTGCTTGTCTTGTAAATACACGTTTTCAGTTAATGAACTTGCTTTATAATCAAGTGCCTTCATAATCACGTATTTTGTAAATTTGGTCCCACAAATGATTAATCTCACTTAATTAAAAGCAAACGATAATAAATGGACTAATTTTAGACTGCGATTAATTGAGGGGAGAACTAAGGTTGACGGTGCTCAATGGAATTCACAAACGAAGTTCACGAAGGTGATCGACAAAGTCATCCGACGAACGAAGATTTTAGGGTGCAATCAAGGACATAATCAAAGAGGCCAATCAAATGGTAAAGACTGAAGATTATCACACTGATGCAAGAGCAAGTGTCGGCGATTTTCCTTTAATGTACGATGCATTGTAAATTCTCGCATATTGTATGTTTATGTTTTTGTAAAAATTGTTGTATTCCGCACGCTATGATGTTTCTTCTTGAGTGCAAAAAAAAAAAAAAAAAAAAAAAAAAAATCGAAAGAGAGCAGAAAAGGGTGGTAAAAAAAAAATCGAAAGAAAGCAAAAAAGGGGAGGTCAAAAAAAAAAAAAAAAAAAAAAAGCATTATTCATTTATTTTGGTACATATTCCATTTGCTTTAATTCAATTGTTTTAGAAATGATATCGCGACACTACAAATTCATGTGTGTGCCGTCAACGATGGCAATTGGCATTTCATTATGAAGACTTCATCACTCGTTGCACAAAGACAAGGCATGGACCGAGGGTTCGGCAATCTCATGTGACGTCATCAATTTCAAGGAGCACAGCGCATATGAGGCTAATCTAAATTGAAGAAGTTCTCGATCTCTCGAATTTGGGCAAGCACCATCAACGACGACAACTGGTGTCTTTTGTTGGAGACCAACATGCTCTGCCAAACCCTTACACTGAGGGAGCCCAGCGGCCAAATGTCATACAGCCTCTAATCAATCTCAAAAAGCGCGACAACGACGACAAGGACCTCCCACCCACAAGGTCAACAGACGGTGCTAATTACAATTGTTTGGTGGTGTTCTCATCTCGATTTGTCACGGTCTAATTTGAGTCCAAATAAATCTTTTCTAAAAAATAGAAATTAACTTTTTGATTTTGAAGCACTTGACCATTAATGCGAATTCTAATCTTGAGTCATTGATTTCGAATGTGAGCAAATTCCTCGAGTCTAGGGGCTTCCCCCTACTCTCGTCCTTCCGTCAATTTTTTCTGCGCAAACACAATGTCAAAGATCCCACGGGATCTTTCTTTGCTTTCCCAAAACACTGGCCTTGTGCCTTCCCCAGTCAATTCCTGTAATTTGTCACAGCAAGGGAGGCGAGGGAATGTGATCCTCTGACTCTCAAAATCCAAAATCTGGAAGTATGCTCAAATGAATGAATGTGAGCTGGGGCTGCGTGTCAGGATTCAGAAATGATAGATGGGTTCCCCGTTAATGCAAAACGTCTCAGGGGTAGGACAACTCTCACAGATAGTTGGTCCTTGGAAGTTTTAACATCAACAATCATCAGCATTTGTGAGACAACCGTCACAGATGGTTAGGTCCCTTTCAAGAGAATCATCGGAGGGAAGTTTCTCAGATTAGTAGTTTGGGCCACGGGTCACAAAGCTCAATCGCCGGCAATACTGGGGGCTGTGTATAATTGACTAATTCTCGAAGACAGTTGAGTTCCACCATCAAAGCATCGAATGCAAATATGACTATCATGTTGTGTGAGCTACTCCCGGCAGTGGAACATCAAATCTGTAACAACTCTCATAGGCACTTAGGTCCCTTATGTGTGGATCATCAGAACACAGCGCCATCTCGGATTGATAGTATGGCCCGCAAAGCTCAAAGCTCGTTTCTTCGGCAACATCAGGATTGTGCCCCGCCGAACAACTCTCAGAGACAGTTGATTCCTCAAAGAAGGAGTATTGAATGTCAGAAAACGTGAATTATGATCAGCAGCAAAGCATCGAATGTGGGATGAATCTCATAGACAGTCGGTCCCTTAATGTGGGAATCAATAGAAACAAAGTGCCATCTCGGATTGTCAGTATGGCCCGCAAAGCTCAAAGCTCTTTCTTTAGCAACATCGGGATTGTGTCCCGCCGAGTAACTCTCAAAGGCAGTTGACCCCCTACCGATTGGGTATCGCATGTCAGGAATTGTGAATTGCATCCAACAGAGAAGCATCGAATGATTGAACAACTCTCAAAGACAGTTGACTCCCCACCGATTGGGTATCGCATGGCAGAAATTGTGAAGTACCTCCGACAGCGGGACATCGAACATTTGAATAACTCGCAATGACAATTAGAGCCCCTAAGCCAAAACATGAAGTGGTCTCGATACGACAGTTTGGATCAACATGAGATTCACCCTCACAAGTGAAACAAGAGCTTCATATGCCAGATTCAGGGGCTTGTCCTATAACATGACTGGGGCTTCCGTAGCCAACATCTGAGGTTGATCTTTGAATGACACTGGGGCTTCACCAGCAAGAATGTTGAGGGTTGATATCAAAAAGAACAAATAGGGCTTCTACAGCCGACTTCTGGGGCAAGGCAAAGTAATCCATCGGGAAAGACACCGTCGAGTAAACTTGATCAAATGGGTGTAGAGAATTGACCTTTCGAGTACTCACGCTAGGCCTCCAATCTCGCTCCACCATATGTCTCCACCTCGATTCCCATTCCTCGCAAAGTTTTCAAAAGAAAAATGTACAGTTCATTCCTTTCCCGATTTTCCCTCTTTGCACATAAACATTTTGTTCATTTTATAAAAAGCAAAGGCTGAAATGCAAGCAATGCACACGTGTCAAAAAAAATGAAAAAAAAGAGAGAGTGTTTTCAATTCTGAAAGAAAGATGGCGAAGTTTAAATTTTAAAATCATTTGCAACGGAAATCCTCGTTTGAAGTCCTTCAACCATCAATGACAATGAGAAGTTTTTGAAGTGGAAAAATGCGCGCTATGATATTGCATACTTGTGAAAATATTTTGCAGGTGTCCAAATCTAATCCCATGCAGGTACCCCATCGCAAGAAGGGTCATCTCCAACAAATCGTCTATCAAACAAAATGTGTTTTTCGAGTTTTTCACAAACTCGAACTACGTAAGGTCTGATTCCCGAAAGGGATACGTAGGCAGCCTGTCACCTCAGGTCCGACCACACACGCATCAAAACGTTGCAATGGAGATCTTGGCACCGCAAGTCCGGCCACAAAACGCATCAAAATGTTGAGAAGGGGAGCTTGACCACAAACGCCTCAAAATATCCCAAAGCAAGTTTGTTCATGCACTCGTCGAAGCAGCTCGCAGAAACCCGAGATGACCCCCCAATAAATCCAAACAGTTCCAGACATGAAAGCATGGTAATTGGATCGTTCTCCTCAAGCCAAGAATCAAAAATCTCATCACACAGCAACTACAAAGCCAAAGGATCCCCCATGGCAGCAGCTTGCAGCATATCCTTGATTTATCAAATATGAATGTGTGTTGAATTTTAGATCATCTTGTTCCTATCATGCCATTATCATGTAATGTCATATACAATGTTGCACCCCCCATCCCCAGCATGTCATTTTCACATCCATATACTTACCATGCTAACATCGTAATTGCGGCCACCATCACGTCAAATCTAATCATAATCTTTGGTAAAAATGTGAGTTTTAAAAGAGAAAAGAAACTTGTGCATCTAGGTCACAATCAAAAATCAAATGCAATTGGCACTAGCATAAGTACTTTTGTGGCTTGCAAATGTTTTATGCTTGAACAGGTGCGCTCCCGAGCTTATCAACTCCGTTCCCGCTTAACAGTTGTTCACTGTAAGGCAAAGCTCAGAATCTCATCACGTTGCAATCTCAAAGCTAAAGGATTGGAGCAAAACCACAACGTGCAGCGTATCCTTGAATTTTCTTTCGTGATATTTCTCTCGAGTGTTTGAAATGTCTTGAATCTCAAAAATTTGGTTACTTTGGTCTGTTCGGCCGTTCCCCGAATTTGACCCCCCTCGAATGCTTGGTTACTCTGGTCTATTCGGCCGTCCCCCGAATTTGACATTTTCAAAATGCTTGGTTAATTTGGTATGTTCGGCCGTCCCCCGAATTTGACCCCCCTCGAATATTTGGTTACTTTCTGGTCCACTCGAGCGCTCGAGTTGGATCTCCCTCAGAACTACGCCCCGACTTGATTCCCGAAAGGGATACGTAGGCAGCTCGATAACAAGAGTTTCAGTCGGACGTTCTATCGATTATCGTGTTACCTCAACCCCGGCTCAGAGATGTATGTGATCTCACCAACCCATAAGCCGTTCGCCCATTCCAATCCCCAGCAAAGAGAATTCGGTTTCTCAATGCATCCCCAGCATCCATCCGAACTATGATTGGTCTGATTCTCGCAAGAGATACGTAGGAAACTTGGGAACCCAGGTTCGACCATACTTGTTGTTTGCTTGCTTGAGTAGAACTACGGAGGCTTGATTCCCGCAAGGGATACGTAGGAAGCCCTATTTTGGGCTCAGCCGTCAAACCCTAGACGAGATCGGTTGTCTATATTGTATCGTCGAATCCACTTTACATCACAAGTGAATTCGACGAGGGGCTCTGTAGACACCCCGATCTCGCACCCCTTAAACCAACCCTTGATTCGGTCTAAGCGCGATAATCGACCTAAAATCCCAGATTTGGCGGTTCGGGACTACCGTACGCCTTATCGGTGCATCGTATGCAAAAACCGAGTCCGAATTCATGATCAGGGCTCAAAACCGAGTAAACAGGCGTATACTTCGAAAATTGAGCGTCGGGACCCAACGGCGGGCCCCGCACCCCTAGAACGCCTTTTACCGGACATCCCTTGCATTTAAAATTATATTATTTTATTCCTTACTCTTTAACATAATCTAGATATGCCATCTTGACCAGAAAATTGAGAAGAGCAACTTTTGCGTTGGACCCGCGGACAACCGGGACACCGGAACGCGCACGACGGAGCAGTTGCAAGCTGTTGCGGAGCGGGAACACGGAGCCAGAAAATCATGCATGTTCACTCCCACAAAACTCGGCACATGGATGCAATATGGGGGGGTCACATGGGCCAAAAATCAACCAAAAATGGACAAGTGGCATTTCAAAAAGTGGAAATCACCAAGTCAAAGCAACACCATCACTTTTGGCCATTTTTTCCACCCCATTTGCATGAATTTCGGGCAAGCAACCACCACCCCCCATACTACCCCTACTCTAGGGGAATTTTGGTCAAAAAACTTACCTCCCTCCTCCATATACTTCCTAGGTTGATCCAAGAAAAAGGGAGTCATTCAACACACACATTCACTACACACTCCCTCCATACACTTTCACTCTTGCTCTTACTACCACCATTCCACCACCACTACCACCACTCCTCCACCACATCTCCACTACTAAACCACCACCCAAACACCTCAAACAACCCCTTCAAATCTCAAGCAACAACAACAAGAAGCAACAACAACAACAACAACAACAACAACAACCACAACCACCACAACAACAACAACTTCAATCAAACAAAAAAAAGTCTTCCCTTGGAGACAAAGGAAGCACACCACCCTCTCTTAATCTAGGTAAGTTTCCTTTTTATATATCATAGATTTGATAAAATGTAAGTTTAAATGAGTTGTTTGGGAATCTAGTCAACTAGTGACTAGATTCCCCTTATTACCTATGTAATCTATGTTTTTACTTTGTAAATAAACATGTTCTATATATTCTAAATGTTCATACTTCAGTCCTAGCATGTGTATATATGTCTTGAGTTCATTTTGGTGTTTAATCTCATGCTTTAGATCTCAAATCCCAGCAAGATATAGTCCATTTGCTCAGCATGTGTATATTCTGCCCTCATCTCCTTCTTTCTTGTTTATTCTCATTTTTGTTTATGTTTGTTCATAAATAGACACATGATAATGTTAATAATATATCAATAAATAATTTCTCCAAGTTATATGGGTTTTCTCTGACTCCATGCCATGTTTTGATATCAATCTTCATGCCATGTATAATCTGTCCAGCATGTTCTGTTTCAACCAAGCCTTTTGATGAGCTTTTTACTCAATCATAAATTCGTTTCTAGATGTGTCTTGAAACATGAAAGTTGTTCATTATATACTTAATATGATTATTGCCAAGTTTTGTGGTCTAAATACATGTATAGGTCATTTTTTGGTAGTCATTTTCGTAGCTCAAATATGTTGCTTTGCTTGCTGCAGTCTTGGCTAATCTGAGTTTTCTAGTCTAAAACCCTACTAAAACTAGATTTTCAAGTCAAAGTCAAAACATGAAATTTGTTCTTAAAAGACTAATTAAGACGTTCATGCTTTTTAAACAATTTTATGACCTCTGGAAAGGCTTCTTTCCATTTTCTAAATCAAGTGCCTGCTTCCAGATTCATATCTCCCAGATTCTGACATGCCAATGTCAGATCACTTTTGAAGAACCAAAACTTTCTTTCTGACTTTGAAACTTGGTACAAATTATATTTAATATATTATCTTCAACTTTTATGTTTTATGATTTTCCATATTATTAAGATATGATAGTGTAAATTGCTCATCAAAACCTGCTATGATATCTTTTCCTGCGCTGGGCTGAATTTACATAAATGTTCTTGACATGATTTGAGCATGCAATATCAACCCATAAATCCCAAAAAATTCATACATGTGATCTAACATCTTGGGAGTGAATCCCAAGCTTTGGATATGTTTTTGGATAGGTCATTCACAGGTACACCCATGGCGATCCACAGCAGCCCCATGAATTTGGAGATCAACCTTGGCTTGGACATTTGCATTTCATGGGATATTTCCCATTTTTCACCTAATTATATTATTTGTACAATATTCCCCCTTCCCCCTTTAATTTCTCATACTTGTATATATGATTCAAACCTTTTTTCAAAACCAATCGGGAATCCACCCAAACCGATTCCCGGTTGCGAACTAAAACAAACGTGCCTAGACTAGGAGACTCCCCTGTACATAAACATACACATTTTTTATAAGTTAGGACATAAAACACATTTTCAAAAGGCAAACTAAAATCAAGCGTAGGCGGAAGCATGCTAGAGACCGAAAGGGCGAGCGGAGTGCCTAACACCTTCTCCTCTCGTAACATAGCCCCCGAACCCACTTTTCAATCAAAAAGGTTTTATCTCTATTTTCCTAAATAAAATGAGGTGGCGACTCTTCTTTTCAAAACCAAAGTAGGGAAACATTATGAGAAAACCGAGCGGATTCCAGCCGCGTTTCGCACGGATCCCTCACGCGGGTACGGGCGCGGGCTCTCACAACGGGCAGTTACAACTTTATTCCACGATATGATCCACAAGGAGATTGAGGTGTACGTGGATGACATGATTATACATTCAAAAGGGTCTGGGGGCCAGCACTTGATAGATCTCAGAAAATTCTTCAACAGGTTGAGAGAGCACGCCATGCGTTTGAACCCGGCAAAATGCACCTTTGGAGTTCGTAGAGGGAAAGTATTGGGTTACATGGTCACCGAGAATGGGATCGAAGCCGACCCAAGGAAGATTCAAGCCATCCTGGAGATGAAGCCACCCCGTACCGATACAGAGATAAAGGGATTCATGGGACGCCTGCAATACATCAGTCGGTTTATCAATCAGCTGACCACCATCTGCGAACCGATTTTCAAGCTAATGAGGAAAACAGCCAGTGTGGAGTGGGATCATGACTGTCAGATAGCCTTCGAAAGGATCAAACAATATTTGGTGAATACCCCAATCCTGCACCCGCCGCATAAGGAGAAGCCGTTGCTACTATACTTAACTGTGACAGATACCGCCGTCGGAGCCATGTTAGCACAAGAAGCCAAAGATTCCCGGATTGAGAATGCAGTGTACTTTGTCAGTCGAAAGTTACAAGGCAGCGAGCTCAATTACTCCGCGCTCGAGAATACCTACGTAGGCCTAGTATGGGTGGTGACGAAGCTCAAGCACTACATGGTATCCCATCCGATCTTACTAGTCTCGAAAATGGATCCTATCAAGTACCTGTTCGATAAACCATCCCTTTCTATGAGACTCGCTAAATGGTCAGTATTCTTGGGAGAGTTCGACATTACTTATGTACCGAGGAAGGCAATCAAGGGAGGGCAATGGCCGATCAGCTCGCAGACGCTCCGAGCACTGAGACGAGAGGACCCGACCCCGAGTTCCCGGATGATGACATTTTCGCAATTGAGGTCGCAGAAAGGTGGCAATTATTCTTTGACGGGGCTGCAAACAAGCGAGGGAATGGAGTCGGACTCCTACTTATTGATCCCAAAGATGAGCACACTCCCATACCCATCAAGCTAAACTTTTCAGAAACCAACAACGCCGCCGAGTATGAGGCGTGTATAGCCGGATTGGAGGCCGCCCTAGAGCGCAATGTAAAAGAGTTAGAAGTGTATGGAGACTCTGCTTTGATCATTAACCAAACGGCGAAGAGATGGAAAACTATTGATCCTTGCCTGCAGCGGTACCAAGGTTACATGGATGAGTTGATAGCACAGTTCAAAGAAGTTAGCTTCCATTTCCTGCCACGAGACAGAAATAGGTTCGCGGATGCTCTAGCCACATTGGCCTCCTTAGTTGAAATTCCAGAAGGAAGGTCCGTGAAACCATTCAGGGTTGGACGAAGGGAGAACCCCGCCTATTGCTGTGAGATCCAGATCGATGCAGAGGTAAACGGAGATCAATGGTACGCCCAAATCTACAAGTTCCTTAAGCACGGAGAGATGTCCCTTGACGGAGATGTGAAGGCCAAGAGTCTGCAAGCACTCAAAAGGTTGGCGGGGCAGTTTGTGCTGTTAGACGATACTTTGTACAAGAGGCATTACGATGGTCTGTTGCTCTTATGTGTTGACAACAAGAAAGCTGAAGCAATAATGGAAGAAGTACACAACGGGTTGTGCGGACCCCACATGAATGCAAGGATGCTTAGACAGAAGATCACTCGGCTGGGCTATTATTGGATTACCATGGAGACAGACTGTATTCAATGGGTTCGACGGTGTCACAAGTGCCAAGTATGCTCCAACCTCAACCACATCCCCCCACACGAACTGTATAGTTCCACCACGCCTTGGCCATTCGCCACGTGGGGTATCGACATTATTGGGAAGATCTCGCCGGCCGGCAGTAATGGTCATGAATTCGTCCTCGTCGCGGTCGACTACTTCACAAAGTGGGTCGAAGCTCAGTCTTACAAGGTGCTGAATTCCAAGAAGGTAGCGCAGTTTATCAAAGAGAATATTATGTGTCGGTATGGGGTTCCTAACCTCATTATATCAGATAATGGCAGTCATTTCGAAGCCGAGTGTGCTCTCTTGCTTGTAGAATTCAAGATCGAACGAAAGAAATCTTCCCCATACTATCCGCAGACTAACGGCGCGGTTGAGGCGGCCAACAAGACGATAGAGCAGATAATTCGCAAGATGGCTTCGCAAGGACGGGATTGGCCCGAGAAGTTACCATTAGCACTTTGGGGGTACAGAACGTCAGTCCGCACCGCTACTGGAGAGACCCCTTACGCTTTGACATACGGCATGGAGGCAGTGCTCCCTATTGAGTTGGAGGTGCCATCTTTGAGGGTCTTGCTCGAGAACCAAGTGAATGAGGTAGAATGGATTCGTAGTCGCTATGATCAATTGGCAACACTAGACGAACGCAGATTGAAGGCCATGGAACACGTCCGGGCCTATCAAAGGAGAACGACAAAGGCCTTCAATAAAAAGGTCAAGCCTGTTGACATAAAGGAAGGAGACTTGGTGCTCAAAGCACGCTTACCCAACAAATTCAACCCCCTCGGGAAATGGGCCCCCACTTGGGTAGGGCCGTTTGTGGTACAGAAGATCTTCTCCGGAGGAGCGGTCAGAATGGCAGATTTGGATGGCAACCCGTTCAAGGAACCAGTAAACCTCAGTAAGCTCAGACGCTACTATGACTAGACTCCCCCTCTTAAAAAAAATAAAAAATAAAAAAATTATTACTACGCAAAAAGAAGCCCGATAGACCGAAAACCCGCAAAGGGCGGTCTATGCAAAATAAGGGCGCGTACAAAGCTCGCTAGATCGAAAACCCGCAAGGGCGGTCTAGGCAAAAGTTAGAGCATTCCCCCTTCTATCTTCCCTTTCTTTAAAATCATTCTAGTCTGACTGGAGTGAACTACGGTGACCTGAGCCCCTTAGTCCTATTTGTAAAAGGGGAACGTAGGCAGCCTTTCAAAAGGTGTGGTCTAAAAACGAATAAACATCCAAATCTTGTCAAAGCAATAGAGATATAAGTTGTTTTTTCTGAAAGCAAAAACTTTTATTTCCATAGTCATTGCATGTTAACACTTATTTGATGAGTCTAAGCTTGACATACTTTTTGAATAAATAACCTATTCTGAAATTGAAACTAAAACAAAAGTAAACTAAATTAAACTAATGTGTCTGCAACGACCATGGAGAGACGCTCGGGATTACTCCTTAGTGCCATTTGTGCCCTCGGTCTCTTTCTTCTTGCTTTGCCCACGGCGAACTTTCTTCTTGCTAGGATTCTCACAAAATCTTCTTTCGAACTCGCTAACACCTTTAGCCTTGCCATTAGGAGCCTCTTCGCCCTTCCTCTTCTTTGACGCCCCCACTTCTTCTCCACCTCCGTTAGCCACGCTCTTACTCATCCTCCTCTCATAAGCCTCAGCCTCCTTAATCCTCAATGAAGAACTTGGAGCACAGGATCCCAAAATAGTGCCCCTTAGGATCTCTAGAGTCTGCTCCGCATGCCCAAGTCTCCCCATATACCAATCCAAATACTCGCGTGGCAGGAAGGTGTTGCTAGAGCGTGTGAGGAAGGTCCTACGACTAAAGCCGGCCTCGCCCCACATCTGAGAAAGAAGGACTGAGGCACTATCATCCAACTGAAGTACCCCGAAGGGAAAATCATCTCTCTCCTCGTCCCAACCCTCCGGGATGGTCTGTACCAAACCATACTGACGAAGCACTCTAGAGGGATAGTAAAAAGTAGTTCCAGAAAGGGTCGGAACTTTGATCATGTGAAGTCCCACTTGTTTCTCCCTCACAGAGTGAATGTGCCAATGGGGCACCACCCACTGAATGTCGTCAGTCACCATTTCCGCCAAATACTTTCCCAACCTTTGAGAGTCATGCCCTCAAACCGCTCCACCATGCCTCTAATGCGGTGCATCCATGGGGCCACCTTCAGAGAAGCCGCCGGTTTATTCACTCGAAGCCGCTCTTGCAACCACAGGGTCAAAAGCCTATCACTACCACAAGGCATCCCACCATAAGCCGCGAGATGGGGAATCCCACAGAGCATCTCCCCAAGAATGGCCGGTACAATATCATAACCCAAACGAGCCAAGTTCACCATACCCAAACATCCTTCACTGGCAAATCCCACCTCAGAAGGGAAAAGGATAGAGCTAAACAAGCACAGTGCAAGATGGTCCAAGGAGCGGTTAGATGTCACGTCTGCATGCATGAAGTGTTGTGGCATCCAAGAAAGGTCGACATAACCGCCCCTAGCATACCTATCAAAGTCATCCGCGGGTACGCCAAAAGTCACCAACTTGTCCCTCAAGCAAACGAAGTCAAAAGGCAAGGCAACTTTACCCTTCCCTTCGTAGCCACATAATGCTGCGATATCTTCATAAGTGGGTGTTATCTCGTTGAATGAAAAGTTGAAGACATGGAGGGTATCATTCCAAAATTTACCACAAGCTTGCAAGAGGTGGGTATTGGAGTTCATGTGCAAAAGTGACCAAAGACACTTTATCCCATACCGTTCATCAAGTTTCCTACGACTCGAACCAGGAAGTTTGGCAACCCACTTCCCCAAAGAGGTTATAAAGACTTTTTTCTCAAGGCTTGTGATCCTAGCCTCTTGATCCATGGCAAAGAGCAAGAAAAATTGGCTAAAAAGGAACTCAAAAAACTGCTCAAAAGCTGCTGGTACGTTTTGTGGCTGCAAAGGGTTCATTAAATAGGGCACAGGCTCCCACTCTTGCCAGGAAAAGGAAAACCGGAGGCGGCGCAGGATGTGGCCACGCGGCCAACATTGCCCTGGCCCCGCGGCCGATATTGCCCTTGGCCGGGCGGCCAACTTCGTCCTAGGCCACGCGGCCAACTTTGCTCCGGATCTTGCCATGGCCAGGAGGCCAACATTGCTCTATGCCTCGCCATGGCCATGCGGCCAACTTTGCTCCATGCAGAAATCCAGCTTGTTTCTTCCCACTCCGTGACGGATCCATGCAACTACGTACCTGCCCCCTTCCATGGCTCATGCATTGTATAAAATTAGGGACATTTGTAAAATAACTAGTTTGCACAAGTAGGCTCCCACAATAAAACTGCATTTTAAAGCATAATATACATACATGCATTTTATACATTTGTTCTGTACATACATATCCCTCTGCTCTCTACTAGCTAACAGTGTAGGAAATAAAGATGGAAAGATGGGCCCCGCCTAGTCAGAATCTTCCTCCGTGGTATCTCCACGCCGCGCTAAAGCCCGAGAGCTACCGGCACCCGAACTCCGTCCCCGGACCACTCGACCACCAATATGAGAAGAGCCCGCACCATTCGGAGACCGTTCCCGACGCTGGGGTGACGCAACGTCGTCCCTCTGACAAGTACATGAATGGTACGCCTCCCTCAGTAAGCGCATCAACACGTTCTCCCGCCGAGCTGAACGGATATACCTCCCGAGTCACCTGAGAGGGAAACCAATGCAAGGATTACAAGGCAGAAAGAAATAAGTGTGTGCGAACATGACTGAAATAAAGCACAAACCCGTACCCCAGCGTCGGGCGGAGGAATGAATGTCTCCTCAACAGGATCTGCATCAGTCGGCTCCAAGCTAAGCTCCACCTCCCGGCCACCCCTCATCACTCTCACGCTGCTCGAGCGAAGGGGCATGTCAACCAAAGGCCGACTCCGACCAACATAACGGGCCGAGCTCGACCCCTCTCCAGACAACATCCTAGCCCGTACCTGTGGACTGACCAGCCGCGTCCGTACATAGCCAGCATAATCATCGCCCCCCCCTGTAATGCTCTGCCGGAGTGGGAGCCAAGAAGCCGCCAACCTCGCGGGACGGAGCATATCCCGAGGAGGGTCATAAGGAGCCTACGGTAACGCACCAGCCCTGTGCTGACGAACCACCCTCTCCAAGATACATGGCCTCCCCGGTGAGACCCACAAGCAGAACCCTAGAAGCGGTCAACTCCACTACAAAGGGACCCACCGAAGCCTCATTGACCGGGCTCCATGGGTAAAATCTAACCCCGATGGGCTCAGACATCGCGAACACCCTCCTCAGATCAGCAGCATCTACTGTCTTCCTGTCCCGGTTTCTGCGGAAGGAGCCCTGTTGCCCTTGCACCAATACGACATGATGGGAACAACCTTGTTAACACTCATCACCAACTGAAAAGGGGCGACACCGAAGACCTCGTACACCCAAGCCTGTACATGTAATAAGAGAGATATTTCAGACCAAAAAATAGAACAGAAATCTCAACAAGTGAAAAGAAGGGTAGTCGAGAGTATACCTCAAAGGCGAACTGGAACCCGTCAAAGGCCGACGAGCTAGCCCTCGAGCAATGGTCCAAAGCCCGGTAAATCTCAGCCAAACCGGCTCCACCCCAAGAAATCCACCGACTAGGTCCAAGTCCACAAAAGCCCCTAACAGTGAGTACCGGCAGACAGTAGCCCCACTGGGAACAAAATCTCCGAAAAGCTGTACCATAAGAACAGCCGGACCAAGCAATTCAAATCATATTCCCCCTACTAAAGGCCTCAATCGCCACCTCCACCAAGCGATTCACCTTCCCCGGCCTCCACTCCATAACCCTTGACACCTCCTCCCAGGTCGGTGTCGACTCCCAGCAGAGCCTGTCTATAGTCCCGCCGCTCCGCCAAGCTCTCATCAAAAGGCAAAGGGGTACCGGTAAACCTCAACCCTGTGATGGCCGCGAAATCCGTCGGCGTGATGGTAATCTCTCCCCAACTAAAGTGGAAAGTATGGGTGGTATCCCACCAGAACTCCCGGCACACCTCTATCACCGCTGCCACCTTCAAGGTAGCCCCGACCATGCGGACACTGTCAAAGAATGGGCCAAAGCCCATAGCCTCGATCCGAGCACGCAAACCGCTCGGTCCCTCCGGCAGGGACGCCCACAGTTTGCCCACAGTCACTGTGGACCCACGAGCCTTGATCCTCTGCAGGTAAACACAGCACAGGTATGCTACCATTCTAGCAATTTACAATTCCAGCAATTTAAATTTTAACATTCCATTATTCTAGCATTTCATATTATGTGCATAAAACATACAATGTGCGAGAAGGAGAGGAATGAAAATTCGAAATTTACCTCTCGCGTCTCCGGAAGCCCCATCGACCAATGACGCTCAGAGTCGATGTAAAAATCGTAATCTTGGTCGAACGTGGACCGCAGCAGATTATCGCGATAATAGCGCGAATTCCGCGCTCTCGTGGTCTCAAACCGCCCGTGGAATCAAGGGCGCCGCTTCAAAGCCCGCTCCTGGATCAGCCCCGATATTCCCTGCGCCCTGAGCATTACCGTGCCCCTCTCCTTGTTGCTCTTGTTGTGGAATCATATACCCACCATGGCCCGGAAAATCTCTAAATAATGCCTCATTGATCCAATCCGCCATAGCTCCAAGAGATGTGTGAAATGAAGGCTTCGAAATTATCAAAATCTGAGCTTTCTCTCTCTAAAAACTCAATTTTCTCACTCTAACTCGTCAATGGAGGAAGAAGAAGAAGAAAGAAAGAAGAAAAGAAGAAGAAGAGGGAAGGTTTCTGGTGATGTGACCAAGAGTCAGGCCGCCGGCTACCTTGGCCACGCGGCCACTTTCGCCCTGTGCAACCCCAGCCGTCAGATCAGCAATCCGCGTGAAGGAGATCTGACCACTCAGCGGCCTTGGCCATGCGGCCACTATTGCCATTCAGTAACTTTGGCCACGCAGCCAACCTTGTCCCTTCAGATAAAATTCCATTTTTGCCCTTGATCTTTCCCTTTAATTCATTTTAAATGCCCTTAGCACTACTTTGACTGATATTCGTTACCTTTGGGTACGGAAAGCCCCTTAAAATTTCCATTCTTTACCAAATATTTGCTTAGGATTTGCGTGATTGTAGAGACTTCGGCGCCTCTATGACATGCGTATCCTAGATCAATCGTAATTGGCAGAAGCCTCGGCGTTTCTATTTGCGAAAGATCCAGCATCTATTATTAGGATTCGTATGATTGTAGGGACTTCGGCGCCTCTATGACATACCATCCTTTATCAATCGTAATTGGCAGAAGCCTCGGCGTTTCTGTTTGCGAGAGATCCAGCATCTATTATTAAGATTCATGTGGTTGTAGAGACTTCGGCGCCTCTATAACATACGCATCCTAGAATCGATCGTGGTTGGCAGAAGCCTCGGCGTTTTCTGTTCGCGAGAGATCCGACATCTATTACTTTAGCGCGATCGGCAGGAACCCTGGCGACCCTGATTGCGTTTACCATTCCAACTTGGGACTATTTAGACAATGTAGTCTTTAATTTTCCCAAATAACTTCATTGCTTACGAATGATTTGTGCTTCGTACAGGATAGTGCCCGTAGGTTTATTATCCCTAGCAGGAGTCCGATATCTCGTTTTATCCCCAGTAGATCTCTGAACTACGACCGGCTTGATTCCTCGGAGGATACGTAGGAAACCTGAAAAGGTTCAGCCACCTGACCAACGCGGTCATCTCTCATCCCCAGCAGGTGCATTTTCCCCAGCAGAAGATGTTGCTCCCACAAGTGGACAGTTATTCCCAATTTCCATCAGATTTGAACTACGTTTGGCTTGATTCCCCCGCGGATACGTAGGTCGCCTGTCAAGGTCCAGCCGTTCCCTTACCTTTCCTCTGTTTTGAAACTCATGTTTCAGACGGATCCTTCTTTTATCGTCGACCCCACATTGCCTTGCAAGAAGCGTCGCCGAGGGGCTACTGTTAGTACCCGACCTGAAAATGAGTTTATTAGGACTTTCCCAAAAATACAAGGACTTTATAGGAATTAGAAACCTTGCAAAGACTTGTCCCGGATTCCCAAAATATCTCATTTATGGCAAAATCTATTAAATTAGGTAATAAATGGTTTCCTTAAAACCATGCAGAAACCCTAGCTTAAGAATCAAGTCAGCCGGCAGCCTTGGCCACGCGGCCAACATTGCTCCGCGTTGATCTTGGCCACGCGGCTACTCTTGTAACGGCTTCAACAATGGCCAGGCGGCCAACCTTGCGCCGGATGATCTGGACCATCAGATCTTCCCCTCAGTTTACTATATAAACCAACTCCATGCTATTGGTTTAAGGGTCCGATTTTGAGAGCTCTAGATCCGAATTTGAGAGTTCTTAAACACAATTTGCTCTCTAATTAGCATTAACCTCCAAGAAGATCAAGGTTTATTTCTTGCCAACATAGGTAAGTTTTCTAACTTATTTCTTCACGTTCTTGCATTATTTCTAATGTAGATCTTTAATATTCATGTTCTTGCATGTTTATTCATAGTTTCTTCATGAGCTTTGCATGTTCATATATGTTCTTCGCATGTTCTTCGTGTTCATAGATTAAAACCTTATTTATGCTATATTTAGGGTTGCGATCTTCGTAATTACATGTTATTTCATAGCCGATGATGATCGAGGGTTCATCAACCCGAGGATGATCTAGGAACTACTTCTAAACCCTAATCTTTAGGTAATTCCCCCCTCATTATGCATGATCCCGATTCTTCTGCCTATTCTAATTCTCTGCGAACTACGCTGACCTGAGCTTCTCACATTGAGAGGAACGTAGGCAATCTTCGGATCCGGTCTAAATCACTAACACACTACTAACACATTCATCATGATAGAAAGACCGATCAATTCGGGCAATAGGAGTGATAACGTTCAATATTCTTCTCTTGTTGTAATTTGACCCCCGAAACCCATTAAAAATGCTTTTTTCAATGTTTTGGCTTTAATTAAAACGGCGTGGCGACTCTCATAATTTAATGTCGTTAAGAATATTCCCTTTGTAAATAAAAATAATCACAAGATACTTCCCATGCGTCGCTTCATCGGAAAGGGGTATTCACAGGCACGTCTTAGGGACGTGATGACGTGAGCTAGATTGAAAACCAACCAAGGTCACGGTATTTGTGTGTCACGGACATGTGTGGCTCACTCGGCTCGGAAGGGGAGGTGGAATGGACCCGTGCGCGCGAGAAGGGCACAAGAGCACCAATCAAGCTGTATCGTGGCATCCATCTCGGGTTTAAAGGGTTTTGGAACGTGCATAAGGTCGAGTGCGCGTTGTGTGAAGCCTTCTATGTTCCCTTTTGAGTCAAAATAGAAGTTTTCAATGCGTTTTAATATCATGAACATGAACAAGAGTATATACAAGACATGGACAAACAATTTAAACAAGTAATTTGCACAAGTAATGAAGCAAAGATATGAACAAGCGAGAGTCAAAATTTTGTACATGGAAAAGGTTGTGCACAACTAAAGGTTTTTGAAACCAAAATTTTACAACATGAACAACAACCTTTTGAAAATCATTTGTACAAAAAGGTTGTGCACAACAAAATAATTTGAGAAACCAAAACTTTTATAAAAAGGGGTAATGCACAATGAGGTTTTGAAAACCCAATTTTATGTCTAAAAGATTTGTGCATTACCAATCTTTGAAAATCCATTTTTGGCTAAGAAAAAGAGAGGTAAAAGTGCACAAGTAGAGGATGTAAATTGGAACCTGGACAAGAAGAAGCAAAGGGGACCATCAGAATGTTTCTGCCCTGCACAAAATTGTTAATTTGAAACATTCTGTGGGCCCGGCAAAACCAGCCGTACGACTAGGGCTGGAGTTCCATTATTTTTTGCAAATTTTCAGCAATATCATCAAGCCCCAGTTTATTGCAATCCCAGAACAATTTCATTCCCAGAAATCAAAACAGAAACATAAAATACACATAAAACACACACAAAGTTAATAAACGGGGACGGAAGTTTGACCCACATAAGAATACCCCCCGAGTCTTCTAAAAAGAAATTTGAAAGCATCCTTTCCCCAGCAGAGACGCCACTGTAAGGATCCCCCCTCGGGGCGAGACGGGTTCGTTCGAGGAAGAAATGCCAAACACGTGTAACTTAACAATCTTAAAGGAGTCGCCACATTTGTTGACTTTTAACCCAACAAATGAAAATGGTTAGAGATTTATGAGTTCGGAGGTCAGGTTATGGCTTGGGAAGAGTTTTACGTCACCCAAGCCGCTTCGGACAAAGCCGAGTCTCCCTTGTGTTTGTTAACAAAAAGTGCATATGTGTGTGTGTGTGTTTAGAAAACGGGAGAAGCTGACTTTAACAGAAAACAGTTAGGATTTTATCACATTTATTGATGATTGCTCTAGATTCTGTTATGTTTATTTACTTAATAGTAAAGATGAAGCATTGGAAAAGTTTATCATTTTCTAGAACGAAGCATAAAATCAAACTGGCAAGAAACTTAAACGTTAAGATCTGATAGAGGTGGATAATATGAGTACAACCCATTTAAGTACTATTGTCAAGAGAATGGCATAGTACATGAAGAGACTCCACCATATACACCTCAATATAATGGTATTGCTGAACGTAAAAATAGAACCCTAACTGATATGATCAATAGTCTACTTATAAGTTCTGGATTCCCTAATTATATGTGAGGAGAAGCGTTGAATACGGCTTGCCATATTCTGAATAAAGTTCCTCCTAAGAATAATGAAGCGAGTCCATTTGAACTTTGGAAAGGTAGAAAGACAAGCTTGAGTTACCTTAAAGTGTGGGGGTGCCTTGCTAAGGTACTTGTACCCGCACATAGAAGGAAAAAGATTGGTCCAAAAACTGTTGATGCTATCTTAATAGGATATTCTGAAACCAGTTATGCATTGAGATTTCTGATTATCAAATCTGAAATTTCTGACATAGAGGTGAACTCAATTGTTGAGCTACGTGATGCAACCAGTTTTTATGATGTGTTTCCCATGAAAACTGGACTCCCTAAGGAATCTGATACCACATCTGATTATATTCCAACTCAAGTTACAAGTGGAAGAGATAACAAATGTGGGGGTTGATTCAGTTGGTTCCTTATCTAATGATGAGGAAGAACCAAGGAAGAGCAAGCGGGCTAGGATTACCAAGGATTATGGAAGTGACTTCGTTACTTTCAATATCGAGTGTGATCCTAATACCTTCAAGGAAGCTATATCATCTTCGGATGCTAAGCAATGGAAGGATGTCGTTAAAAGTGAAATTGATTCTATTGTCTCAAATGGGACATGGGAATTAGTTGACCTTCCTCATGGTTGTAATATAATAGGGTGTAAGTGGGTTTTCAAGAGGAAAATGAAACTAGATGGATCTGTTGATAAGTTTAAGGCTAGATTGGTGGCTAAAGGGTTTAAGCAAATGGAAGGAATAGACTATTTCGATACATATTCCCCTGTTGCAAGAATGACTACAATTTGCATGCTTATAGCATTGGCTTATGTATATGATCTTCCTATCCATCAGATGGATGTAAAGACTACATTTCTTCATGGCTATCTTGAGGAAGAAATTTATATGGATCAACCTGAAGGATTTGTAGCTTCTGGTAATGAGAAAAAGGTTTGCAAACTAGTTAAGTCTCTTTATAGACTTAAACAGGCCCCCAAGCAATGGCATGAGAAATTTGACCAAATTGTCTCATCATATGGCTTTGTTCCAATGAATTTTATAAATGTGTCTATAGCAAAATAAAGGGTGATAGTAGTATTGTCTTATGCCTATATGTTGATATTCTGTTATTTGGGAATAATATGAGGATAATTGATGAGACCAAGTCTTGAAAAGTAAGTTTGAGATGAAGGATATGGGGGTTGCTGACGTGATTCTTGGACTTAAGCTGACTCGCTCAGCTCAAGGCATTATTATCTTATAGTCTCATTATACTGATAGTATTATTGAGAAGTTTGGTAGTAATGGTAGAATCGTCAGTACTACGTTTGATACTTCTGTAGCACTTACTAAGAATGAGGCTGGAGTAACTGTGTCTCAATTGAAGTATTCTCAGATTATTGGGAGCTTGATGTATCTTGCCAATTGTACGAGACCGGATATTTCCTACTCAGTGATGAGATTGGCTAGATACACTAAGTGTCCGAATAGAGCTCATTGGGAAGCTCTAAACTGAGTACTTAGGTACTTGAAGGGAACTGTTTCCCTTGGGCTGCATTACAAGACATATCCCGTTGTTCTTGAAGGATATAGTGATGGTAGCTGGATTGCCATTAACTCTGGGTGTTATGGCTGTTGTACAGGGTATGTTTTCACCCTAGGCAGTGCTGCACTCGCCTAGAGGTCTACAAAACAAACTCTGTTGTCTAGGTCTACTTTTGAGGCCAAATTAGTTTCTCTTGACACTACTGAATTGGAAGCTGAATGGCTACAAGGACTGATGTATGAGTTACCCATTGTAAGGATCCCCCTCGAGGCGAGACGGGTTCGTTCGAGGAAGAAATGCCAAACACGTGTGACTTAACAAACTTAACGGAGTCGCCACATTTGTTAACTTTTAACCAACAAATGAAAATGGTTAGAGATTTATGAGTTCGGAGGTCAGGTTACGGTTTCGGAAGAGTTTTACGTCACCTAAGCCGCCTCGGAAAAGCCGAGTCTCACTTGTGTTTGTTAACGAAAAGTGCATATGTGTGTGTTTAGAAAATGGGAGAAGCTGACTTTAACAGAAAACGGTTAGGATTTTAACAGAAAGGGTTCTTTTGTAAACATTCTGGATTAAAGGGGACTGAACTGAAACATGCCCCTGGACAAAGTAGCCGTACGGCTAAAGGGGGTCTTCCTGGGAATTTTAACAGATTCCCAGGAATCAGTCCAATTCCATACAGAAACAGAGCATTCTGCCTGAAACTGGACTGTTTGATCATTTCTAGCCATTCTTTTGTAACAAAACATAAATTAAATCATCCCTATGTCATTAATCATTAGATTAGACACCAAAACAAGAATTTTGGATGTGATTAAGACAATCATTGGGGAATTATTGAGAAAAGGTGATGAACATGGCCTTTGAGCCAAGATGGCCATTTTGATGAGTAAAGATTCAAACTTTACCATCAAAATGGGATCTTTATACAAGATTACACCTTTAGGGACAACAAAATCAACATTTGGAAGCATAAAGATTGTACCTTTATGACCAAATGTGATGAATGAGTGGCTAGATCAAGATTTGGGGGATAAAGATGGAGGCTTTATCACTCTAAATGATCATCATGGCCAAATACAACATAAAGATACATGCTTTCACCATAATAATGGATCATCAAGCTATTTAAAGATAAGAAATTAACAAATCATGATCTTCTTTAGGTTTTACCCCTTTTCACATACTTGGATGTGAGGGCACCTTGAATCATTTCATGATTTGGTTCCAAGGTATGTAACAAGAATATAAGGTGCTTGAAAGGACAAGACTTGAAATATAAAGGTGCTTGACAAGGGCAAGACTTGCAATATAAAGGTGCTTGACAAGGGCAAGGCTTGAAATGCAAGTAAATGAACAACATGAACAAGAACAAAAGAGTTTGAGATGGAGAAAAGATGGGGAGAAGGAGGCTTCACCTATATTGGTTATGGCCTATCTTCCTCTCTTTTCACTCAAGTATTTGGTGGTATTTCTCTTAGACTGTATTTCTGCAGAGTTTCACCTATAAAACTATGTTTCTCCCCCCTGAAATGATCATCAAGGGTCTCAATTTATAGGGACTGCGGGTGCCTAAACCAGCCGTATGGCTAGGCCCCTCCCGCGTCCAAACCATCCGTACGGCTCAGCATGGCGAGCTTCTGGATTTTTCCAAGTTTAATTCTAGAGTAGTCCTAGAATTTTAGGTTTATCCTAGTGAGGTCCCAGCCTATCAGTTTATCCCTGAATGGTGCTAAGAATTCCTCTAAGTTGGTCAATTTCAGATTGGGGTACTTACACCCATGATCAACAAGCCAATGCCTGTGATTTGGGTACATTGTGACAATACTGCCACAATTACGAAAATTAAAAGTGTCAAGTACAACTGCAAAACAAGGAGACATATCCAAATTAGATTAAAATCTATAAGGGATCTTGTGTCTCGGAAGGTGATAGCTGTTGATTATGTTAGTACTAAAGATAACATAGCTGATCCTTTAACCAAAGGACTTGAATTAGTTCTTATCCAAAAATCCAGGTTGGGGATGGGACTGAACCCTATATAATTCATACGCAGTAGCAACCCAACCTATCTTAGTTGAGATCCCACAAAGAAGGTTTAATGTGGTAATAATAAGCTGTAGGGTGAATTGGAACACCTAAAACAGATTGACATGTTACATGTCTGAGTCTGTCCCCTGATAAACCTAGAAAGGTGTTCGTGACTGCAAGTATAGTAAGAGCTTTAAGCTTTGAATGGGATCAAGTCTTTTATGACGAGATGTTAGTAGTACATCTTTGGAGATACCCAACTAAGTGAGTGTTATTGTTGTCCACAATTAAAGGAAATTGGTTATTCCTTGAAAGACCTCATGACAGAGGATCGGGACGTATGGCTTATACGCGTTAAGTTATAATGATAGAGGCTGCTGTCATAGCCTTTTGTCGTGTTGTTACCAACGGACGCCACGACATTCAAGAATCAGGTTCAATACACCCATTCACCTAGATTCTATGGGGGCATAAGTTGACTGACTAGGTAGGGGTTCAAGCTGGGAGGCACCATCTATCGAAAGCATAACAATGGATAATCGTTACCCGTCTTATCACCATGGATTTGTGGGGGATTGTTAAAATTTGGCATTTGGTCAACTTTAGGTGGGTCCCATTTGTGGATCCCTTTGAGTTTGACCATGGTCAATGTTGATATACATTGTATGATGTAGCATGAGGAAATTTAATGTTTTGGTGAAAGCTAAATTATGGATTTAATCCATGGTTCCAAGACTTCAAAGATGGGCATTTAAGTGCTTTAATTCTCAAAGATGAAATGGGTTGGTTGGTATCCCACATGGGATAGGAAATCCAAACCTCGCCTTTGTTTAGGAATATAAAAGGGTTTTTGTGCCAACCCACATGGAATTGGAATGGGAAGTTGAAGTGTCATAAATTACAAGGCATTTCATAGTCTCATATTCAAGTTACATGTGAGGTGGGCTTGAATCTTTTCCCCATGGGCTACGTGCGCTTGTCTTGCTCTTGCTCGTCTCATCGGGCAGGCTGTGGCCGGTCAAGTGTTCAAAGTTGCACAGCGGAAGTTTCGATAAAAATGAGGTAGAGTTGGATTTGAAGTTAAAACGACTAGGTAGGTAGATAATGCGGCAGCCTATATTGCGGTAAGCAATATGCGGCAGCCAAGAGATAAACAGAAGAATGAATTTGGAAAGCTTCTATCTGCGGTAAGCTGACTTGCGGTCGGCAATATTGCGGTAGGCAATTTGCGATCGGCAAAGGGAATAGACAAGGTAGGTTGAAAATGAAAGTTTGTGTCTGAGAGCTTTGGCAAATAGATAAGTAGTCAGAGATAGTAACTAAGGCAGTAGGCAAGCAACAAACACAATTCACAATAATTTGAATATTTGGAAAGATCAAAACACTAAACGACAAACAAGATTAATATGAACAATAAGAACAATAGCTGAAAGTAAATTTGCAGAAAGTAAATTGCAGTAAGTAAATGACACGATGATTTGGAAATGTTCGATCTGTTAAAATATCTACGTCCTTTACCAAGATGGTCAGTCTTGGATTTTGAATGGAGGATATATTGATTATCTTGATTACAGATTACAAAGATGAAGTATTGAATAAACACCTACTTTCTATGAAGAACAAATCCTAGACTTAGACCTGTGTATCCCTAATGATGCAATCTATGTGATTGATCAATCGGGGTGTGTGTGTGTATGAAACAATAACTCTATATAATCTATATTTGAGAGCCTAATGAATCTTTAAGTGTTGCTGGGCTTGACATTTGATGTGCTTGAAGGTTGTTGGAGATCTTTGAAGGTTTGAAGTCGAAGGCTTGAAGATTCAAATGATTATGGAAATCTTGAGTATGATCTTCAATCACCAAGTATTTCAACATCAATTTCTCTCTTTGAATCTCAGCACACTTTCAATGAAGAAAACAAGGGCTATTTATTACCTTGGGTGAGAGAGATAGCTATTAGACAAGTTTGGAAGATATGAGCTGGAGCATTCTGATTTGAGCTCATATCTTTGTTGTCTTGTAGTTGCAGAAGTTAGTGGGCAAGATGTACTATCTTGTACCAGACATAACGACCAAATTCAAATTTGAATTTTGCAACATTCTTAATCAAACTTGTCTTTTCTTGGTCTTCACTTGGTTGTACGGTAGCCTAGGTCTGCGGTAGCTTGGGATTGCGGTCGCTATTCTTGCAGCAGCAAGAAGCAAACGTTCGCCTAAACTTTTGCAACCATCATAGAGTATGCGGTCGCGTACTCCACGCGGTCGCTCAATGAGTGGTCGCTCAATAAGCGGTAGGTAGGCAGACTTAGCTTTTTCACAACATCAGCAGTAGCAGCATTTCTTCAGAATTTGAGGGACTGATCTTCTAAGCCTAACTAAACTAAAAATGGACTTAACTACAGAAGTTGTAAAACTTCTTACAATAAAACCTAAAGTCCATAAAAAGTAAAATAAGGTTATGAGATCAATCAAATCTAGGTAATAGGAGTGGTTTATAATATGCATACCCAACAATCTCCCCCTATTTGATTGAGACCATTACCTACTATAACAAAGACTAATTTATTGTACTTGGTAATAACATGTTTCAAGAAATTAATTTTATTAAGTCCATGCCCCAAGTCAATGCACACACAGTAAGTCAGTGTTATAGATTTCTATCATCCTAAAAAGAAAAAAAACAGACTAATCATAGAAGATAGAAATATTTTGATGCAATTCAGAAAGATAATATATGATAGATATGAACAGCATCAAACAACTCAAACATAACTGGTACTCTGAATCATCAAAGCAGTGACGAATAAGAGTACAAACAAAACCAGATAATAGTTGAGTTACAAACCCAAATAAAGTTAAACAGAAATAAAAATTGTCTTAGGCATCCATCCTATTAAAAGAAAACAAGAACAATATACGGTCAACAAATAAGATAAATAAAAAGTAGGGTAGTGCAGTCAGTATAGCGGTCGAGGAGTGCGGTAGCCTCACATGTCCAATCCTGGAATCTTAACTTCATCTTGAAATTCTTGGATAATGGGACAGCTGAATGTGTTGGCAAGCATGTAGTCGAAGCTGTTCACGGTAGGGAAATCAATTCTATTGCCTTCATCATTTTCTGCTTGGGAATGAATGTTGCCATGACCACCATCAGCAACCTGAATAGAACTTTTAGTAACCGCACTTCTAGCAGATTTCTGCACAGACTCTTCTAAGATATCCAATTTCTTTTCAACAACCTGAAATGAACCAACGACCGTGTTGGTCAGCTCCTCGATCCTTGTCCCTTGATAATCCAATGGAGTCTTGAGAGTGCCAAAAGCAGTCTTAATAGCTTCAACTTTTTTGGCATGATTTTCAGTAAGAGCTTCAAGGGAGGCCTTGATCATTGCATCAACTTCCTTTTCCATACTGAACTTGACCTTTTTTCAGTTCATGAATCAAACCAGTTTTAACAATATCCAACTGCTTGTGAATTTCAATAGAGGTGTCTAAGACTTCACGTGAAATGCATCGGTTAAGAGTGTTAGTCTGAATGGTAAGGGCCTCTTTAACAAACTGAGGAGTTATCATAAAGTTGGTAGATAGATCAGTCGATGTTGATGCGGTAAGAAGAGTTTGTGCGGCAGCGGCACTAGAAGAGCTGACATTTCCAAGAACAACATCCTTCACAGTCTTTGTTATGGTCAATGTCTCCCCCTTAATGGTATCAATCATCTTGGAGGGAAGAGAACATAGCTCCTGCTGCAGATTAGCTTGAGAATATTTTAGGTCAATGACCTCCGCGGTCAACTGAGCAATGGCAGATTGGTTCTCGGACTGAATTTTTGTCAAGGCCTGGACTGCGATAAGCAAAGCGGCAACCTGGCCTGCAGTAGCTGGAATTTCATCAGGAACAACATTGATCGGAGAGGGTGGAGTTGGAATAGGAGAGCGAGTAAGAGAAACAACGGGGGTACGGTTAGAAGACTTGGGTCTAGTAAGAGTCTCATCAATAATCACTTCAGTGCAGTCAGATCGGAGACACGCTCTTGCAGTAGCTTTAGGGTGGTCAAAAGTGGGACTATCAACATTAACATCAACCTCTTTGTCTTTGTCATCACTGTCTCCTTGCTGACTACCATCATCATCACCTTGCTTATCCTCATCTTCACGGTCACTCTCTTCACCACTTCTAACAACCTCAACTTCAGAACCACTTGAACCATTTTCAGCAGTGGCCTCACTATCTAATTCATCCCTGAGGGAGTAGACTTGTCTTGCAACAGTGGGCTGCAGTTTTTGAGCAACCTTTTTTCAAAGTGGGAGCAACCTCAACCACATTTTCAGGAACATCAGGAGAGGAACCGGTAGGAGTAAAGACTGGGGATGCGGCATGTTGAACATCAACCTTAGCCTTTTTGACTATTTTGACGGGACTCAAAGAATGAGATCTCTTCTTCTCCCCCTGAGATGTTGCGGTCGAAGGTGTTTTGGATTTGATGACAGATGGGGTGGTAGGTTTGGAAATCTTTGATTTATCAGGTTTTGATGGTGCGGAAAGTGAACGTAGAGGAGAGGTCGTCTTGTGAGGAGGGGAAATATAATAAGTAGACTTAACTGAGGGCTCCTTGAACTTGATTCCCACAGCAACAAAAGACTTCTTGCTGGAAGGTTTAACATCAATGCCCTTGCCTTTGCCTTTGACTGGAGCACCATGCAATGATTCCTCATCATCGTCATCATCTTGTTCTGAACTAGCGGCAGGATGTGAATGCTTTTGTTTGGAAGGGGACTCGTAAGGCTCATGAGGATCCTTAGCCAGGTAGATTTTGTAGAGAGTGTTACTAAACCGAAAGCGAAAATTCATCTTCATTGTGGAACGGGTGAAAAGTTTGTTTTTGGAGATAGGGAGGAGGAGTTCGCGATTCTTCGCCATTACTTTGCGTATATCTCTGATGTTGGTCATGAGGAAGGTAATAAAGCGACTGTGGGTGCGGTACTTGATCTTCCCCTTTTCCTTAGCTTTATTATATTCGGCGATGTTTTCCTTCAAGGCATCATAAAAAATCTGACACCAATCCATGTTTTTTCCGAGGTATATTGTGGCAGAGAGAGTCCACTGAGTAGTGTTCAGGTTTGCTTGGTTGCCGGTTTTACAGTTGATGGAATGACCAACTAGGTGACTGATATGGTACATAACCTCATCAAACTCTTTCCTTGGAACCTTGGTGACGTGCGTATGTCCAACTAACCGTTTCGCAAGTGCCTTGAGTTCATCATCAGCTACGGTCGTGGCATAAGTAACACCAGCCATCTTTTTTATGCCAAGGACTTCACAAATATTGACAACATCCAAAGTCATTTCAAAGCCTTCTATTTCTGCTTGAATGAACTTTACCATTTTTCTTCAACCGGTCTCCTCAGTTGCGGTCGCAAAGAATTGGTCTACTAAGGCTGGAACATGGAAATCTTGATCGAAGGTGAAGAACGGCAGTACTCCTGCCCTCTCAAATCTTTTAATGAGGTTCCTCCCAATAGCATCCTATTTTAGATCTTCAAGGTCCATCAGGAGACCAGGTAGAAAATGATTGGTATCCTAAAAAAAATTGAGAAGTTAGGATGAAAACCAAAAATGCACGGTCACTTGCTTGATGCTGCGGCAAGTGACCAACGGCAGGCACTAACGGTAAAGAACACGCGGTAAGAGGAAGGCAAGCGGTAAGGAATAACATGCGGTCGATACACTTAGGAACAAAAATTTCATAAACAACAAAATTTGAAAGACATTAAACTTAGAGAATCAAAACACACACAAACACCTTTTGAGTGTGTGCACCAAAGAAAATGGATCAAAAAGGGAAAATTTTAAGAACACCAAGAACATCCGAAGAACACTTACTGTAGCATGAACCCAGAATACTCAAACAGTGCCAAAATCGAAAAAAAACATGTATCTATCTTCGAAAAACCCGATTAAACCCAAAAGTATAATCAATTTCAAGAAGTAAACAACCCAATTACCAGAAATCGAAGAAATAACAAAAAAGGGGGGGGGGGGTCGAACATTATAAACCCAGATGGGTAAAATTCTTCAAATAATCCAAAGAAACATGATAATACACACATTGAGTAGTATAAAGAAGAACTATAACATGAACCAAACAACATCTAGGCATAGAAATCATCAAAATCAAGAATGTGATAAGAATATGAAAAGTTTTTGTAGAACCCACCAAGAACAACAAACAATTCGAAATTCATCAAATGAGAAGAGATTAAGGGCAGAAATCATACTATTTTGGATTTCTGAGATGAAGGATTGATAGAGAATAATTTCTTGAGTGATTGGAGGTGCCATGAATTTATAGAGCTAAATAGAGAGAATTCGAACAATTATAGTGCAGAAGAGAGAGAGAGAGAGAGAGAGTTTAGAGAGAGAAAGAGTCTTAGAGAGAGAAAGAGTTGGAGAGTGAAGCAGAGAGAGTGGAAAGTGAGAAGGTGGGAATGGAGTATATGGGCGGTTATGGGAAGTGGAGGAGTGGAAAAGTGGAGAGTTACTTCTGCAGATCAGATTTGACAGAAAATAGTCCTTTCGTCTCTTAGTGAGAACCAATGACGGTGGAGCAATAATATAATAATGATTTTAATTAAATAAAAGTGAGGGAAAAATAAAAGTTACCTTTATACCCTTGAAGTCAAAACATTACAACTCCTAAATATCTAAGTTAGAATACTTACCTGGAGTACAACAGTGCGGTAAGTAGCAAGAAGAGGTTACCGTACGTGTGCGATCGATGATTGTGAATCTTGACCGTGAATAATGTGGTAAGGCTTTTTCAAAGCAGTGAACACATGTCGTCGTTTTCCCATGCGGTCAGGTTGTAAGGATCCCGCCCCGTGACGAAGGAAACGAAGGGTTTTTGTTTCGAAGGGTGAAAAACCAAACACGGTTATCACGCAAAACATAACGGAGTCGCCACATTTGTTAATTATTTAACCTAACAAATGGAAAGGTTAGAGATTCTATTAGTTCGGAGGTCAGGTTACGCCTTGGGAAGAGTTTTACGTCACCCAAGTCGCCTCGGATAGGACCGAGTCTCCCTAACGTTAGTTAACAAACGTGCATGTGTGTTTCAAAAATGGGAGAAACTGACATTTTAACAAATCTGGTTAATTATTTAACAGAAAATGGTTATTTTTCAAACATTTCAGTCAGAAAGGGAAGAAACTGGAAAATGCACTCCCTGGCCAAAGTAGCCGTACGGCTAGGGAGAGCATTCCAGGGGTTTTTGACAGTTTATCAGAAAACTGTTCAGTCTCAGGCAAAACAGAGTATTCTTGCTGAAACTGGACTGTGATGATCATTTTCAGTTATTTTCTTCAACAAAAACATGGATTTAATCATCCCTATGTCATTGATCACAAATTAGACACCAAAAACAAAGGTTTTGGGTGTGATCAAGACAATCATTGGGGAAATTTTGAGAAAGTTGATGAACATGCCTTTTGGGCCAAAATGACCATTTGATGAGTAAAGATTGAAACTTTACCATCAAAATGGACTTATTATGCAAGATTAAACCTTTAGAAACAAAAATGTAACATAAAGATTGGATCTTTATGTCCCATACTTGGTGATTTAATGGCTAGGTCATGGTTGGGATGATAAAGATTGAAACTTTATCACCCAATCATGACTCTTATGGCCAAACAAGAACAAAATCAACATAAAACTTAACAAACCATGATCATCTTTAGGTTTTACCCCACAATCATACACTAGGTATGAAGGGAACCTTGAATCACCTCATGATTTGGTTCTGTAGACACCCCGCTTTGGACCTCTCACCTCGATTGCATACATAGTATTTTTATTTAACTTGTTTATGTTAATTTCTGTTATTTCCGTTAAGTTCCTAACTGATTCCGTTAGTTTTGGACTAAACTGCATAACAGAGTTAACTTTTAGAGTCATTCTGTCATTCTGTCTTTTTCTCCCGCCGGCGCTTCCGGAAGTGTTATCGGGATGCGCGCGCGTCTCGCCCCTAAAGCGGGACCTGCGCGCCTCCCATTATGGCAGTAACGGATTGCACCTTATTTCCCTCCCTTTTCTTATTTACAAACATCTTCTTGATCACAAAAATATCTCTTTTTACATCCAAGTTCATCCCCCTTTTTATTCATTAACTCCAAATCCCATATTCTAGCCTTTTCCCAAAAACTAATATTTCTTTCATTTATTATTTGATTTCTTTTATTTCATTTATTTTTCTTTTATTCATTTATCTTATTTGTGATTGGTCAATTCCATCTCACAAGGATTGACCAATTTCCCTCCAAACTTTCCCTCCTATTTTTACCTATAAAAGCCATCTTCTTCTACCTTAGAAAGGGACCTTGGACCTCAACATTTTCTCTCTAGCAAAAAGACCTCTTTTTGGACCTTGGACCTCAACTTTGATTCACAAACTACACTATACACAAATTCTCCCAACAAGAGTTCTTAGTAACAAGACTCTACAAAAATTGTTCTACAACAATTTCATTACAACAACAACACTTTCAAGTCAAGGTTTCAAGTCCTCTTTCTCAAGGTACAACTCCATTTTCTTCCTTTATTTTCTTCTTCTTGATGTATGCAATCCCCATTAATGGGACATGACCAACATGACTACTTCACATATTGAAGCTAGTTAAGGTTATCTCCCTACATTTTAATCTTAACTTTAATTCACCATGTTAATTTCTCTTCATCTCTTAATGTAATTATTTAACATTATTTGTTACATGTAATCTTTATCATTAAATAAATAAAGCAATTCTATTTATTTCCCCTTTATTTTCCCTTTTCTTTTCATTACAATTGTTAGCACGTTTTTATTTAATTAAATTGAAGGACATTTAGCATTAGAACACCAAAAGTAGCAAGACCCGCGTAAGCGGGGTGGAGTGGGTGTTTAAGTACTTCCCACTCCGTCACCTAACCCCCGAACCCTTTCTCTCCCGAATCTCTGGTTTTCGTACAAAAATTGGCTTTCTTTAGGTTTTTCTTATGTTCCTCTAAAACATAGGTGGCGACTCTTAAAATCAAGTAGACATCCTAGGTAATTCACCGCTCTAGCCAAGCCGTGGTCCCCCGGGGTATCTACAAGTTCCAATGTACATATATAATCATAATACATATATATATATATATATAACAATAATATATATAGCTTGAGAAGACAAGACTTGTATATATATATATATATATATATATAGTGCTTGAAATGGACAAGACTTGCAAGAAGTGTAAAGTGCTTGAATGGACAAGGCTTGCAAGAATAATAAGAAATAACACAAAGTAAACAAGTAATATGAACAATAACAAAAAGAGTTTGAGATGAAGAAGAAGATGGGGATAAGGAGGCTTCACCTATGATGGTTATGGCCTATCTTCCTCACTTTTCACTCAAATGTGTATCACTCACAGTTTTTGCTCTCAAACTGGCAGAGTATCAACACACAAAACCTTTATCCCCTCTTGAAATGATCAGCATGGGGTTCAATTTATAGGGACTGAGGTTGCCCAACATAGCCGTACGGCTCAACCCCTCAAGTACCCAAACCATCCGTATGACTCGACTTGGCGAGCTTCTGGATTTTTCTAAATTTAATTCCAGTTCAGTCCTGGAATATTAGGTTTATCCTAGTGAGGTCCTGGCCCATTGGTTTATCCCTAAATGGTACCAAGAATTCCTCTAAAGTAGGTCAAATTCAGATTGGGGTACTTACAGAGCCCCTCGGCAACGTCGCTTTTGAAGAAAGCGGGGTTATCGATAAAATAAGCATCCCAATCTGATGGGAGGACGGCTTGGACGATTTGTTCTATGGCTGGACCTAGAGGTATAGGATTCCTACGTATCCCTATTCGAGGGAATCAAGCCTAACGTAGTTCGGGTGAGAGATTTTAAGGCTACTCACACCTATGGGCCTTAGGTGGATATTCATTCATCCCTTCCTAAACAGGCATGGCTCAAAGGCCGGACTTGGTCAACTTGGCTCTATTCGGAGAGCGTTGACTAAGGGGGCTGGCATGGCTCAGAGGCTCAAATAATGGGCATGGCTTAGAGGCTGGGCTCGAACGACTATGCTCTATCAGGAGAGGGTCGACTCGAGGGTAACTGGTCTTATGTCCGACTAAGGACTGCCGGGACACATTGGTCAATTTGGTCAACTTTCCTCATGGCAGAGGGTCGACTACACAAACTGGTCAACTTATCTCATGGCGGAGGGTCGACTACACAAACTGGTCAACTTATCTCATGGCGGAGGGTCGACTACACAAACTGGTCAACTTATCTCATGGAGGAGGGTCGACTACATAAACTGGTCAACTTATCTCATAGAGGAGGGTCGACTGCACAAACTGGTCTTACATCCTACCAAGGGCTGCCGGGTCAACAACTCTTAACTTTCATCCTGGACTTACGAGGTACGGCCGGGACTTTCACGATTTCACTTTCTACCCTGGACTTATGAAGTACGTCCGGGTCAACAAAATCCAATGGTCTTACATCACGCCGGACGGCCAAGGTACAAACCTCACAGAACCTAATGGACTTACGTCACGCCGGATGGCTAAGGGACAAATCTCACCTAATGGACTTGTGTCATTCTGGACTGCCAAAGGACGAATCTCACAAAACCTAATGGTCTTACGTAAGGTCACACCGTCTTACACGCCGGACGGCCAAGGACATATCTCACAAAACCTAATGGTCTTACGTCACACCGGACGGCCAAAGGACAAGTCTCACAGAACATAATGGTCTTACGTCACGCCGGACGGCCAAGGACATATCTCACAAAACCTAATGGTCTTACGTCACGCCGGACGGCCAAGGACATATCTCACGGAATCTAATGGTCTTACATCACGCCTGACGGCCAAAGGACAAGTCTCACAGAACCTAATGGTCTTACGTCACGCCTGACGGCCAAGGACATATCTCACAAAACCTAATGGTCTTACCTCACGCCGGATGGCCGACATATCTCACGGAACCTAATGGTCTTACGTCACGCCGGACGGCCAAAGGACAAGTCTCATAGAACCTAATGGTCTTACGTCACGCCGGACGGCCAAAGGACAAGTCTCACAGAACCTAATAGTCTTACGTCACACCGAACCGCCAAGGACATATCTCACGGAACCTAATGGTCTTACGTCACGCCGGATGGCTAAAGGACAAGTCTCACAGAACCTAATGGTCTTACGTCACGCCAGACGGCTAAAGGACAAGTCTCACAGAACCTAATGATCTTACATCACACCGGACCACCAAAGGACATAATCTCACTAAACCTAATGGTCTTACGTCACCCGGACGACCAAAGGACATAATCTAACAGAACCTAATGGTCTTACGTCACACCGGACCGCCAACTAAACCTAATGGTCTTACATCACGCCGGACGGCCAAAGGACATAATCTCACAGAACCTAATGGTCTTACGTCACACCGGACCGCCAAAGGGAAAATCTAACGAAACCTAATGGACTTATGTCATTCCTGACCGCCAGAGGATAATTTTTCATAATTTTAACTGGACTTATGAAGAACGGCCACGTTAACTTCACAAATTCAAACTCTTAACCTGGACTTATGAGGCGCAGCCGGGTTAACGCTAATTCTCACATTCTTAACTGGACTTACGAAGTACGGCCATGTTAATTTCACAAAGCTGGTCTTACGTTCGTCTAGGGACTGTCCGGACACATTTTCATTAGGAACCTAATCTTTCTAGGTTCAATTCAAGTTGCATGAGACAAAAGGGACACATTTTCAACAAGAAATCAATAATTCTGGCAGGGCTAAAGTAGCCGTACGGCTAGGGGAGGAAATACTCCTTTTTCATTCAATTTTGTTCCAGGCCTAGTCATCTTCTTAAATGCCACAGTCTGAAGTTCATCATCTTCATCTTCATTTCAAAATCTTTCTCTTCCATGGAGCCTTTTCTCATGGAAAAACCACCAAAATTGTCCAAAATTCATCAAGAATGCTTTGAGGGCAACCTTAGGCTTTGGATGCGGTACTATATGAGGAATCACAAGGGAGTTTTCCAATCCAAATTTGGTCTCCAATCCCTTTGGTCTCTCAAGGAGTTCATCCCGGATCTCAAGCTATTAAGAGCCACTGCGTTCTTTTAGGATGTTAGGAGACATGTATATTGCTTCTCCTACAATGAAATCACTCCAACCTATAAGGATTTCAAGGATTTTGTGGGTGGCGTAGACACGGAGGTCATTGCTCTCCCCTCGGTGGCCGACCAGTTATTTGGATCGACCGGCTCTCTGCCGCGGACGTTGAGGCACTCATTGGTTTTTCGGGCCCTACCAAGGGCTTGGGTATCACTGTGCAGGACGTTGACCGGGCCATTTAGGCTAGAATTCCAGAATACCTGGCAGGCTTGGTAACTGCGGAGCAGCTCGAGCGAGCTTATGTGTGGCTCCTTCTCAGCAACACCCTCTTTGCCAATGCCGATACCACATGCATGTTCCCCCTGCTTGGATCACTGTCTACCCCCGAGACCGTCCGGAGTATTACATGGGGAGAGGCTGGGTTGGCTGAGCTATACATGGAGCTTGATAAATTCAGCTGGAAAGCGAGCAAGTCCTTATCTTGCTTTCAGTTTGCCTTGGAGGTACATTCTTTTCATTCCCTCATTTTTCTGTTTTCTCCTTCTTATTCCCTTTTCCGGTTTTCAGCATCTTAATGATTTCCTTGCCCTTTTCCTTTCAGGCTTGGTACTACGAGGTCTTTGGTGGCTACCTATGGGAGCTGACCATTGATCCTGCCATCACATTCCCTGCTATGGTCTGTTGGGCTCGAGAGGCCCGCAAGAAGAGGGGATCCAAGGGACGTGTCTCCGTCCGTCATGCCGATGTCAGGGCAGTGCTGAGGGGTGCCATGTCGGCCGAGCTCAACCTCTTTCCTTGGTCGAGGTATGAGGGGCAAGGGCTAGGCATTAACCTGTCTGATGCTCTGCGGGTAACCGGGAGAGGAGACTGCTCGTAGGGTTCTGAGGAGATGCTTTCTATCTAGGAGAGAGGGTGCTTTAGCAGCACGGGCTCGGGCTCATGCAGAGGGCTCCTATTGACCCTCCCAACACCATGTTCGTTGCCGACCGAGGGGAAGACCCTTATCTCATGGGGGAGAACGCCTCTCACTTTATTACTGATGAGCCGTACGGATGCTTCGTGGCCTGGAGGCTGAGATTGCCGCAGGTAGTGGCTTCTGGGGTGGCTCCCCCGATGTGGCAGGACTTCTCATACATATACTCAGATAGCCGGGTCCACATGGTGGCCACATCTATGGCAGGAGAGGGAGCCCCACCTGAGGATGCTCCTGAGGGAGTTGTATGTTCCTGTTCATTTCCTTTACACACACTTATCACATACCCCTGTTCCTTTTCACTAAGCAGTTTCACTTTCATGTGCAGGTCGCTGCTCGAGCTTTGCTGGAGAGGCCTTCCTTCATAAAACGGGCTAAGAGGTGACTGAAGAGGTTCGTTGGGCGCTCTTCCAAGGGGCCTCGGACTGAATCTAGGTTTGCACCGGGCAAAAACTCGGTGAGTGGTGGGGAGAGGCCTTTCGTCGGTGCTCGAGTGTGGAGCTATTCGCCGTCCTTCGTTCACTGCCATTCCTTAGGCGGGGCTGATTTGGAGGCCTTTCGTGATTAGCTCCGTGATCCCGGCTCCCACGAGATCGCTCCGGACCCGTTTGCCCATTTGGCTTTAGAGCGTGTGGACCCCCTGCCAGCCAGACATCCAAGTCCTCATTCTCAGATTCCTCCTTCCTTCTTCTCGGGCTAATCCTCTTCGGGTGAAGGCTCAAGCATGGAAGAGTCTATTTTCTTCTTTGACCCCAGCATGTACCCACCTCATCCTTTGGAGAGGGTTCACTCGCCTCCGGAGGATCCTTATCCAGACTCAGATTAGGATGCACCAACTTGAACAATTTTTCTTTTGGTTTGTTTTATTCAAAAACAATGTATAAAAATTGTTATCTTTGGTTGTTTAAAACATTGTCCCTTTTATTTGTAAATTCACCATTTATGCATAGCTTGGGCCTCGAGAGGGCTTCGTGGTCATTTCTGGACTGTCGGGGATTCCCGAAACGTGTTTGGACTCAATTATTTGGACCTTGACACGTATCTGACAGGTTTTTGAACAAGTGAAAATGAGTTTCACTTGTGGGAAATCAGCTGATACAAGCTGCTGATATAAAATTTTTCACATGGAAAAACCAGCCGTACGGATCATACAAGCATGGTTGACTTTTTGACCAAACATTCTGAGGACTTTTAGGGAATTTTGACAGACGGGAGACCTTATTGACTCAGACCGTTTTACCCAAAGCATGACTCTTCGTTGGTCCTTCCATTGCACGATTATGGCTCGCCAGCCCCAGTGCGTTGCCTTGTCGGAACTACTCCTTGGGTTTCACGGTCATGGCTCACCAGCCCCAGTGTCTTGCCTTACCGAGAATTATTCCTCGGGTTTCACAGTCATGGCTTGCCAGCCCCAATGTTTTGCCTTTGCCCGGAACTATTCCTTGGGTCTCATCCTTTCCCTTTGGGTGCGCATCTTCCCCTGTTCGGGACGCGGTTCGCTCTTCTCACAGGTTTCTTCTCCCTAAGCATCCAATCATATCACTTTTCCCTTTCTCACATTTCCCACCATCTTCTCTTTCTAGGAGTGGCCTAGTTGACTCTGACACGGACAAGAGCAATACTAGACTCTGACACAGACAAGAGCAAATCACGCTTGCTCACACGAGTAGACACACATAGGCATTTACGGGAGTGAGTCCCTTTTCTGAGGAAGGAAGCCTATGGACAAAAATTCACGTGTTTGGCTCTTTCCTAAGATGTGGAAAAGAAGACTTGTCGAGGCATTCGAAATCAGCCTTAATTAATGCCATCAAAACGGTTGCTCGAATGGACCTTATTCAGTATTAGGTCAAAATTCAAGAGATTAGCCTTAACATGCATAAATGTTGTGATCATTTGAGATTCAGGTTTGATCAATGGCAAGATCAAAGTGTGTTTAGGAGGAATTAGTCATTATCCGGGAGGTTGGTCATTCACGGGACCAAGGGAAGAGAACCGGGTCATTTTGGGAGGACCGAGGCTCGATGGATTCATTTCACGCTGTGATCGGACCCGAAGGTTACCTACGTTCCCCTCAATATGAGGAGCTCAGGTCGCCGTAGTTCTGCCTTTGGGCAGCTTTTGCCGGGATTGGTTTCCTTTTGCTGTCTCGGATGACGTTGTTGCTCACTTTGATTTGCGGCAATCTCCCCGAGATGGACCTCTTGGGTTGAACGGGCCTTTTGAGGCAAACATTCCTTTTTGCTATTTCCTCTCCTCCTTTCCATTCATTCATTTTCTTTTCTCATCATTCAATTTTTTTCTTTTTTTTTTTTTTTTTTTACGTTCACTTCCTTTTCCTCATTTTTTTTTTTTTTACATTTACTTCCTTTTCCTCTTTTTTTTTTTTAGGAGGAGGTAAACACTAGCCCTAGCTCTATTTCTTGGGTATTAGCTCCTTTGTAGCCCCTTGGTGGTGTGCCTGTCACTTTGGGCTGACTTTGAAAGTCCGGGAAGCCCTTTGCCTGATTGCGCACACGTGATCACGGTTAAACCTTGGTGGTTGAGCAACAACGCCCTCACTTTTTCACTGTCTCGGGATGCCTTTGGCGTGTATCAAGGATTTATCTCAGAAAGATGTATGGGGTTGTGTATTGGGAGAGTGTATGGGGGAAGATTTTCCATTAATGGTTTTCTTCATTCCAATTGATCACAACATTCATTCACATCAAGATTAATCGTTTGAATTTAGCACCCTTTTATGTTTAGGTCCATTCATCCTTTAATGAGTCGTCGTTGACTGTTATGTTTGGGGAGTTAACTCGTCATTTTGGGGACATAGCAATCATTTGGAAACATTAATCAAAGCGATTCCGAGAGTTAATGTAATTTTCAAATAATGCCTCAAGTCTAGAGAGAATAGAAGTAAAAATGATTCATTTCATTTCACGGAAGACTCAATTTTTACAACTTTAGACTCGACTATTGATTACATTGACTCGACCATTCCACCATTCATTGACTCAACCATGGCCAACCTCGTGGCTCTTTACATACTCTTGCCTCGCAGGGCCTTTTGGTAAAGAAAAAAAGACAAAAGAATATGTCCACAACGGACTTTGGGGACCCTCTAGAACCTAGACACTAAGCCACTCCTAAAAATTCTTTCTTTCCTTGTTCCACCTCCTTACATTTCCACCTCAAACCCATTTGTCTCCTTTCTTGGTGATGACACCTTCGTCGATGAGTGCTTGGATATGATTTCTCAAGGTGAGGCAAGCATTCGTAGAATGACCTGGGGCCTGGTGGTACTTCCAGTGCTGCTTTGGATCGTGGCGAGCTCCGATCGGTTCGGTCCACATCACGTGTAGGCCGAGGAGCTCGATCTTACCGATCTCGAGTAAATGATCCAACATTTACTCTATAGGCATTCCTAGCTCATGGAACCAATGGTAGTAAGCTCCCTTGCCTTTGGGGTGAAATCCTCCCACAACTGCCGCGGGCTTCCCATGGGATACTATGACGGGTTGGAGTTGATCACGAGACTCTTGCTCGTCTTAGACCAAGCGGTCGGGGATGGACCTTGGTGAGGAGGACGACTTCTCCGAGGACTTTTTGATCTCCTCAATGGATTTCACAATTTCATGGAGATATTCTCGGGTGTTCCTTGAGTTGTGCCTTTCTAATTCGTCCGTCAATTCCGCTCAGCTATGTAGGAGCTCGTACCGACGATCGTACATTTCCTCAAGGTCTTTCCTGAGTCTCTCACCACCCTTTTCCCATAGTTCCTCAACCTTTTTATGGAGTACCTCCTTGATCTCCTTCCGGAGCTATTGAACCACCTTGATTGCTTCATTGCGATCGACCTCTGACTTTCGTATTTGATCCCTCATCGTGTTCACCCTCCTTTCTAGGAGTTTCACCCCAGCCTTCCAGCCGGGCCTGTGCATCCAACCGGATATCTACCTCAATCGCTTGGGATTTGCTTTCCATTTCTTCCTATAGCACAAAGGACCGACAAGCCGTAAGGGCACCGTGGAAAGAATCTCGAAAATCCATGCTTTGAGTAAGGCGGGGACTCGACACAAACGAGATTTTGACTCATTAAGAAAACAAGTTTGACCCTTTTGGGCGGGAAGGACAAGCCACGCGTTTGATGAATTTAGCAATTTTGGTTTTTAGAAAATGAATTTTTGTTTATTCTTTTGACCATTATTAGGCAGTCTTGCCACACGAACAAACGTTAGTGCACAGTTCAAAGGCTTAACATTTATTGTTCATGTTTACTTAAAACACGTCTTATTCTTAGTTGGTTGGAAAAGATTTCTCTTCTTTTTCACAACTATTCTATATCCTGGATCAGTGGAGGCCATCACTACGCCTATAGACCCCTCGTTTTTTACCTGTCTTGCATGCTCCCAAGGATGGACTGTCCCGGGCGAGGGTCCTATAGGGCAAGTGGCTTCCACCGACCGAAAGAAACGAGCCTAGGGTCTAGTGCATTGCAATGTTCCCAATGCGTGAGCCATTCCAATCATGATTAAGCCCCGGTTAAGATCGAGATTCGTCTTAGGGACTTAAGGTACTTTCGGCATAACCTCATCTTTGATGAGGGCTCTCGAATCTTATCCATGGGATTAAGGATGATTAGTATGAACCATTCATTAGGGCTCGACAACACAGTGTCACCCTATCCATAACACATGACTTAGGTTAATTATAGCAAATATTAACGCATAAGTCAAGGACTGGGTCAAGGTTGACCATGGTCACACTTGCTTTCACAAGGAGTCATGACTCGGGCATCAACTTGGCCATGATTAGCTTTAGACACGTATTAGGGATGTGGTAACGTGAGCTAGACCAAAAACAACCAAAGTCTCGGTATTTATGTGTCACGGACAAGTGTGGTTGCCTCGGCTCGGAAGGGGAGGTGGAATGGACCCGTGCGCACTAGAATGGCACAAGAGCACCAATCAAGCTGCATCTGGCATCCATCTCGGGTTTAAAGGGCATTTGGAACGTGCAAGGTCAAGTGCGCGTAGTGTGAAGCCATTCTATGTTCTTTTTTTAGTTAAAATTGAAATTTTCGATTCGTTTTAACATCATGAGCAATGTATAATCAACATATGAACAAGCATGAATAAGCATAATCAACAAAAATGAGCAAGCATGAATAAGCTATTTACACAAGCAATCAAGCAAGAATCATATGAACAAACAAAGCCAAAACTTGTACATACAACAAATTGTGCACAACCAAAAAAATTTTTTGAAATCAAAACTTCACAAGAAACAATCCTTTTGAAAACCATTTGCAAAACAATTTGTGTACAAAAAAAGTATTCAAAATCTTTACAAAAGGGGTTATGCACAAGGAGGCCTTAAAAACCCAATTTTATGTCCAAAAAAACTTGTGCATAACCAAGCTTTAAAAACCAAGTTTTGGCTAAAAAAGAAGAAGGTAATGTGCACAAACAAATCTGTAAATTTGGAACCTGGATAAGCAAAAGCAAAAGGGACACAGAATGTTTCTGCCCTGCACAAAATTGTTAAATTTTGAAACATTCTGTTCCCTGCCCAACATAGCCGTACGGCTATAGCATCCTGGCAATTATTTTTTGCAGTTTTTCAACTTCTGATCATCAACCCCCAGTTTATTGCATTTCCAAAAAAGTTTCCACTCCAGAAGATTCAAACAGAAACACAGCACACACAAAATAAACACAAAAGTTAACGAAAATGGGGGACGGGAGTTTGACCCACACAAAAGTTCCCTCAAATTTTCTAAAGAGAAGTTTGCAAACACTTTACTCCCCAGCGGAGTCACCACTGTAAGGATCCCGCCCCATGACGAAGGAAACGAAGGGTTTTTGTTTCGAAGGGAGAAAAACCAAACACGGTTATCACGCAAAACATAACAGAGTCGCCACATTTGTTAATTATTTAACCCAACAAATGGAAAGGTTAGAGATTCTATTAGTTCGGAGTTCAGGTTGCGCCTTGGGAAGAGTTTTACGTCACCAAATCGCCTCGGATAGGACCAAGTCTCCCTAACGTTAGTTAACAAACGTGCATGTGTGTGTGTGTGTTTCAAAAATGGGAGAAACTGACATTTTAACAAAACTGGTTAATTATTTAACAAAAAAGGGTTATTTTGCAAACATTTCAGTCAAAAAGGGAAGAAACTGGAAAATGCACTCCCTAGCCAAAGTAGCCGTATGGCTAGGGAGAGCATTCCAGGGGTTTTTGACAGTTTATCAGAAAACTGTTCAATTTCAGGTAAAACAGAGTGTTCTTGCTGAAACTGGACTGTGATGATCATTTTCAGTTATTTTCTTCAACAAAAACATGGATTTAATCATCCCTATGTCATTGATCACAAATTAGACACCAAAAACAAAGGTTTTGGGTGTGATCAAGACAATCATTGGGGAAATTTTGAGAAAGTTGATGAACACGCCCTTTGGGCCAAAATGACCATTTGATGAGTAAAGATTGAAACTTTACCATCAAAATGGACTTATTATGCAAGATTAAACCTTTAGAAACAAAAATGTAACATAAACATTGGATCTTTATGTCCCATACTTGGTGATTTTATGGCTAGGTCATGGTTGGGATGATAAAGATTGAAACTTTATCACCCAATCATGACTCTCATGGCCAAAAAGAACAAAATCAACATAAAACTTAACAAACCATGATCATTTTTAGGTTTTACCCCACAATCATACACTAGGTATGAAAGGAACCTTGAATCACCTCATGATTTGGTTCCAATGTACATATATAATCATAATACATATATATATAAAAATAATATATATAGCTTGAGAAGACAAGACTTGTATAATATATATATATATAGTGCTTGAAATGGACAAGACTTGCAAGAAGTGTAAAGTGCTTGAATGGACAAGGCTTGCAAGAATAATAAGAAATAACACAAAGTAAACAAGTAATATGAACAATAATAAAAAGAGTTTGAGATGAAGAAGAAGATGGGGAGAAGGAGGCTTCACCTATGATGGTTATGGCCTATCTTCCTCACTTTTCACTCAAATGTGTATCACTCACAGTTTTTGCTCTCAAACTGGCAGAGTATCAACACAAAAACGTTTTTCTCCCCCCTTGAAATGATCAACATGGGTTTTAATTTATAGGGACTTAGGATGCCCAACATAGCCGTACGGCTCAACCCCTTAAGTACCCAAACCATCCGTATGACTCGACTTGGAGAGCTTCTGGATTTTTCTAAGTTTAATTCCAGTTCAGTCCTGGAATATTAGGTTTATCCTAATGAGGTCCTGGCCCATTGGTTTATCCCTAAATGGTACCAAGAATTCCTCTAAAGTAGGTCAAATTCAGATTGGGGTACTTACACAGGTGTCATGCGGTAGGCATGATTGAGGTAGCACTAAATTCTTGCGGTCGACCATTGGCGGTCGACAGACGTATGCGGTCGATAGAGTTGCTGTATACTAGGCTCCTACTTATTATTGAAAAACTTGGAGAAACCAAAGCATTAGCACATAAATCATAAGGATAAATACCCATTTTTCCTCTTAGAAACCTAAATCTCTTGGAATCCAGAGCCTTGGTGAGAATGTCTGCAATTTGATTGTCAGTACTCACATACTCTAGATGAATGTTACCTTTTTCCACATGATCCTTGAGAAAATGGTATTTGATATCAATGTGTTTGGTCTTTGAATGCATGACAGGGTTGTTGGACACAGCAATGGTAGATGTATTGTCACAATAGATAGGACAATTTTCTTCTTTGATTCCGTAGTCGACCAATTGTTGTTTTATCCAAAGCACTTGGCAGCAGCAGCTTCTAGCAGCTATATATTCACCTTCTGTGGTAGATACATAGACTGAGTCTTGTTTCTTGCTTGCCTATGAAACGAGTCGATTTCCAAGGAAATGACAAGTCACACTTGTGCTTTTCCTGTCAATGGTACATGCTGCATAGTCTGCATCTGAGTAACCTATAAGATCAAAATTGGAATCTTTGGAATACCAAAGTCCAAGGTTAATAGTCCCAGATAAATATCGAATAATACATTTCATAGCAATAAGATATGCTTCTCGAGGATCTGCTTGATAGCGAGAACAAACACAAACACTAAACATGATATCTAGCCTACTAGCAGTTAAGTATAGGAGAGAGCCAATCATACTTCAGTATAAGGTTTGATCAACCTTTTTACCTTTCAAGTCTTTGTCTAGCTTGTTACCAGCATCCATAGGAGTGTCGTATGCCTTTTCATTTTTAAGTCCAAATTTCTTGATGAGATCTTTAGTGTACTTTGCTTGGTTGAGGAAGATGCCTTCAGCACATTGTTTAATTTGTAGCCCAAGGAAGAATGTTAATTCTCCCACCATGCTCATCTCAAATTTTCTTTTCATTAGCTTCTCAAATCCCTTACACAACAATTCATTAGTGGAACCAAAAATAATACCATCAACGTATATTTAAACAAGTAAAGTATGATCATGATATTTAGAAATGAATAAAGTTGTGTCGATCTTACCACATTTAAAACCTTTCTCTAGGAAAAATTTAGATAGAGTATCATACCATGCCTGTGGAGCTTGTTTGAGTCCTACAAAGCCTTTTGAAGTTTGTAGACATGATGTGGAAATTTGAGATCTTCAAATCCGGGTGGTTGAGCAACATAGACAGTTTCTTGAAGTTTGTCGTTGAGAAATGCACTTTTCACATCCATTTGATAGAGCTTAAATCTTTTGAAAGAGGCATATACTAAAAATATCTTTATAGCTTCAAGTCGTGCAACGGGGGAAAAAATTTCATCGTAGTCAATGCCTTCTTCTTGTCTATATCCTTCTGCAACCAACCTAGCTTTGTTTCTTGTGATGGTTCCATTCTCATCCATCTTATTTCTGAACACCCACTTTATACCAATCACTCCTTGATCCTTTGGTCTTGAAACTAAGTTCCAAACTTTACATCTTTCAAATTGGTTGAGCTCTTCTTGCATAGCAACAACCCAACTTGAGTTTTGGAGTGCATCATCAACTTTCTTGGGTTCAACTTGAGATATGAATGGGGTAAGTGAATCATAATTTGATCTTCTTGTTCTAATAACAGAATGTAGGTCACCAATGATATTCTGAATTGGGTGATCTCTGACCTCGTGCACTTCATAAGGTAAGTCTGGCTGAGTTGATGGTTGTTGTAAGTCTTCTATCGGTGCATCATTTGTGCCATCCCAATCATAGGTAAGTTGAGGGATTGGTTCTTCAATATTGATGGGTGCTTCAGCATTTTCTCCATTTGGATTTGCTGCTGATGTGGTAGCATCAAGAGCTTCATATGAGGTAGGTAGAGGTGTTGTTGAGGTAGATGGATTTCCTTGAGTTGACTGATTTTGTGGTCTACTTGTACCTGTCTCATTAAGCTCAACAAAATCATCAGCAACATTTGGAGCCAGATGTGGCTCAAGGAGAGAATGTTCATCAAAAGTTACATGGACATATTCAACTATCTTAAGAGTGGTTTTATTAAATACACAAAAAGCTTTTGAGTGTTTAGCATACCCAACAAATATACCTTCTTTGGCCTTAGGAGCAAATTTACCTCGATGTTCTTTACCATTGTAGAGAACGTAGCATTTGCATCCAAATTTTTTGAAGTAGGAAATGTTGGGGGTTCTTTCTCTCCCAAGTTCATAAGGAGTTTTGTTGTAGGTCTTGTTGATAAGAGATTTATTTTGAGTGAAGCAAGCTGTGTTGATAGCTTCAGCCCAAAAATATTGAGGTAGCTTCACTTCAGCAATCATCATTTTTCCTGACTCTATCAATGTTCTGTTTTTTCTTTCCACTACACCATTCTATTGTGGAACTCCATTAACTGAGAAGTTGTGGTCAATACCATGGTCATTACAGTATTGAGCGACTCCGTTGTTCTTGAATTCTGTTCCGTTGTCGGATCGAACATCACTGGATAGCTGTAAAAATCACTGGATAGCTGTAAAAGCGATTCTTAAGTACTTGAGAAGAACTAAAGACTAGTTTTTAGTCTATGGAGGAATGGAAGATGATCTCGTTGTAAATGCTTACACGGATGCAAGCTTCCAAACCGACAAAGATGATAGCCGATCGCAATCGGGTTTTGTGTTTATGTTAAATGGTGGAGCTGTAAGCTGGAAGAGTTCCAAGCAAAGTACAACCGCTGATTCTACAACAGAAGCTGAGTATATTGCTGCATCGGATGCTGCAAAGGAAGCTGTTTGGATTAAGAAGTTCATAACTGAACTTGAAGTGGTTCCTAGTATTGCTAATCCAATAGACCTTTATTGCGATAATAATGGTGCTATTGCTCAAGCAAAGGAACCAAGAGCACATCAAAAATCCAAACACATACTTAGGCGTTTTCATATCATTCGAGAGATCGTTGATAGGGGAGACGTAAATATATGCAAAGTACCTACTGATGACAATGTTGCGGACCCGCTAACAAAGGGACTTCCACAAGCTAAACATGATGATCATGTTAGGTCCATGGGTATTATATACATGGGATATTGGGCCTAGGGCAAGTGGGAGATTGCTGGTAGTGGTGCCCTAAGCACGTTTAATAAACGTTGTAATTGTTATCATTTATTTCATATCAATAAAGAGATCTTTTGATTATTATTGTTGTTCATGTTTACTTATAATAATCCCCGTCCCTAGTACTTGTTAAGCACTAGTATAAAGGCTAAATGATCATGGGATGATCATGTTAGATTTATGGGTACTTGTTTGGAACAAGGTACTGGACATGACCCGCTGTATGAGATTTATGTCATGGTCTATGTCGTACATATATCTCATATTAGTTATGTCATTTGAATCCTTAGACATGAAGTTATTATAGTCTTCCACTTGATGAACATTGTGTTTGACATATTCAAACGCTACCTTAACACGGTAGTTATAAAGGGTATGATTGGCATAATCGGATTCCCGTTGGGAAGAATAATAAGCTAAATGGATTTGTCCCTCCACGGAGAGATGTCAAGCTTGGGCCTCTCGTAGGAATGATGTTGATGAAATGTTCGGCCGGACTCAAATAAATTGATTGGATCAATGTCATTTGGATTATCAACATATTCGGAATCGAGAAAGTATTGAACAAAACAAGTTGACTGTTTGACCATGACTTGTGTTCAATGACATCGTGGACAAAGGGATTGTCACATATTCTAAAGGAATGCGAACTTGTATCTAGTTATACTATTTGGGTAGGTATGATGGTTTTCTAGAACCTAATCACATCTTATGGGATCATGTTTGAGCCCATTGCCAACTTAGTATAATCCTAGAGGGTCACACACAATAGAACGAATCTTAAATAAAAGGACTATATTGGCATTTAGGGTCGGAGGACTTCCAAGGAATTTCTGGGCCTCCTGGTCAACCAAGCGGGCGCTTGGGTTGCACCAGGCGGGCGCCTGAACAAGCTAGAAAAGAATTGGACTTTCTGTCCAAACAAGCGGGCGCCTGGGTAGGACCAGGCGGGCGCCCGGTATGCCGATTTGAAAATTCCTAATTCGATTAGGAAAGGTTTTTGGAACAAGTTACCTATTTGGAATAGGCCTTAATTGTGTATAAAAACACCAATTCGGCCAGACCATATGAACAAGTGCTTTTGTGAGTCTCAAAGAGTTTGAGAGAGATTTTATTTTGTTCTAAGATATCATTGATTGAGGAACAAAATAATTCACAAAATAAATTCCATATAGTTCTTTATTAAATTGTAAAAGCGTGTTTTACAATTATTGGTCTACCAACCAAGATCAAAGAAGCTCTCCTTTGATATTCGTTCGAAGTGTGGATACCGCTAGAGGGTGAAAATCATCATCTTCAAAGTTCGTGTTCAAGCTTTGTGATCGTGATCAAGTCCTCAAGTTTCTCCACCAAGGATCAAGAGAAAATTCATAGCCATCAAGGGTTAGTTATTCCTCTATTCATCTTGTTGTATTTGATTTAATCATATGAACGGATCCATGGCTTTGGGTTTTCTTAAAATTTTAATTGCTATATTCCGCTGCGCATGTTACTTGGAAACCCAACAGTGGTATCAGAGCCCCGTTCATGTTGATTAATTCAATACTTGGATCATGTTGTGTGTATATAAATTGTTTATGTGCCAAGCATGATATGAATATTGGATTATATGATGTTTATGTGTTTTGTGATTTTATGTGGTTTATTGTTTTTCCAACTTTAATCGCACGATTCAATCGCAATAAAAATTATGGTGGATTCTAAATTATTTCGATTATTGATTTTGATTGGATCAAAGTTTTAATAATCGGGGAAAAATAATTTTGAGACAAAAATTTTGAACTTTAAAATTCTATACTATTCTGGCCATTCAAGCGGGCGCCTGGTCCTTTGCAGGCGGGCGCTCAGTGGTCAAGATTTGTTCTGATTATGGTTAAAATCTGAATATGGAATTTTCGATAAATTCGTCAAAACCAGTAACAGAACCAGTCCAGACTTGTTGATCTGGAATGGGTTTTGGGTAGTTGGTTTGTGTGTGGATTTTGGGGTTTGATTTTCCTATTTGTTTTAGTCTTGTGATTCCTAGATTGGTTCAAGTTTTGGATGGCTAATCTGCGTTCATCGAGATTGTGTTTCCCAAAATTGATCGCAATCAAAGTTTTAAAGATAAAACGAAGTTAGAATTATGAAGAGTTCATAATTGCTAAAATTGAGAAACAAAGTTCTTGATTCAATGATTGGAGATCCATGTGGAATTGTGAATGCAATTGGCCTACATTCATCAAGACCATCTATTGCTTAGTTTCGGCCACATGGACTACTTTCTTGGTTTCTTGAATTAGTGCGGGATTGTGGTTGCCTAATGGCTTAGTTCGACCGCACTTCTTGTTGTCTTGATTTGGAGATAATAACCAAAGTTGAAATAGTCTCATCCTCATAATTATAGAGAAACTAATGACACATAAATATCATGCTTAAATTAATGGAGATTAATTTAGTGGCTAAACTTGATGTGTAACATGTTTATATTATGTGCTCATAAATGTGTTATATGCTATATGTGATGAACCTTCAAAGAAAGTTTTAAGTCTTTTATTGCCATGCCATGATTAAAACACTTGTTAGTACATGAGTGATTTTAATGTAGATTCGCCCTAGCGAGATGCATTAAATTTGTTTATGTATGAGCAAGATAGATAGTGTGGGCACGCCCTAGCGGGACACATTAACTGTGCGTTTAAAATGGTTAGACTTAATTGGGCGTCAAAACAGTTTTGGGCCTAGGCAAAGATGAGGTTTAACATGCTTTTTGAAATTGATTTCTTAAAGAATCTCATAAAAGGAACTAAGAGTCATATGAGATATGATTGACAAGAGTTGTCTACCTAATTAATTTGATTTTGTGTAATCCGCCTTAGCGGACTTGAAATTAAATTAAAGTTGGATCTTAACCCATTTAAATTATATTATACATTGGATGTATATGAAGGTTATATAATTTAGTGGGAGTATTTTGTTTGAAAAATACATTATTTATCTCTTTAATGAAAATCGGTACTTATTAAATTTTTGAAATTTTTGCATATTTGTAGATAATGACTAATAACACTCAATCAATGTCATTGCGATCGATCCTTGAGAAGGATAAGCTCGAAGAGAATGGTACAAACTTTATGGATTGGATCCGTAGCATAAGAATTGTTCTTAGGCAAGAAGATAAGTTGTACATTCTCGATGGGCCTCTCCCCGCTGAACCACCGCCTACTGCCCCTAGGGTAGAAAGAGACAATTACAAGAAACATCGTAATGATTCTAGAGATGTAAGTTGTCTCATGCTTGCTGCTATGTGTTCAAAACTCCAACAAAGTTTGGAACATTTGGAAGCCTATGAGATAGGCGTGGAGTTGAGAACCATGTTTCAAGAGCAAGCTAGGCAAGAGAGGTACAAGACCATTGTTGCATTCACTACTAGTACAATGAATGAAGGGCAACAAGTGAGTCCTCACTTTCTTAAAATGAAAGGTTATGTAGAGCACCTTGAGAAACTTGGCTATCCAATCCCATTGGAGCTAGCCACGGATCTCATTCTTAATTCATTGCCTAAAAGTTATAATCAGTTTGTAATGAATTATAACATGCATGGAATGGATAAGAATCTCTCTGAGTTGCATGGGATGCTCAAAACTGCAGAGATGAAAATTGTGGAGAAAGGTTCTCCCGTGCTCTTGGTTCATGATGGGAAGAAGCCTGGTGCCAAAGGCAAGGGTAAGGCAAAAGTTGTCAAACCCAAGATAAGCAAGGCAAAGGTTGCCAAGGCTTCTGAGGCAAAACCTGATTCACAAAAGGATGCAATCTGTTTCCATTGTCAAGAAATTGGTCATTGGAAACGTAATTGCAAGGCTTTCTTGGAAGAGCAAAAGAAGAAGAAGAGCAGTAAGGCTGCGTCGACTTCAGTTATCTATATGATAGATATTCTCGTTTCTACCACTGATTCTTGGGTATTGGATACCGGATGTGGTTCTCACATTTGTCTAAATGTGCAGGGACTAAAGAATAGGAGACTGCTTAAAGAAGGTGAAGTAGATCTACGTGTGGGAAATGGAGCAAGAGTTGCTGCATTAGCCGTAGGGACTTATGAAGTCACTTTACCTTCCGGATTAATTCTTGTTTTGAACAATTGTTATTATGTTCCGGATTTAAGCAGAAATATTATTTCAATTTCTTGTTTGGATAATGAAGGTTTTAAGTTTCTTATTGAGAATAAGAAATTTTCTATTTATTTAAATGATGTGCTTTATGGTATTGCTAATTCATTTAATGGCCTTTATATCTTGGATGTCAAGAATGAAAATAATGTCTATCATGTAAATAAGAAATCTAAACCTAATGATGTAAATCATACTTATTTGTGGCATTGCCGTCTTGGTCATATTAATGAGAAGCGTATCTCAAAACTCCATGGGGACGGACTTTTGGGTTCATGTGACTTAGAGTCATATGATACTTGTGAGTCGTGTCTTCTTGGAAAAATGACTAAGACACCTTTTACCAAGTTGGGTGAAAGGGCAAGCGACATATTGGGGTTGATACATTCCGATGTATGCGGACCATTAAGTAGCAATGCTAGGGGAGGATTTCAATACTTCATAACCTTCACTGATGATTATAGTAGATTTGGGTATGTTCACCTAATGAAACATAAAAGTGAAGCATTTGAGATATTTAGAATATTTCAAAATGAAGTAGAAAAACAACTTGGCAAAAGTATAAAGGCACTTCGATCAGATCGAGGTGGTGAATACTTAAGTCAAGAATTTGACGATCATCTAAAGAATTGTGGAATAGTTTCACAATTGACTCCGCCCGGAACACCACAATGGAATGGTGTGTCTAAGAGGAGAAATCGGACTTTGTTAGACATGGTTCGATCAATGATGAGTCAAGTTGATCTTCCAATATCCTTTTGGGGTTACGCCCTAGAAACCGCTGCTTTCACACTAAATCAAGTTCCAACTAAATAGGTTCCAAAGACTCCATATGAGATGTGGAGTGGAAAGAAACCTAGTTTATCTTTCATGAGGATTTGGGTTGCGAAGTTTATGTCAAGAGACTTATCTCTGACAAACTAGCACGCAAATCTGATAAATGTATTTTCGTGGGATATCCTAAGGAAACTAAAGGATATTACTTTTACAACCGAGAGGACAACAAAGTGTTTGTTGCCCGAACTGGTGTCTTTCTAGAGAAAGAGTTTCTCTCTAAAGAAATCAGTGGGAGTAAAATAAATCTTGAAGAAATTCGAGACCCAGAAAATAACAGTGAACCAATAGTGGAACAAGAACAAGAACCACAAGGAGTTGTGGAACCTGTTCAAAATACACAAGCATCTCGCAGATCTAGTAGGTTACGATCCGAGCCCGAGAGATATGGATTTCTCTTAACGGATAGTAATGAGGTAGAAATCATTGAGAATGATGAACCGTCAACCTACCAAGAGGCGATGTCTTCTCCTGATTCGGACAAGTGGCTTGGAGCCATGGAATCCGAATTGCAATCCATGCAAGACAATCAAGTTTGGAATTTGATTGATGCGCCCGAAGGTGTAAAAACCATAGGATGCAAATGGGTCTTCAAGAAGAAGACTGACATAGATGGGAAGGTGCATACTTACAAGGCTAGGCTTGAAGCGAAGGGTTATAGGCAAGTTCATGGTATTGACTATGATGAGACCTTTTCACCCGTAGCAATGATCAAGTCTATAAGAATTTTGCTTGCCATTGCCGCATATCATGACTATGAAATATGGCAGATGGACGTCAAAACCGCTTTCCTGAATGGAAAACTCCAAGAGGATGTGTATATGACACAACCAGAAGGTTTTGAACAAGATTCTAAGGCATGCAAATTGCAAAGATCCATCTATGGATTGAAGCAAGCTTCAAGGAGTTGGAATCTCCGTTTTGATGAATCGGTCAAAGAGTTTGGTTTCATCAAGAACGAAGATGAGCCTTGTGTATACAAGAAGATTAGTGGGAGCATAGTGCTATTCCTTATTTTATATGTGGATGACATATTGCTCATTGGAAACGACATTCCTACACTTCAGTCCGTGAAGACTTGGTTAGGAAAGTGCTTCGCAATGAAAGATATGGGTGAAGCCGCATATATTCTTGGCATTAAGATCTATAGAGATAGATCAAGAAGGCTACTTGGTTTAAGCCAAAGTACATACATTGACAAGGTCATTAGAAGATTCCGTATGGAAAATTCTAAGAGAGGCACCTTGCCCGTGTTACATGGAGTTTCTCTAAGCAAGACTCAATGTCCTAAGACAAAAGATGAGCGTGAGAAAATCAATGATGTTCCATATGCTTCGGCAATTGGGTCAATCATGTATGCCATGATTTGTACTAGGCCGGATGTATCTTATGCTTTGAGCATGACAAGTAGATATCAATCCGACCCTTGCGAAAATCACTGGATAGCTGTAAAAGCGATTCTTAAGTACTTGAGAAGAACTAAAGACTCGTTTTTAGTCTATGGAGGAATGGAAGATGATCTCGTTGTAAATGCTTACACGGATGCAAGCTTCCAAACCGACAAAGATGATAGCCGATCGCAATCGGGTTTTGTGTTTATGTTAAATGGTGGAGCTGTAAGCTGGAAGAGTTCCAAGCAAAGTACAACCGCTGATTCTACAACAGAAGCTGAGTATATTGCTACATCGGATGCTGCAAATGAAGCTGTTTGGATTAAGAAGTTCATAACTGAACTTGAAGTGGTTCCTAGTATTGCTAATCCAATAGACCTTTATTGCGATAATAATGGTGCTATTGCTCAAGCAAAGGAACCAAGAGCACATCAAAAATCCAAACACATACTTAGGCGTTTTCATATCATTCGAGAGATCGTTGATAGGGGAGACGTAAATATATGCAAAGTACCTACTGATGACAATGTTGCGGACCCGCTAACAAAGGGACTTCCACAAGCTAAACATGATGATCATGTTAGGTCCATGGGTATTATATACATGGGAGATTGGGCCTAGGGAAATCGGGAGATTGTTGGTAGTGGTGCCCTAGGCACGTTTAATAAACGTTGTAATTGTTATCATTTATTTCATATCAATAAAGAGATCTTTTGATTATTATTGTTGTTCATGTTTACTTATAATAATCCCCGTCCCTAGTACTTGTTAAGCACTAGTATAAAGGCTAAATGATCATGGGATGATCATGTTAGATTTATGGGTACTTGTTTGGAATAAGGTACTGGACATGACCCGCTGTATGAGATTTATGTCATGGTCTATGTCGTACATATATCTCATATTAGTTATGTCATTTGAATCCTTAGACATGAAGTTATTATAGTCTTCCACTTGATGAACATTGTGTTTGACATATTCAAACGCTACCTTAACACGGTAGTTATAAAGGGTATGATTGGCATAATCGGATTCCCGTTGGGAAGAATAATAAGCTAAATGGATTTGTCCCTCCACGGAGAGATGTCAAGCTTGGGCCTCTCGTAGGAATGATGTTGATGAAATGTTCGGCCGGACTCAAATAAATTGATTGGATCAATGTCATTTGGATTATCAACATATTCGGAATCGAGAAAGTATTGAACAAAACAAGTTGACTGTTTGACCATGACTTGTGTTCAATGACATCGTGGACAAAGGGATTGTGACATATTCTAAAGGAATGCGAACTTGTATCTAGTTATACTATTTGGGTAGGTATGACGGTTTGCTAGAACCTAATCACATCTTATGGGATCATGTTTGAGCCCATTGCCAACTTAGTATAATCCTAGAGGGTCACACACAATAGAACGAATCTTAAATAAAAGGACTATATTGGCATTTAGGGTCGGAGGACTTCCAAGGAATTTCTGGGCCTCCTGGTCAACCAAGCGGGCGCTTGGGTTGCACCAGGCGGGCGCCTGAACAAGCTAGAAAAGAATTGGACTTTCTGTCCAAACAAGCGGGCGCCTGGGTAGGACCAGGCGGGCGCCCGATATGCCGATTTGAAAATTCCAAATTCGATTAGGAAAGGTTTTTGGAACAAGTTACCTATTTGGAATAGGCCTTAATTGTGTATAAAAACACCAATTCGGCCAGACCATATGAACAAGTGCTTTTGTGAGTCTCAAAGAGTTTGAGAGAGATTTTATTTTGTTCTAAGATATCATTGATTGAGGAACAAAATAATTCACAAAATAAATTTCATATAGTTCTTTATTAAATTGTAAAAGCGTGTTTTACAATTATTGGTCTAGCAACCAAGATCAAAGAAGCTCCTTTGATATTCGTTCGAAGTGTGGATACCGCTAGAGGGTGAAAATCATCATCTTCAAAGTTCGTGTTCAAGCTTTGTGATCGTGATCAAGTCCTCAAGTTTCTCCACCAAAGATCAAGAGAAAATTCATAGCCATCAAGGGTTAGTTATTCCTCTATTCATCTTGTTGTATTTGATTTAATCATATGAACGGATCCATGGCTTTGGGTTTTCCTAAAATTTTAATTGCTATATTCCGCTGCGCATGTTACTTGGAAACCCAACAGTAGTGACAGGTCCAAATAAATCCATATGAAGTAGCTGCAAACATCTTAAAGTTGACGGAGTCGTCTTGCTGGAGAAAGATGCTTTTGGTTGTTTTCCTAGTTGACAAGCTGAGCACTTTTCATCGTGGTGATCAGCTACCTTGGGTAGACCACGAACTAGATTTTCTCTACCAATCTTGGAGAGATACTTGAAGTTCAAGTGACTGAGTCGTTTATGCCAAAGCTAACTATTTTTGCTAACATTCTTTGCTACAAAACAGAGATTAGAAGAAATACAAGAAGAATTGAAATCAACAATGTAAACATTTTTCTTACGAATCCCTTTGAGCAAAGTGACGCCGGAGTTGCCATCCTTGATAAGACAATGAGTTGAAGTAAAGTGGCATTGCAATCCTTTGTCGCAAAATTGTGAGATTGAGAGAAGATTGTGTTTCAGACCAGTAACTAGAGATACATCTTGGATTGTTATTTTTCCTTTTCTGATGACTCCATAACCGATGGTCTTTCCTTTGCTGTTATCTCCAAAAGTAACTGCTGGACTTTTTTCATTACATACACTTTCCAATAGATTAATATCTCCAGTCATATGCCTTGAGCATCCACTGTCTAGATACCATAAACTTGTAGCTTTATTGGAGTGACCAGCCATGAGGCAGAGGACCTACAAAATAAACATTTAAGATCGAGGTCCCCTTTATTATTTTGGGTCCTAAAGATTAGCAGCTTTTGACAACTCACACTTACCTCACAAAAGGGGGTTTAAGCCTTCTGGGATTGGGTGTGAATCTTAAAAGACATTCAGCAACCTTGTGATCATAATCATCACACACAGAACAATGGTAGAAGCCACCCAACTGAGGGTTAACAAACTTCGTTGAAGTCTTCAGCACAACATCATTTACTGGTATGGATGAGGTTTCCCTTACAAAGTTCATCCTCTTGAACTTTGCAGCCTTGCCACTACCTGCGGTCACCGACTTCCATGCGGTCGCCAGTTTCCTTGGTGCGGTCGCCTGACCTCGCGGCAAGTTAGTGCGGCAAGGAGACTTAGGTACCTTGCTGGTTCTTGCTGTAGCAGCAGGTTCATCCATGGAAATACCTTTCAACTTTTGTGCCTTGCTAGTTTGTCTCTTAGGGTAGACATAGTTGAACACTAGTATCTTCTTTGGTTCTTGTCCTTCACCCTTTAAAACATGATGTTTAGCCTTCGACCCTTCAAAAGTTTGCTGGGTAAATTTCTCATCTCTTTCACAACAAGATGCACATTTAAAGTTGTCACTAGTTTGGAATCCCAAGCCTTCCTTATCACCACTAGGCTTTTGGGATTCTAGTATTTGTTTTATAGTGACACGAGAATTGGTCCACTCATTAGTGATCCGTTTAAGGTCGTTTATCTCAGCAATCAATTCTTCATTTTTAACTTTAAATATGGCATTTGTTCTTCCAAGAAATGGTATTGATCAGTAAGAGGAGTCATGCTCTTGATCTGCTCCTTAAGGAGGGTGAGTTCAGATCTTAGTAGAGTTTTCTCCGTCTTAAGCTGGGAAATCTCTTTAGTTGAAAGTGCTAAAGCTTCCTTCATGCCAGAAAACTTACTAATTACCTGTTCAGCTTTCATGAACATCTTCTCTTGTTCATCGGGGGAAATGTCATACTTGACTTGAGGTACGGTAGCTTGATCTTCCTTCACTTTAGGATTAAATAGAGCCTTCTTTGCTGCACTCACATCACATCTAGACAATAGAAGATCACCATTCTTTTGAACTGGAGTTAGGAATCCCTTTTTTGCAAGTTCATCAGCCGTATAGCTTTTCCGTTTGGGTTTCATAGTTGGTAAGAACTGATTTTCATGATCATCTTCATCGTCGAAACGAACGACCAAACAAATGTGACCTTCTTTAGAATCCTCGTCGCTTTCATCAAAATCTGACTCTATCCAGGTAGCTAACTCTTTGTGGTAGAGTCCTCTTCAGCGACCATTCCCTTTTGCTTTGAGTATCTCGGAAGTAAGTTGCTTTTCTTCTTCATGTACTCGAATTTAGGAATTGTTCATTCTGATGCGAAATGACCGGGTTTCCTGCAATTAAAACAAACGAGATCTTCTTTCTTCTTGGAGAAGTTGAAATTCTCTTTCTTCTTTGTAGAGCTGCTCGTTGAAAACTTTGCTGGAACTTTGCTCGACGATCCGGGTCTTGCTGACTTTCTAAACTTTTGAAATCTTTTCACGAACATAGAAAAATCATCATCATCCATGTCAAGTAATTCTGATGTGGATATTTTTGGTGTTGGGTATGCCCACTTATATCTCAGTTTCTGTCGCGACCCCGGACCCCGCGGGCCCGAGACCGCGATCTGGACGTCGACTTAAAACCAAAACTCTAAAATATAGAAGTTGAAAATTCCATTTTTTTTTAACCAAAAGATGATAACACAAGGTTTTGTAAATCAATTTGAACAACAAAAGAAAAACTAGTATAAACTCCATAAGCTTATACACCAAAGTTACAAAATATACAATTCTTAATGACGTCAATAATGGTAAAACTATCCCCAAAAGGTTATACATTTAAATAATGTAAACCGATCCATAACAACCTGCCCCAAAATCTCAATCCTCTCGACGTCCTCCTCGATCCACGAATCCTAATCCTTTTACCTCCTGGGGGGGGGGGGTTAAGGAAAAACAAAGATGGAAATAAACGGGGTGAGATAAAATCTCAGCAAGTTACTAATGCAACTACATGACATGCTATAATGCAATAAGCAATAAACAATGATAAATATCACATAGCATGTAACAATTAACAGTCAACAAATAGCAGCGGAAAGTAAACACATAACAAAGGATATTAGCCAAGGTTCCCAACTGAAAGAACCAAATAAAGGTCGCTGCGCAGCTTCAATAACCAACCATTCATCATCTTCATAGTAGCATGAAAGCTGAAGAGGAATCCCCGGTCAGAAGCGACCAATCAACCCATCAATCAAACAATCCATCTTCGTATTAGCATAAAAGCTGAAGAGAAACCCGGTACCGGAACCAATAAAAATGATAAAGTGCCACAAGGGGCGGGAGCCATGCCACAAAGTCATGCTCCAAAACGATTAGCTAGAATACCCTCAACGGAGCTAGCTCATCCCAACCAAGGCCAATCTGAATAAGGACAGAAGGACCAATGGGCGATGCTATACTGGACTTGGCTCATTCCATTATAGCATTATCCATTGCCTGACTCGATACACAAATAACCAGCTGGACTTTCAATAATGCTAAGTAATAAAATACCAGCACGGTAACAGCTAAGGATTCCAAAGTAGGGAACCACACCAATTAATCACTATAAAAGATGCTAATGGTTACTCAAGAAAAGTTCAACAACAATAAACACAAGGAGTTTCTCATAAAAGAGCTCAATAAAAGAAATTGAATTGTTCATAAAGCTCAACAATACAATCATTAAAACGAAATGATTTTAGGACAAGGATCCATATCAAACGCATCCTAACATGATACACGCGAGTTACTCATAGAGAGTACTACCCAAATGGTCATTCCCCAAATAGCACAATGACTATCATTAAAACTATCCCAAACGTCCATTCATTATGAAAGTGTTCCCGCATTTCCAAACCAATAATTTAATCAAATCCCAAGTCATATTTATTCATAAAGGAACTAATTTCATCATTAGAGTATTCCAAATTGACCATTTAAGGCTAAGGGGATAAAGCCCAATACATGGATGAAAGTTATAACCTAAACCGAAAACATGTAAAGAAATAGTGCCAGGAAAAGGGGGCGGGCGGGCGCCTGGAATGGGGCGGGCGGTCGCCCGGGTAGAGGAGGGCGGGCGCTCAAGACGGGCCAGGCGGGCGCTTGCGAGTGGCAGAAACTTCTGGTCATGAAATGCTCAAGTGGGCGGGCGCCTAAGGGTTTAAGGGCGGGCGCCCGGAAGTGATCTGGGTCGGAAAAACAGAGCTGGGTTCACCATTTTCGAACCAAAACACAAACCTTCACTAAATGCTCAAAATCGAAGCTTTCAAACTAGTTTCCAAGGTACTAAAACAACATCTAAACATCAAGGGAACCTAAACAACGCCATCTAACAACCCAAAACAAGATTTAAACCCAACATTCACAAAAATCACCATTTTTATCAAAACCCAAATAAATCCAAACAAATTCCAAACTCAACCAACTTCAAATATAACACATTAAGCATTATCTAAACATGATATGAACATTTTAGCATCAAAATGGGGGAAAAGTAACTTACTTGCAAATTCTCAAAGTTGATGGATTTCAAATCTTTTTGATTCTACGCGAACCTATCGACGATCTAAACAAGGTTCATGTTTTATAAAATGAGAGATTATGAGAGGAAGAGGAAGTAAATGAAGAGAGAAGGAGAGAAAGAAAACTTACCCCAAATAGCTAGAGAGAGAGGGAGATGGGCTGGAAGATGGTGAGAGTGAGGGAGGAGGTGAGGGAGGTGAGGGGAGTAGGGGGAAATAATTCAAAAACTTACACTTAGGCCCCCTCTCTCACACTACACATAAATATTACACTCCCTACTAACAATTAAGACTCAACACTTCCACACTAGCCCAAATAACTTGAATAAAATGCTAGGCATAATTATTATGAAACATAATATGCACACAAAATATTTAAATAAATAATAATTTAGATAAATAGATAAGCAAATAAATAAATAATAAATATTTATTACCAATAAAATAGAGCCTAGTTTTCGGGTCGTGACATTCACTCCCCCTTAAAGAAAATTCGGCCCGAATTTTAACGAGACCTATCCGAATGATCAAGTAGCCATTTATACGATAGTTCCGTCATTTCCAAAATTCCTCAATCATCCATTCTAAACCAACACGTAGTAACCTTAAAAAAAAATGTTCACCATACCACGACCTCTCGCACATAACTTCCTTCAATCATAACCTTCACTACTAATTAGAATCCATAATCAAAATTGGAGAATCCCAATTGCTCCCAAACATAACTCTCGAGATCTCCTAAGCTCATCTTATTCATAACCTTAATTACACTGCAAAGGTGTTTCTTTTTGTAAATCACATACTTAGTAGTATTCCCCAGAAATTCAAAACATCACCATCCCGAGCCTAATTAGCTTTTAAAATATAACAAGGCTAAGTGAATTTCTATTTCCACAATAGTCATCGAAATGGCTACATCTCTATGGTTACCATTATAGTGCTTTCACTTTGAGTTAACACTTTAGATTAATAGTACCATACAACCCCAAAATTTCTCGTACAAAGTGTCCACTTAATCTATGTTATACTCTCATCCCTTCATTAATCCGGTTTTGAAGCCTAAACAATTCAATATACTCAATAGTCCGCAAAACGATCCCAATTTCATCTTCAAAAGATTTTCTCTAACTCCCATTTAAATTATAATCCGTGCTCATAAACCCAAGGAAATCAACAAATCTCAATCCTCAATAGCTAACCCAAGTAGTCTTTCACGCATACATTTATTAACCCAATGATACTTAGGCTCAATAGTACTACCATCATAATAAACCAATTAGCTAGCAACGTTCCAACTGGCCCAATACCAAATCATGATATTCCTTAATTATGCCCAAGTGTTGATACTCCACTTCCTTCACATATCCTTGATCCAATCGGGAAACGCCACCAAGAAGGGATTTAAAACCATAGAACCACTATTTAACCAAAATTCCAAAATGCCTTTAACATAAGTCGAGAAATTATTACTCTCCCAAAATGTACTTATTAGTCCTTTCTAACTTAACACGCTTACCACCATTAATGATCATAACTCCTACAACAAACTCATCATCCATAACAAATCGTACACCTCTCCATACTAATCCATTCCGATGCATTCCCGGAGATGTACTAAAAGTAAACAAAATCTCTTAACAAGAAATCCTCGGTTGAATCCTCAACTTTTACAACTCAGCCGTTACAATATAGACATTGCTCTAATTATCAGTACTACAACCTTGTACCACAACAATGCAATTTAACCCCAAGCTTCCCTTAAACACTAGGTACTATACGGAGGAAAAATGGAAATCTTACAAATAATAATTACACCCAACAATTCGACCGAAGCTAAATACTCGGGTTTCAATTAAGAAAAGATAGGTATAACTCTACCCAAAGGAACGGTCTCAAACAGTTTTAAGAAATTAGGAATGGGGAATATAACAATCCCCCTACAACAATAGACTAAAGTAATAGTAACATCAAAATCTTGTAATAGCAACATGGCTAATCTAGCAGGTGAGACATAACCATACTTAAGCACATCATAAGCACATAAGACTTCATCAGATACCCTAAACTCCTCCATAGGAGTAGACACCTACAACACATAAGTCAAAGACTCAGAAGAAATAAATGCAACTAAATGCACAGAAACACATAAATGCGATGATCCTAAAATGCACGCGCTCGCTCTCACGACGCAAAATAATACCTCCTGAAATTTATCCGTTACCTGGTGAGTGCTGATTGATCGCAATTACTCTACCTTATACCTTAGGGTTCCCCGAAGCATCTCTCTTCTGACCCGGTGAAGTACTGGTTCCTGTTCCTGATGATTGAACCTTAAACCTCGGACAATCCTTTATGAAGTGACCCAGTTGACCACAATTGATACATTTTCCCTGCTTCTTCCAACACTTATCCTCCAAATGGCCTTCCCTCTGACAGTAAGTGCAAAGCCACCTACCTTGTTTCCCTTGTTTCCCCGAAGTAGTACCCAAATTCCCTAGCGCGGTTTGTTCCTTAAACTGAGATGGTGCTCCCAAATTACCTCGGTTATCTGAACGGTCCTGTGGTTGAGATTTAGCATGGTTTGTTTACCCGTATTTGCAACCTCGGTCTTCCTCTTATGCTCCCCAATATCTTGCTCGATCAAGTATGCCCGGTCTACCGCATCCTGGAAGGTCACAATCCTCTGGGCTATAAGCTGAGTACGGATAGAAGTCTTAAAACCCCGAATGAATCTCATGGCTTTCTTCTCCTCAGTCCTCACAAGATAGTCACAATACCGGGCTAATTCTGTGAACTTAGCCGAGTATTGAGCTATAGACAACGAACCTTGCTCCAAGTTGAGTAGCTCGATCTCCTTTCGGTTCTGATCCACTACCGGAATGAAATGCTCCTTGAACTTTCGCACAAACAATTCCCATGCATACACGGTGTGAGTATCATCCCAACTCGCTTTAACACCCTTCCACCAATGCTCGGCGGCACCTACAAGTTTATAAGCCGCAAACCGGACCTTGTCTTCATCGGTGCAACCAAAGACATCATAAATTTTCTCCATCGACTCAATCCATAGCTCGGCCTTCCTTACATCTGGTTCCCCATTGAACTCAACCGGTTTCAATTTCAGAAATTGTTCCAATCCGTAGCGGGGTGGTGGTGCTTGTTCTACCCTCGGACCTTGATCATGTATGGCCTTCATGGCCGCCTCAAACATGCCCTGAAACATTGCACGGGCTTCATCCTTGTTTCATTCTGATTTGCATTACCGGTATTACTTTCACCACTTCTCCTTCGAGCCATTTCAAACAAGTACCTGCATAAAACAACAATTGTTACTCACTCCGAACACACTACCCTCCTAGGTCATACTAATCCACCTATACTTATACATAGAGCTAAACCATAGCTCTGATACCAACTGTCGCGACCCCGGACCCCGCGGGCCCGAGACCGCGATCTGGACGTCGACTTAAAACCAAAACTCTAAAATATAGAAGTTGAAAATTCCATTTTTTTTTAACCAAAAGATGATAACACAAGGTTTTGTAAATCAATTTGAACAACAAAGAAAAACTAGTATAAACTCCATAAGCTTATACACCAAAGTTACAAAATATACAATCTTAATGACGTCAATAATGGTAAAACTATCCCCAAAAGGTTATACATTTAAATAATGTAAACCGATCCATAACAACCTGCCCCAAAATCTCAATCCTCTCGACGTCCTCCTCGATCCACGAATCCTAATCCTTTTACCTCCTGGGGGGGTTAAGGAAAAACAAAGATGGAAATAAACGGGGTGAGATAAAATCTCAGCAAGTTACTAATGCAACTACATGACATGCTATAATGCAATAAGCAATAAACAATGATAAATATCACATAGCATGTAACAATTAACAGTCAAAAATAGCAGCGGAAAGTAAACACATAACAAAGGATATTAGCCAAGGTTTCCCAACTGAAAGAACCAAATAAAGGTCGCTGCGCAGCTTCAATAACCAACATTCATCATCTTCATAGTAGCATGAAAGCTGAAGAGGAATCCCCGGTCAGAAGCGACCAATCAACCATCAATCAAACAATCCATCTTCGTATTAGCATAAAAGCTGAAGAAAAACCCGGTACCGGAACCAATAAAAATGATAAAGTGCCACAAGGGGCGGGAGCCATGCCACAAAGTCATGCTCCAAAACGATTAGCTAGAATACCCCCAACGGAGCTAGCTCATCCCAACCAAGGCCAATCTGGATGAGGACAGAAGGACCAATGGGCGATGCTATACTGGACTTGGCTCATGCCATTATAGCATTATCCATTGCCTGACTCGATACACAAATAACCAGCTGGACTTTCAATAATGCTAAGTAATAAAATACCAGCACGGTAACAGCTAAGGATTCCAAAGTAGGGAACCACACAAATTAATCACTATAAAAGATGCAAATGGTTAATCAAGAAAAGTTCAACAACATAAACACAGGAGTTTCTCATAAAAGAGCTCAATAACAGAAATGGAATTGTTCATAAAAGCTCAACAATACAATCATTAAAACGAAATGATTTTAGGAAAAGGATCCATATCAACGCATCCTAACATGATACACGCGAGTTACTCATAGAGAGTACTACCCAAATGGTCATTCTCCAAATAGCACAATGACTATCATTAAAACTATCCCAAACGTCCATTCATTATGAAAGTGTTCCCGCATTTTCCAAAACAATAATTTAATCAAGTCCCAAGTCACATTTATTGATAAAGGAACTAATTTCATCATTAGAGTATTCCAAATTGACCATTTAAGGCTAAGGGGATAAAGCCCAATACATGGATGAAAGTTATAACCTAAACCGAAAACATGTAAAGAAATAGTGCCAGGAAAAGGGGGCGGGCGGGCGCCTGGAATGGGGCGGGCGGTCGCCCGGGTAGAGGAGGGCGGGCGCTCAAGACGGGCCAGGCGGGCGCTTGCGAGTGGCAGAAACTTCTGGTCATGAAATGCTCAAGTGGGCGGGCGCCTAAGGGTTTAAGGGCGGGCGCCCGGAAGTGATCTGGGTCGGAAAAACAGAGCTGGGTTCACCATTTTCGAACCAAACACAAACCTTCACTAAATGCTTAAAATCGAAGCTTTCAAACTAGTTTCCAAGGTACTAAAACAACATCTAAACATCAAGGGAACCTAAACAACACCATCTAACAACCCAAAACAAGATTTAAACCCAACATTCACAAAAATCACCATTTTTATCAAACCCAAATAAAATCCAAACAAATTCCAAACTCAACCAAACTTCAAATATAATACATTAAGCATTATCTAAACATGATATGAACATTTTAGCATCAAAATGGGGGAAAAGTAACTTACTTGCAAATTCTCAAAGTTGATGGATTTCAAATCTTTTTGATTCTACGCGAACCTATCGACGATCTAAACAAGGTTTATGTTTTATAAAATGAGAGATTATGAGAGGAAGAGGAAGTAAATGAAGAGAGAAGGAGAGAAAGAAAACTTACCCAAATAGCTAGAGAGAGAGGGAGATGGGCTGGAAGATGGTGAGAGTGAGGGAGGAGGTGAGGGAGGTGAGGGAGTAGGGGGAAATAATTCAAAAACTTACACTTAGGCCCCCTCTCTCACACTACACATAAATATTACACTCCCTACTAACAATTAAGACTCAACACTTCCACACTAGCCCAAATAACTCGAATAAAATGCTAGGAATAATTATTATGAAACATAATATGCACACAAAATATTTAAATAAATAATAATTTAGATAAATAGATAAGCAAATAAATAAATAATATATATTATTACCAATAAAATAGAGCCTAGTTTTCGGGTCGTGACAGTTTCAATGTAATAGGATTGATTAGATTTGATTGATCCATCACCTGAGTTTTATTTCATGGACTTTAGACCCACATGTAAGAAGTTTTTATACTTCATTTTTTAGGTTGTCCATTGTAATAGAATAGGCTTAGGAATAGGGCAAGAAGAACAAGATTCAAGAAAAATCACAAGTTCAGTTTGAGCCACGCGCCTATGAGCCTCTCTCTTGCGCCATGCGCCTCCTTAGGCGCGCGCATGAGTATGCACCTATCTTAGCTCATGCGCCCCAGATGGCTCAGCGCGCGCTATGTCTACGCGCCCCTTGGCTCAATGCGCATCAATGTTGAATTAACACTCAGTGATTTAATGAAGACTCAAAAACTTGAAAAGATTCAAACTACGCCAATGATCCAACGGTGGTTAAATAATACGTATGCACCCGCATCTAAGGACA
>JAOWBW010002485.1:0-75836 GCA_026119855.1 Campanula takesimana | reverse complement strand
AACTATCCTTGATGTGTATGTGCAAATCTTGCACATGAATTACTTGATAGAATGTGGCTTGTTGATTACTTGATACTTGGTATTAATAACCACAAGAGTTAGAATGTGGAACTAGATAGAGAATGAACAACTCTAAGACATACTTGAATTTAATATGCGTGTATTGAAAGTGCTATGAACAAGCACTAATATTCTAGTAATTGGTTTTATCGTGTATATACTCAATGAAGTATATAAAGTATAAGGAAAATATCTTGTTCTTGAGTTGAGTTCCTAAAGAAAGAGGGACTAGTGTAATATGAAGATAATTCATAAAACAATGATTATAGAACACACAAAGTGTTGGAAAATGTATTTGATTATTAACGATACATATACGCGAGATATGATTGTGACTAGGTCAATATGACCTATTCGACTACGTGCTTAGAGTCTAAGATGTTGGGCTCTACTTGGAAGTAAGGGTATCGTGATAGACATATTAGTGTGTTAAAGGTTATATGAATATGTACGTGTAATATTTCATATGATAAAGTGATATAGTATGACATACCCTACTACTTGGTTGGGGTCTGTTATTAATAGACTCTAATTGGCTTGATTGTGTTACGTGGACACATTACGTGCCATTGTTATACTGATTGTATTCGCAATTATTGCGTGCGTGTACTGTTATTTGGTGAGCACATAATTACATGGTTCCTGAAGAGCTAGTCCACTACTTTTGGACTTAGTTCTATACTTTGTAGTTCAAGTAAACATCTACTTGTGCATTCTTGTGTGAGTCCAGCTGGTCACCTTGCTTGCTCGGAGATGTATAGGTTCACGCTTATCATGAGGCTGGGGCCAAAGTGATAATCGAGTGCCTATGTATCTGCGCGTGACCCCTTACTACAGGCCATAGTAAGGGCATAGCTTCCTTTATTAGAGCAATACGCCTGATAAAAGTGAATGCTAAAACTCGTAAACACCTCGTGAATCTTGTTCTTGTTAGTAGCACTGTTACCGGTTACCGGGTCCTCTTGTGTACTACACAGAAGCAACTTGATTGATCGTGATTTGTCATCTGCAATAAGCAACGACAACAATGGTTTACTTGGGAGGAATAAGGTTGGAATATCCTTAGTAACGTGTTAGTTTAGCCTTATGTGCTAGTTACTTGATGAGTTGGCTTAGCCTCTCATATACTTGTTATGATGACATCTTGAGATGATTACTTGATAATCTTCTTGATTTGCATGATTACATGATAACATGCTATGTACTTGTATCTAGTAACTTACTGAGATTTATCTCACCCCGTTCCTGTTTATTTGTCCCCCCCCCCAGGAAAGCAAGTGGTAATACGTTGTGAGGCTCGACTTAGCAGGGCCGTACTTGGCAGGTTGTTCTTGTTGGGGATTGTTATCCTTTCTAGTTTTGGTGGGAACGATTTGGTATCAGTTGATTAGACTCAGTATATTGGGTAGACTTGTATAGTGTTCTTGTAATGCCAGCGTATGTGCTAGGCATGTTTTCCGCTGTGTATAACCATTTGATTTAAATTTCTTGTATAGAACTCGTTGTGAGCTATCTTAGCTCGTTCATCTTGAGTAGATATATGATGTCAGTTTGATATAAGCAGGTGTCATTCAGTTTCTCGTTTCTTGTTAGTCACGCGCACCAGGTTCGAGGTTCTATTAGGGAATCCCGGGACTTGGGGGCGTGACAGTTTTGGTATCAGAGTTATGGTTTAGCTCTAAGCCTGGATAGAGTCTATGGCCTAGGTTGGGTTAGTCTTGGGTGTGTTTTCTACGTCGAGTGCTTCGTTACTTGTTGTTATACCAGGCATAGGACTGGTGTTGATAGTGTTCCCCACTAGATGGTTTGAGAATCGAGAGCGCGAGTCTTTAAAGACTTAGGCGTATCTATCTTGTGCAGTGGACATTGTTTCGTGCTATATATGCATGTTTGTCCTCATTTCTTGATTTACGTGGAAGTGTATTCTCTAGTAAGAGACTACATGCTTGATATCGTTATTTATAAGAGCTTGATAGAAGTGTGGGTGATAACACCCTATACGTTATATGTTAACTTGGTCATGTTACCTATATGGAACATTGATGTGATACGTGTTATGGCTTGGCTTTTTATGTGTTAGGCCTTTCTTGTTTGCCACTATAGATGGTGAATATTTCTATACTAGTATGCTTGACTATTTATATGAGCATGATATAATTATGTATGACATTCATGTTCTGCATTGAAAGCTCGAAAATGGTTATCAAGGTTGTGCTGAATATTTATCATATGTGGTTGATGGAAGAATGTCTACACAAAAATTAAAGAATGGATACATCATTCTTTGTGAGATCTCAGATATAATTTCTACTGAGTAGTACATGATACTTGATAAGAACCTTGAGTTATCTTGAGTTGCTACGGTACAAATATAGTGCTGATATTTAAATCAATGTTCATGACATCGGTTGAGTAAAAGAGTTGAAGATTCAACTTGAGGAATTTCTTGATAGAGGATTCACCCAGCTTAGTATATTTGCGTGGGGTGCATTTGTATTGATTGGCATGAAGAGATATGGTACTTTGCGATTTCATATTGAATGCAAAGAGTTCAACCAGGTGACTATAATGAACCAGTACTTGTTATCGAGTATGGATGAATTATTTGATCCCTGAAGGTAATCAGTGGTCTATTCAGTGTTTGATTGATAAGTGGCTACCATTAGTTGGAAAGTCAACTATGAGGATACATTGAAAACATCTTCTTATATCAGGTATGCTTGTTATGAATTCGTGATTATGCTATTTCGATTGATATATGATCTAGCAGTATTGATGGATTTGATGAATAATATCTTCAAACCATAATTTGATTTCTTTGCGATGAATTGATTAATGACCTGTTGGTGTATACCAAATCGCAGACTGAGAATTGATTGTATTGAAATTTCTCGAGAGAAACAATTGTTTCCAAAAACTAGCAAGAGATAGAGGATCTATTATGTCGCGACCCCGGACCCCGCGGGCCCCGGGACCGCGATCTGGACGTCGACTCTAAAACCAAAACTCAAAATACCGAAGATAAAAATTCCATTTTTATACCCAAAATGTTTAAAACAAAGTTTTAGAAATCCAAGCTTAACAACGACAACAAACTACTAGAACGAGCTTCGCAAGCTCACCCCAAAATACAGAAGATTACAAATCTTAATGACGTCATTGTTGGTAAAACTATCCCCAAAAGGTTATACATTTAAATAATGCAAACCGATCAAACAACCTGCCCAAAATCTCAATCCTCTCGACGTCCTCCTCGATCCGCGAATCCTAATCCTTTCCTCCTGGGGGGGGGTGTTAGGAAAACAATTTGAAACAAGAAACGGGTGTGAGAATAAATCTCAGTAAGTTACTAATGCAACTACATGACATGCTATGATGCAAGAAGCAATAAGCAATAATAAATATCACATAGCACATAGCATTTATCACATAACAGATAGCAGCGGAAATAAACACATAACAAAGGATATAGCCAAGGTTTTCCAAACTGGTACATCCAATAAAGATCGCTGCGCAGCTTCAATAATCAACAAATCATCATCTTCATAATAGCATGAGAGCCGAAGAGAAAACCCCGGTACCGGAACCAATAACCAAATGAAGTGTCACAAGGGACGGGAGACATGCCACAAAGTCATGCTCCAAGTAAAGCTAAAATGCACACAAGGGAGCTAGCTCTTCTCACATCCAAGGCCAATCTGGAGGAGGGTAATAAGGGGGCAAAACAATGGTCAACATCACAATGGACTTGGCCGTGCCATCATAATGTTTCGCATCGCCCAAACACACACAAAATACCAGCTGGGCTTTCAAATAAATGCTAAGTAATAAATACTAGCTTAATTAAACAACTTAGGGTTCCAAAGTAGGGAACCACACCAATTAATCACCATAAAGATGCAAACGATTTCTCATGAAGAGTTCAACAACAACGAACAAAGAAGTTTCTCATAAAAGAGCACAACAACGATAAACGGAATTTCTCATAAAGAGCACAAACAACAATAAACGGTATTGCTCATAAAGATATACTAGGACTATGAACTCAACCATCTCATCACAACTGGAATTCCAAAGTAGAATCAGAATGAATACACCTTAAGGTTATCAAACCGCAAGTACCCAAACGGATCCAAAAGGTTATCCTTATTAGAACATGATCACGACTGGACTAAACCCTACACTTTAGTGTTCCAAAACACCCTCTAGGTACTATAGGATGTCACCTAAAACCTAGACCAAGTCTCATTCTAAAATCAATCCGATCAGTAAAATAACTTTCAATTAAAGGGTCTCAAAGTATGAAGTCCTCACTTATATCCCAAAATGATCATAACAACTCAATAAAGTCACTCAATTGGATTTACAAACTTGTTCACAATGGATCGATACAACTCCTCTTAACCTCAAACACCCAATAAAATCCCGAAGTATAAAACTTATAACTTAAATGAACAACCTATACCATCTTGTAGTACTCGGAGAGAGCTTCGAAACGATAGTTTACACGCCTAAAACGGAGTTCGGATGAGAAAGTTATGGAGGAAACAATTTTAGAAGAAAAGGGAAGAATATACCAGAATTCTAGCTTGGCACGACCGTGCCTAAGAAAGTGGCACGACCGTGCAAACATGACGAGGGGAAAATGAATATTGGCACGACCGTGCCAAATAAAGGGGCACGACCGTGCCAAACATGGCGAGAGAAAAAAGAATATTGGCACGACCGTGCCAAATAAAGGAGCACGACCGTGCCAGAAGAACAATGCCCAGATTTCTTCCTGGGTTCACCAATTCGAACCAAACACAACCTTCACTAAATTTATCAAAATCAAAGCTTCCCAATACATTTCTAAAGCTCCTAAACAGCATCCAACTAAAGGGAACCTAAATAACACCCTTTAATCATCCAAACCAACACCAAATCCCCACATTCAAGATTCACCATTTTTACCCAAAACTCAAATAAATTTCAAAATAAATTCTAAACTCAACCAAACTTCAAATATAACACATCAAACATCATATAAGAATGATATGAACAATTTAGCATCTTAATGGGGAAAAGCAACTTACTTGAATTTTCTCAAAGTCGATGGATTCAAATATTTTTGGCCTCCTACGATCCTATCGACGATCTAAACAAGATTCAAGTTTTAAGAAATGAGAAATAACAAGAGGAAGATGATGGAAATGTAGAGAGGAAGTGAGAGAGAAACTACCCATTCTTTGGCAATGGAAGAGAGAGGGAGATGGAGTGTGTAGGGGAAAATGAGAGTGGGGAAGGTGAGGGAGGGAGGATGAGGGAGTAAGTAAGATGGTTTTCTAAAAAGTTACACTTAGGGTTCCTCCCCTACTACTCACAAATTCTTATACTCCCCACTAACAAATAAGACCCAACAATGCTACACTAACCGAATGACTCAAATAAAATGTTAAGCATAATTATGATGAAACATATAAATGCACACATAAATATTTAAATAAATAATAATTTAAATAAATAAATAAGCAATTAAATAAATAATAATTACTTATTACCAATAAAATAGAGCCTAGTTTTCGGGTCGTGACATTCACTCCCCCTTAAAGAAAATTCGACCCGAATTTTAACGAGACTTACCCGAAAGACCAAATAGCTACGGGTACGATAGTTCCGCCATTCCTTGTATTCCTCAATTATCCAATCTAACCACTAAAAGGTATCCTTAAATAATGCTTACGATAACACCACCTCTCGAACCGAATCATTCCATCATTATCTTCATTATTAATCGAAATCCGTACTCAATCATTGAAGGATCCAAATTAATTCCACACATAATTCTCGAGGTATCTCAAGCTTGCCTTATTCATAACCTTAACTACACCGCAAAGGTACTTCCATTTGTAAATCGCATACTTTGTATTATTCCCCAGAAATTCAAAACATTACCATATCGAGCTAAATTAGCTTTTTAAAATATGAAGAGCTAAAGAATTTTCCATCCCCATAATATTCACCAAAGGCTATATCTCTAAGGATTCCCATTATAGTGCTCTCGCTCTAGGTAGCACCTTAAACTAGGGGTGTAATATAAACCCAAAATTTTAATACAAAATGTTCACTTAAATCCATGACATAGTACCATCACCACATTACATCAATCTTTGAAAGTTTAAAACAATTACGAATACTCAATAGTCCGAAAATAATCCAATTTTTTTTTTTTTTATCGTCAAGGGATTTCCTCTAATTCCTTTTCTTGAATTAATAATCCGCGCTTATATATCCAAGGAAGTTTAGCAATCCTTAAATCTCCAACAGCTGACCCAGTGCCAAATCATGATATTCCTTAATTATGCCCAAGTATTGATATTCCACTTCCTCCACATACCCTTGATCCAAATCGCGAAACGCCACCAAGGAGAGATTTAGGACCATAGAACCACTCTCATAACCAAAATTCAAAATGCCTTTAACATAGATCGAGAAATTTGTTACTCTTCCAAAATGTACTTATTAGTCTTTTCTAACTTAACACGCTTACCACCATCATCGATTATAAATTCCACCATACACTCATTACCCATAACAAATCGTACGCTTTTTATACTAATCCATTCCGATGCATTCACGGAGATGTACTAAAAGTGACCAAAATTTTCCTTAAGAGATCCTCATTGAATCCTCAACTCTTATAACCCAACCGATGCCATAAGGACATTGATCTAAATATTAGCACTACAACCTTGTACTATAAACACTCAATTTAACCCAAGTTCTCCCCAATACTAAGTACTATTCAGAAAAAAATAGAAATTTTAACAAACGATAAATACACCCAATAATTGGTATAGACATCCCATTGTCACCCACCTAAGTTATATATTCAAATCCCAAATAAGGAAAGGTGAGTATATTCTACCCAAGTGAACGGTCTCAAAACAGTTTTAAGAATTTAGGAATGGAGAATATAACAATCCCCCTACAACAATAGACTAAAGCATGACATTTCCCTTCTCAGAATGACATCAAAATTCTTATCATAGCAATATGACCAATTTAGCAGGTAAGTTATATCTACCTTTAAGCACAACATGAGCACATAAGACTCCATCAGACATCCTATACTCCTCCCTAGGAGTAGACACTGACAACACATAAGTCAAAGACTCAAAGAAATAAATGCAACTAAATGCACAGAAACATATGAATTCCTAAAATGCACGCGCTCGCTCTCTCGACGCAAAACAATACCTCCTGAACTGATGAGTCACCTGCTGAGTGCTGATTGATTGCAAATACTCTACCCGAAATCTTGGGCTTCCCCGAAGCATCCCTCTTCTGACCCTGTGAAGTACTGGTTCCTGTTCCTGATGATTGAACCTTAAACCTCGGACAGTCTTTTATGAAGTGACCCAGTTGACCACAATTGATACATTTTCCTTGCTTCTTCCAACACTTGTCTTCTGAGTGTCCTTTCCTCTGACAGAAGCTGCAGACTTTCCCATTTCGTGTCCCCTTATTAGAACCTTGATTTCCTACTGTTGGTTGCCCTTGAAGTTGCCTTCTGAATCGAGTTTGCACTCCAGAATTACCTCTGTTATCCGAATGTTGCTGTTGTGACTTACTCTGCCCTCCTTGCTTACCCGGGTTAACCATCTCAGTCTTCCTTTTGTGTTCCCAAATATCCTGCTCAATCAAGTAGGCTCGATCCACCGCATCCTGAAAAGGTTGAATTCTTTGGGCTAAAAGTTGAGTCCTAATAGCTGTCTTCAAACCCCTAATCAATCTCATCGCTTTCTGCTCTTCGGTCCGCACAAGGTATTCACAACACCTGGCTAATTCTGTGAACTTAGCTGAGTACTGTGCTACTGACATCATGCCTTGCTCCAAGCTGAGGAACTCGATCTCTTTCTGGTTTTGATTTACTAGAGAGATAAAATGATCCTTGAATTTTCCTCACGAACCACTCCCAAGGATATGGTACAAGAGTCGCATCCCAACTGGTCTTCAGTGCTTTCCACCAATGTTCCGCAGCCCCCACGAGCTTATAAGCTGAAAACAGAACCATATCCTCATCAGTGCAACCAAAGATCTCGTAGATTTTCTCCATTGATTCTATCCATAGCTCGGCCTTCTTCACATCAGGCTCACCGTCGTACTCACTTGGTTTCAACTTTAAGAACTGCTCCAACCCATATCGTGGAGGTGCTACATGTTTCCTCTCTCGGCCCTTGGTCATGAATTGCTTTCACGGCCGCTTCAAACCTGTCCTGAAACATTGCACGGTTTTCTTCCCATAGACCATTCTGATTCTGAGTCCCACTAGAACTTTCACCCGATCTTCTTCTAGCCATCACAAACAAATACCTGCATAAAATACTCATCGTTACTCACTTCGAACCCATCTACCCTCCTAGGTCATTCTAGTCCACCTATACTTATACATAGAGCTAAACCATAGCTCTGATACCAACTGTCGCGACCCCGGACCCCGCGGGCCCCGGGACCGCGATCTGGACGTCGACTCTAAAACCAAAACTCAAAATACCGAAGATAAAAATTCCATTTTTATACCCAAAATGTTTAAAACAAAGTTTTAGAAATCCAAGCTTAACAACGACAACAAACTACTAGAACGAGCTTCGCAAGCTCACCCCAAAATACAGAAGATTACAAATCTTAATGACGTCATTGTTGGTAAAACTATCCCCAAAGGTTATACATTTAAATAATGCAAACCGATCAAACAACCTGCCCAAAATCTCAATCCTCTCGACGTCCTCCTCGATCCGCGAATCCTAATCCTTTTCCTCCTGGGGGGGGTTAAGGAAAACAATTTGAAACAAGAAACGGGGTGAGAATAAATCTCAGTAAGTTACTAATGCAACTACATGACATGCTATGATGCAAGAAGCAATAAGCAATAATAAATATCACATAGCACATTGCATTTATCACATAACAGATAGCAGCGGAAATAAACACATAACAAAGGATATAGCCAAGGTTTTCCAAACTGGTACATCCAAATAAAGGATCGCTGCGCAGCTTCAATAATCAACAAATCATCATCTTCATAATAGCATGAGAGCCGAAGAGAAAACCCCGGTACCGGAACCAATAACCAAATGAAGTGTCACAAGGGACGGGAGACATGCCACAAAGTCATGCTCCAAGTAAAGCTAAAATGCACACAAGGGAGCTAGCTCTTCTCACATCCAAGGCCAATCTGGAGGAGGGTAATAAGGGGGAAAAACAATGGTCAACATCACAATGGACTTGGCCGTGCCATCATAATGTTTCGCATCGCCCAAACACACACAAAATACCAGCTGGGCTTTCAAATAAATGCTAAGTAATAAATACTAGCTTAATTAAACAACTTAGGGTTCCAAAGTAGGGAACCACACCAATTAATCACCATAAAGATGCAAACGATTTCTCATGAAGAGTTCAACAACAACGAACACAAGAAGTTTCTCATAAAAGAGCACAACAACGATAAACAGAATTTCTCATAAAGAGCACAACAACAATAAACGGTATTGCTCATAAAGATATACTAGGACTATGAACTCAACCATCTCATCACACCTGGAATTCCAAAGTAGGAAATCAGAATGAATACACCTTAAGGTTAATCAAACCGCAAGTACCCAAACGGATCCAAAAGGTTATCCTTATTAGAACATGATCACGACTGGACTAAACCCTACACTTTAGTGTTCCAAAACAACCCTCTAGGTACTATAGGATGTCACCTAAAACCTAGACCAAGTCTCATTCTAAAATCAATCCGATCAGTAAAATAACTTTCAATTAAAGGGTCTCAAAGTATGAAGTCCTCACTTATATCCCAAAATGATCATAACAACTCAATAAAGTCACTCAATTGGATTTACAAAACTTGTTCACAATGGATCGATACAACTCCTCTTAACCTCAAACACCCAATAAAATCCCGAAGTATAAAACTTATAACTTAAATGAACAACCTATACCATCTTGTAGTACTCGGAGAGAGCTTCGAAACGATAGTTTACACGCCTAAAACGGAGTTCGGATGAGAAAGTTATGGAGGAAACAATTTTAGAAGAAAAGGGAAGAATATACCAGAATTCTAGCTTGGCACGACCGTGCCTAAGAAAGTGGCACGACCGTGCCAAACATGACGAGGGGCAAATGAATATTGGCACGACCGTGCCAAATAAAGGGGCACGACCGTGCCAAACATGGCGAGAGAAAAAAGAATATTGGCACGACCGTGCCAAATAAAGGAGCACGACCGTGCCAGAAGAACAATGCCCAGATTTCTTCCTGGGTTCACCAATTCGAACCAAAACACAACCTTCACTAAATTTATCAAAATCAAAGCTTCCCAATACATTTCTAAAGCTCCTAAACAGCATCCAACCTAAAGGGAACCTAAATAACACCCTTTAATCATCCAAACCAACACCAAATCCCCACATTCAAGATTTCACCATTTTTACCCAAAAACTCAAATAAATTCAAAATAAATTCTAAACTAAACCAAACTTCAAATATAACACATCAAACATCATATAAGAATGATATGAACAATTTAGCATCTTAATGGGGGAAAAGCAACTTACTTGAATTTTCTCAAAGTCGATGGATTTCAAATATTTTTGGCCTCCTACGATCCTATCGACGATCTAAACAAGATTCAAGTTTTAAGAAATGAGAAATAACAAGAGGAAGATGATGGAAATGTAGAGAGAAGTGAGAGAGAAACTTACCCATTCTTTGGCAATGGAAGAGAGAGGGAGATGGAGTGTGTAGGGGAAAATGAGAGTGGGGAAGGTGAGGGAGGGAGGATGAGGGAGTAAGTAAGATGGTTTTTCTAAAAAGTTACACTTAGGGTCCCTCCCCTACTACTCACAAATTCTTATACTCCCCACTAACAAATAAGACCCAACAATGCTACACTAACCCGAATGACTCAAATAAAATGCTAAGCATAATTATGATGAAACATAAAATGCACACATAAATATTTAAATAAATAATAATTTAAATAAATAAATAAGCAATTAAATAAATAATAATTACTTATTACCAATAAAATAGAGCCTAGTTTTTGGGTCGTGACATATTACCTTGAAGTGGATGCCTGAAGTAAGTATCTTTATTGACCTGTACAAGTGGAAATAACCGAGGTACGATTGTTCTTGAGATTTTCTTGATCTTGTTAGAGATTCATTAATGAATTTCGAAGGCAGCTCTATCATTAACTATTTGAGACAGAAAGCTACATTTTCTAATGGATTGATAAATGTGAAGCCAATTTTTAAATATTGAAATGATGGATGACCATAACTTCAGTATTTGACATTGCCTAGTGTATTCGACTAGTATGATGGTTATTTGGAGGATATGACCAGTGTTACTATTTTCTCGTGTATGTGTCAAGATTCACCAATATAGTGGATATGATAAATTCATTATGCATAGTGAAGCTCGAACAAGAGATAAAACGTGTGTTAATTCAAAATGGTAACGTACTTGTATATGCTTCGAGGAGATTGAATCTTTATTAATAGAATACTTCTACTCATGACTTGAAATTGATTGTGATCCTAGGGCTATTGTATTAGCGGATTCATTGAACATAAAGACTTGTATTTCATGATTGATGGTACTGAATGGGAGGAAAATTTCTGAGTATTCAACTAAATCCTTGAATTGCGATTATTTGAAAGCAGAATATCAGAAATTGTTTGATTTGCTATAATCCTTTGAGATTTGTGAATATATGAATATATTGCGATGGATTTCGTGGAAGGATTATCATTTAATAGATAAGTCCCGATGATATTGGTTATAGTGGATTGATTAATCAAATCTGTTTGACTTTATGTGTTGTGATGTTATGATCGATACATCTTGATTACTTGGGATACCTGTGGATATAATATATGACAGGGATTCTTGTTCTACATCTTGTTCTACACCTTGTTTTACATCTTGATTATGGTAATTTTTCTGAGCACTCTGGATATTTAACCGAGGTTGCTTCTTGATCATATATTACGAGCATGTGAAGTGGATTTCCTTGTGGCTATTGTATGAGCTTGCTATTTAGTGGAAATTCCATCACACGAATTACTTAGTATATGGGTAATTGCTTGTATGGATACTTGATTCTTGTCTTGAGCATGAATGCTTCTTGTGATAGTTTCATGGGAAAGTCACGGTATCGAGAAGGTTATGTGAGAATAATACTCGCAGGTAATTGATAATATGGTGTGGTATACCATATTCTTGCTATTCTTGAGTTATATTTGTTATTTATATGTGTTATAATTTCGATCAGTAAAATTCGAGGACGAATTTTCTTTAAGGAGGGGGGGATGTAACGCCCGTCCTAATTCCTGTTAAATTCTTGACTTGCATAATTATATGCTATTTTATTTGAGTTAATTATTAATTAATTGAGAAAGTTTAGGTCCTAATTGTTTAAGTTGGAACATTAGGGTCATTTGTGAAAATTAAAGTTTAGGGGATAAAATGCTCAAATTGAAACTAGAAGGGCCTTTTGGCTCAAAGTGAAACTTGAAGGGCATTTTTGTCAAAGTTGAAACTAGAGGGGCCTAATTGCAATTTCCTGAAACTTGAAAGGATATAACCTTGGGTTTGCTTCTCTGATTCAGTTTCCCCCAAAATTGCTTCTCGTACATTCGTCTGTTTCATAAAAGAAAGTTAGGGTTTACCCTATTCTCGATTCATCTCGCTTAATTATGCCTCTGTTCGAAAATCCGACATCGCATAAATGATCAGGGCGGTGAGTAGAGCATTTTCTGCCGAACAGAAATTAGTTTGGGTGAATTTGATTTCGGACTAGGTAAGTCACTAGCTCCCCCTTGCTTGTAATAACATGCCTATATGTTATTCTTGGTACTTGTGCTTGTTAATTTCGTGTTTGGGGTAATTTTTGTGATACTTGTAAATTTGGGACGAAGGGAGTATTAGTATACTGTGGATATGAATTTGAAATGAGTAACAATTTACTCTAAGGATTATGTTATTGAGTATTAGTAAAATTATACTCCTACTCGTGAGACGGTAAAATAGTAACTTGATTTAAATGTTATTAGAAAAATTGTACCATTATTTGTGATACGGGGAAATGAATGAAAGTATCCCTAAATGTTTATATTAGTATATTAGAAAATTATACTTATACTTTTGGGGAGGTGAAATATTTAAATGGAATAAAAGAAAATTATCCTATTATTTATGGGACGGTAAAAGAAATGAATTGAACTTGAAATAAGTGTTCGGGTATGTTAAAAAATCACACTTGATTTTTAGTAAGTTTATACTCCTACTTGTGGGACGGTGAAATAATAAATTGCTTGAAAGAAATAAAATTTCGAATTTTAGTACCTTGGGCGACCGCCCATATTTGGCCAGGCGACCGCCTATCTATCTGGAAGATTTTACTCTTGAAATGTCTTGTTTTGGGTGACCGCCCATATGCTTTTGCGCGGCCGCACACTTGCCCTGATGAACAAAAGTCTTGAATAAAGTTTGATTAAGCTAGACTTAACCCTAGTTAAGGTATCTAGCCTTAGTATAAGATGTCATAGCAAGTGTTGTGACACCTTAGGGGCATCAGAACTTGGTCTTGAACATGAGAACTTGAATATCAAAGTAAGAACTCTTTTAATTGTCTTGAAAGTGCTAAGAACAAGCACTAATGTGTTATATGTGTTATGAAACCAATGTTTGTGTACCTTAGGGGCACTAGAACAATGTCTTGAGCTTAACCATCCAAAATATAAGATTAAGAACTTGTAAGTATGAGATGTATAACTCATCCACTTAGCTTGAACTTGAAGTATAAGACAATTAAATCTTGTACATGACTGGAATATCCAAAGATTGGAATAATAACTTGAGTATAAGATAATTAATTTTTGTACATGTTTTGAACATCCAAAGAATTGGATTAAGAACTTGAATGTAAGATGATAAAATCTTGTACATGACTTGAAACCAATACATGTGTATGGTAATGAACTTGAAAGTGCTATGAACAAGCACTAATGTGTTAGAACTATCCTTGATGTGTATGTGCAAATCTTGCACATAATTACTTGATAGAATGTGGCTTGTTGATTACTTGATACTTAGTATTAATAACCAAAGAGTTAGAATGTGGAACTAGATAGAGAATGAACAACTCTAAGACATACTTGAATTTAATATGCGTGTATTGAAAGTGCTATGAACAAGCACTAATATTCTAGTAATTGGTTTTAATCGTGTATATACTCAATGAAGTATATAAAGTATAAGGAAAATATCTTGTTCTTGAGTTGAGTTCCTAAAGAAAGAGGGACTAGTGTAATATGAAGATAATTCATAAAACAATGATTATAGAACACACAAAGTGTTGGAAAATGTATTTGATTATTAACGATACATATACGCGAGATATGATTGTGACTAGGTACAATACGACCTATTCGACTACGTGCTTAGAGTCTAAAATGTTGGGCTCTACTTGGAAGTAAGGGTATCGTGATAGACATATTAGTGTGTTAAAGGTTATATGAATATGTACGTGTAAATATTTCATATGATAAAGTGATATAGTATGACATACCCTACTACTTGGTTGGGGTCTGTTATTAATAGACTCTAATTTGGCTTGATTGTGTTACGTGGACACATTACGTGCCATTGTTATACTGATTTGTATTCGCAATTATTGCGTGCGTGTACTTGTATTTGGTGAGCACATAATTACATGGTTCCTGAAGAGCTAGTCCACTACTTTTGGACTTAGTTCTATACTCTTGTAGTTCAAGTAAACATCTACTTGTGCATTCTTGTGTGAGTCCAGCTGGTCACCTTGCTTGCTCGGGGATGTATAGGTTCACGCTTATCATGAGGCTGGGGCCAAAGTGATAATCGAGTGCCTATGTATCTGCGCGTGACCCCTTACTACAGGCCATAGTAAGGGCATAGCTTCCTTTATTAGAGCAATACGCCTGATAAAAGTGAATGCTAAAACTCGTAAACACCTCGTGAATCTTGTTCTTGTTAGTAGCACTGGTTACCGGGTCCTCTTGTGTACTGCACAGAAGCAATTTGATTGATCGTGATTTGTCATCTGCAATAAGCAACGACAACAATGGTTTACTTGAGAGGAATAAGGTTGGAATATCCTTAGTAACGTGTTAGTTTAGCCTTATGTGCTAGTTACTTGATGAGTTGGCTTAGCCTCGCATATACTTGTTACTTGATGACATCTTGAGCATGATTACTTGATAATCTTCTTGATTTTCATGATTACATGATAACATGCTATGTACTTGTATCTAGTAACTTACTGAGATTTATCTCACCCCGTTCCTTGTTTATTTGTTCCCCCCCAGGAAAGCAAGTGGTAATACGTTGTGAGGCTCGACTTAGCAGGGCCGTACTTGGCAGGCTGTTCTTGTTGGGGATTGTTATCCTTTCTAGTTTTGGTGGGAACGATTTGGTATCAGTTGATTAGACTCAGTATATTGGGTAGACTTGTATAGTGTTCTTGTAATGCCAACGTATGTGCTAGGCATGTTTTCCGCTGTGTATAACCATTTGATTTAAATTTCTTGGTATAGAACTCGTTGTGAGCTATCTTAGCTCGTTCATCTTGAGTAGATATATGATGTCAGTTTGATATAAGCAGGTGTCATTCAGTTTTTCGTTTTTTGTTAGTCACGCGCACCAGGTTCGAGGTTCTATTAGGGAATCCCGGGACTTGGGGGCGTGTCAATATGTACTAGACCCGATGTCTCGTATGCTTTGAGCATGACGAGCAGATACCAATCAGATCCTGGTGAGAGTCACTGGATTACAGTCAAGACGATTTTAAGTACTTGCGAAGGACTAAAGATTCAGAGGTATAGAAGATGATCTTGTTGTAAATGGTTAAACAGATGCAAGCTTCCAAACCGACAAGGATGATTCTAGATCGCAATCTGAATTTGTATTTATGCTTAATGGTGGTGCTGTTAGCTGGAAGAGTTCTAAGCAAAGTACCGTAGCATATTCTACAAATGAAGCTGAGTATATTGCTGTATCCGGTGCTGCTAAAGAGGCTGTTTGGATTAAGGAGTTCATTGGTGAACTAGAGGTTGTTCCTAGCATTGCTAATCCCATAGACCTTTATTATGATAATAATGGTACTATTGCTTAAGCAAAGGAACCTAGATCGCATCAGAAATCCAAACACATACTTAGGCGTTTTCACATGAAACGAAGGGAGTAAGATGTAATTGTTCCTAAAAACGATGGCGAAAGTGTAAACACAAAACAAAAATTTTAGCTGCAATAAAGTCATGCTTTATGGAGCCTTTCTTCCTCACTTGCGAGTGTTTTACACGCAAATATTCCCTGGCCAAATGTACCGCGTAAAAGTCACCTTCCGAAGTTGAGCTGAATGGGAAAAGGAATATGGAAATGACAATTAAAAAACTCAAAGGAGAGAGAAGTTTGTATATTCATAATCATTGAGGAAAGGATCAAGTGTCCGAAACAAAATATTATCTCATTTTCTCAATTACAATAAAATATAATCCATCCGTGCACCTCTCATTTGCACGAAGATTAAAAAATAGTGGAAGTAAAGTTAGTGTGTGAATGCTCTTTCCATTTCATGTTACTTGAGACCAAAAGTAGGAGAGAGAAATAGTGGGAGAAGGTATTTGTGAGTATGAAAAATTAAATAGTAGAGAGAATGAGTGAGAGGAATAGTAAGTTGATTGGTGTTGTGAGTGTAAAAATAAAGTAAGGGAGAGAATTAGTGGGAGGAATAATAAAGATTTTTTTACCATTTTGGGCAATCTCAAGTCACGTGAAACGGGCGAAAAAAAAAATAAGTCTCAAGTAACATGAAACGGAGGGAGTATAAAGTAAAGTAAGAGAAAGAATGAGTGGGAGTAAATAGTAAGTTGATTGGTGTTGTGAGTATAAAAGTAAAGTATGAGAGATAATGAGTGGGATGAATAGTAAAGTTTCTTTGCCATTTTAGAAAAGGGACTCTTACTTTAGGACGTACCAAAATAAAAAGTATGACTCTTACTTTGAGACATAGGAAGTACATCCTTCGTCTCAATTTAAACTTTTAAAAAAAAATGGGTTCAAGAATTAAAAAAAATTGTGATGTATTATGAGTGTAGATGGTTTGGTAGGAGTGAGAAAGTGGGGTAAAGAATAGTTAGTGGGTAATTGTTGTGGGTATAACATGTGGGCTCACAAATAAAAAGTATACAAAATTTCTTTTTAAATTTTTGAAGTTTAAAATGGGACACCTAAAATGAAAATTTTGAAGTTTAAAATTAGACGGAGGGAGTATATAAAATGAAATAAAAATATTCGTGCAAATTACCAACTATCATCTTTATTTTTAATTTATAAATTATTTTTGATAGATCAATTTATAATTAGGTAACAATTTTTTGCATTTTTTATACAAAATTTCCATAATAAATCATAATAGATATTAAATAAAAAATTTTGGTATTTGTAAAAGAATACTCCCTCCGTTCCATTTTAAGAGTAAAAAAATAGGTGTGTTCAATAATTAAGGAAAAGGTGATGTGTTGTGAGTGTTGATAGTTGAGTAGAAAAGAGAAAGTGAGGTAGAGAAGAGTTAGTGAATAATTATTGTGAGTAAGACACGCAGGTCACTATCGCATCAACTCCCTCATTAATGGTGAGCAAACATTCTTACAGGCTCTGTCATCAATGGCAGTTTGCATTGATGACAATGGGACATGTGTAGGGGTAAAATGGTATTTTTCCAATAATTCAAAAATTAAGGCGAGAGAAAATTTTAATTGCACAAGTACCCTAGTGAATTAAACGTTGACTTTTCAGTCAGGGACCTAAGTGCAATTCTAATAAAGAGAGTACTTACTTGCGATCCACGATGTATGCGCATGTGATAGAATGCACAGCGCTACCTTAGTTTCTATAAAACTTTGAAAGTAAAGGTTTCATACGCATTAATTTCATGCGCAAGTGCTGCGCAGTTACATGAAAACTTGACCTATTTTATAACTTATCAATCAAACACAAGACCATTAGTAATAACAAATCATATGGACAAGTTAGCTAAGTTCAAGCATACCAATTTCTCCTCTCAAGAAGACAAATCTCTTTGCATCAAGAGCCTTAGTAAGGATATCAACAATTTAATTGTCTGTGCCCACGTGCTCTAGATATATGTTTCCTTTTTCCACGTGATCTTTGAGAAAATGATATTTGATGTCGATGTGCTTTGTCTTTGAGTGCATGACAGGATTTTTGGAGACTGCTATAGTGGACATGTTGTCACAATAAATAGGGCAGTTGCCTTCATGAATTCCATAGTCCACCAGTTGTTGCTTCATCCATAAGATTTGACAGAAGTAGCTTCCAGCAGCAATGTATTCAGCTTCTGTAGTGGATATGGACACATCAGCTTGTTTCTTGCTTCCACAAGCAACAAGTCTATTTCCAAGGAAATAACAAGTGTTACTAGTGCTCTTCCTGTCAATTGTGCATGCTGCGTAATCTGTATCTGAATAACCTAGCAAATCGATATTCGAATCTTTGGTGTACCAAAGTCCAAGGTTAACAGTTCCAGAAAGATATATAATAATGCGTTTAACAGCAGTTAAGTGCGCTTCTTGAGGATCAGCTTGATAGCGCGCACAGACACAAACACTGAACATAATATCTGGCCTACTTGCAGTAAGATAAAGGAGAGATCCAATCATACCTCGATATAAAGTTTGATCAACTTTCTTACCTTTTAATTATGTCAATCTTATTTCCTATGGCATTGGAGTGTTGTAAGATTTAGAATTCTCCAGTCCAAATTTCTTGATTAAGTCTCTTGTACTTGGGTTGATTAATAAAGATGCCATCATTCAATTGTTTGATTTGAAGTCCGAGGATGAATGTGAGTTCTCCCATCATGCTCATTTCAAACTTTATTTTCATGAGCTTCTCAAAGCGCTTACAAAGTAACTCAGTAGTAGAACCAAATATAATATTATCAACATAAATTTGAACAAGTAAAGAATGATCATTATACTTAGCAATAAAAAGAGTTGTATCGATTTTACCGCGCTTAAAGCCTTTCTCTAGCAGCAATTTTGATATAGTATCATACCATGCTCTTGGAGCTTAATTGAGTCCATACAAAGCTTTTTGAAGTTTGAAGACATGATTTGAAAATTTGCTATCTTCAAATTCAGGCGGTTGTGAAACGTAGACAGTCTCTTGGAGTTCACCATTGAGAAAAGCACTCTTTACATCCATTTGATAAAGCTTGAATTTCTTGTAAGAGGCATAAGCTAAGAAAATTCGGATAGCTTCAAGTCTCGCTACATGTGCAAATGTTTCATCGTAGTCGATTCCTTCCTCTTGCCTATAGCCTTGCGCAACCAACCTTGCTTTATTTCTGGTGATGCTTCCATTCTCATCCATCTTATTTCTGAATACCCATTTTGTAGCAATAACTCCTTGGTTATGCGGTCTGGGTACTAAAGTCCAAACTTTGCAGCGCTCAAATTAGTTAAGCTCTTCTTGCATAGCAACAACCCAGCTTGAATCTTGGAGCGCTTTATCAATCTTCTTTGGTTTGATTTGAGATATAAAGGAATGATAAGCATCAAAGTTGGATGCTCTCTTAGTTCCAACTCCTACATTGAGATCACCAATTATGTTTGTAGTTTGATGATCTTGTTTGCACCCGAGAAGATACCCGCTTTTCCTTTTTGTATTTGAGAGTCGCCACCATGTTGTTGAACGGAACACGGACCGTGAGATTCTTGAGTTCGGGGGTTAAGTTATGGATTGGGAAGGTCAACACCCAATCCACCCAATCTAGGATTGGTCATGCTTAGTTGTTTTTAATCACTTCATACCTTCATACTTCACCAAGCCCAGATCCTATAAGCCTTATAACACCCAGAATATCTTGTGCTCTTCATCTCATAGATCTATAGAGCCCAGATTTCTGACACACACACACCTCTTGAAGCTTTGATCATTTAGATCTAACTTCTTGAGAAACACCGGTTTAGTCTAGGATTTGCTCTTCATAGAATAGATTTTGATTTGAGTTTTGATTCCTTGTAATCTTGTAAAATCTCCTCATATCAATATAAATCTCATCGTTAGAAATCCAAGACTAACCATCTTGGTAGAGGACGTAGATCTTTCCGATCGAACCTCTCCAAATAGCTTGTCTCATTACTTTGCTTTTCATTCTACATTTAAGCTTTTCTGATATAGTGCTTTGTTTGATCTTTGTAGATTGTCTTGCACTGTTTGAATTATGTTTGTTTGCTTTCTGCCTTAGAACATTTTATCCAACACTTTAAGCCAAAACTTAGCGCGTGCGTTTTTATCTCTGCGCAGACTTTTCCTGCGCAGTAGCTGCTTAAACTACCGCTGTGCATTTCACACTCTCACTGAGCGCTATACTTAGCTCATTTGAGAACTGTGCGCATAAGCCATTGATTTGCAAAAGGGTTTGAAAAGAATTTAAAAAAAACGCTATTCACCCCCCCCCCCCTCTAGCATTTTTCATACCCTTGTTGCCCCTTTGGGACCAACATAAGTGATCTTCGTCGAGCACATGAACATGTGTATAGTTAGCCATTGCCAAAGATTTTGAAGCCATTTTGAATCGGCACCCAAGCTATTAAGCTTAAAAACAAAACTCGTTTTATGAAGGTGTTTGATCTGATACCACTTGTTGGTCTCAAAGGGGCAATAAGGGTATGAAAATAGCTAGAGGGGGGCGGGGTGAATAGCTGTTTTAAAATTCTTTTCGTACCATTTTGCAAATCAATGGCGTATGCGCAGAGGTCTCAAATAAGCTAAGTATAGCGCACAAAGAGAGTGTGAAATGCATAGTGAAATTTTAAGCAGGAACACTTCTGCGCAGAATAAGTTGCGCAGGAGTTAAAAACGCACACTAAGTTTAGCTTAAAGATTAGCGAATAAAATGATTCTAAGGTAATAAGAAATAACAAATAATACAGCAATAAGGTGCAATCTAATAAGATCAAACAAAGAAATAATTCAGAAATAAAATAAGCAGGAAATAAATAGCAAGAACAATGAACAAGCTATTTGGAGATGTTCGATCGATAAAATATCTATGTCCTCTACCAAGATGGTTAGTCTTGGATTTTCTAACTATGAGATTTATATTGATATGAGGAGCTTTTACAAGATTACAAAGAATCAAAACTCAAATCAAAATTTATACTATGAAGAGCAAATCCTAGACTAAACCGGTGTTTTCAAGAAGTAAGATCAATATGATTAAAGCTTTAAGAGGTGTGTGTGTGTGTGTGTGTGTATGTGTCAGAAATTCTGGGCTCTATGAATCTATGAGATGAAGAGCACAAAGAATTCTAGTGATACAAGGCTTAGGATCTTGGCAGGAGTTTAAAGGTATGAAGGTTGGTCTTGTGAATCTGGGAAATAAGCAGCAATCTTCAGAACTTCAAAGTTTCTTTTAGAAAGCAAAAACTCAAGCAACTTAGAAATGAAGAAGAGCAGGCTATTTATAGCTGAGAGCTTAAAACTAGCCGTTGGAGCTATAAGCAAGGACAATGAGCTGGCACAATTTGATTAGTGTGCAGGTGTCCTTTGTGAGACATAGAATGAAGACAAAATTAAAATCTTCTTCTAGAAGGTTGACAGCTGTCTTCATTTGAAATCTTTCAACTAAGCGTATCTCCATCGTTGGATATGCTGAGTGTGCTTGCTTTGTCGTTTCTGCATCCTCAGTACTTTTGGCTTTTGATAAGCGTACATCATCTTCACGCTTTTCCAAGTTTAAGAATCTGAGAATATTGGAAGCTGAGCGGGATTAAGTGCTGTGCATGGAAGTCATGCGCATAGACTCCTGCGCAGTGAGCAATGTCCTGCTTAAGAAATCTTCAGTTCTTTTTCGGTCCAAGCCCTATATTCTAAACCTATACTACCACGTAGCCTTAGCTAAAAAATGAAGTTATTAAACTTCATACATAGAGTCCTAAAGTCCATAAAATAACGATAGGTGATGGTATCAATCAATTCTAACATGTTTAGAAGTGTTAAGAAATAAGCATACCCAACATATACTCCATCCGTTTCATGTCACTTGAAACAAAAAAATTTGGCACACAAATTAAGGAAACGTAGGAGAGAGAAATAATGGGAGGAGGTGTTTGTGAGTATGAAAAAAATTAAATAGGAGAGAGAATGAGTGGGAGAAATAGTAAGTTGATTTGTGTTGTGAGTGTAAAAGTAAAGTAAGAGAGAGAATGAGTGGGAGGAATAGTAAAGATTCTTTACCATTTAGGGCAATCTCAAGTCACATGGAACGGACAAAAAAGAAAATAAGTCTCAAGTGACATGAAACGGATGTAGTACAATTTAATGACAATGATTCATGAAATCTTGTACTCCCTCCGTCCCAAAGTATATGTCCACCTTTCCTTTTTAGTCCGTCTCAGAGTATATGTCCACCTCCTAAAATGACAAAGAATCTTTACTATTCCTCCCACTCAGGGCTCGTCTGGTGCACAGTTTCAAAAACGGGGATTTTTTAAAATGGAGCTTCTTTTTGGACGCTACTATTTTGAGCGGCCAAAATTAGCCAAGATTTTCAAAAAGCTCCGGTTGAAAACTCTCCATTGAGACGCTTAATTAGCAAAAAGGTGGCTTTTCTCCATTTCTTTTTAAACGCGTCGCTCTACCAAACAAGGCCTCATTCTCTCTCCTGCTTTACTTTTATACTCACAACACCAATCAACTCACTATTCCCTCCCACTCATTCTCTATCCTACTTTACTTTTATACTCACAACACTTACATCTCTTCCACCATTTCTTAATTTCCGTATAAATAGGAGGATGTATATATACTCTGGACTTCTGGAGCGGATGGAGCAATTTATTTTCAAAAAAAAAATAGTTTTACATGTACGAAGTATACTTGTGAAATTTTTGTGATAAAAAAACATTTTGAAACCATTTATTTTTACAAAAAAGACATTTATTTTATGGCAAAATAATTTTGAAAATGAACATTAACGGATGGAGGGAGTATGACATTGCAAATAAGTAAAGAAAATAAGAAATCCATTTTCTTTTTTAATATGAAAGATACAATTTATTTAAAATGGAAAATAAATTTAAGAAAATATATATAGAAAACAAAGCGATTACTCCCTCCATATAATTGAAGTCTATTTTTTTCAGAATTAATTTCAAATATTTATTTTAAGACATACTCTCTCCGTCCCACTCGAAATAGGATTTTTGGTAAACGAAATTATACTTTGACAAATAATTTGAAGATAAATATTATTCTTAATGAAAATCTGAAAATAGTTATTGAGTTTATTATTAACCGTGATATAATAAAAAATTTTAAATTTTCATTATCATCATTTTTCTTTAAATTATTGATCAAAGTATAATTTAGTTTACTAACAATCTTATCTTGAGTGGGACGGAAGGAGACTATGTGGATAAATTTTCATTTTGAACGTCCACTTGAGAAGTTACACTTTCCTAAAATTGTAAAGATTTTTTACTATTCCTCCTACTCATTCTCTCTTTTAATTTACTGTACTCAAAACACCAATCAACTTATCATTCTCTACCCCACTTTCTCTCTCCTACTTCATTTTTCACACTTACAACAACTACTCACTACTATACATCTCTTAATTCTCGTGCAAAAGCCATTTTATTCACATAATTACAAAACGGAAGGAGTACTCCCTCCGTCCCTGCTCACTTGACATTTATTTCCATTTTGGTCCGTCCCAGCTCACTTGACACTTCCCAAAATAGCCTACTTTTTATAATTTTATATTTACTCTACCCCACCACTCATTCACTCTCTTCATTTTCCACCACTCATTTTATTCAACCAATATACTTTTTACTCTACTCATTCTCTCTTTTCATTTTCTATACCACACATTTTCTTTATTTTATTCTTTTTTTTTATTGTGCTCACTTTTTGGGTGTCATGGGACGGAGTAGTATATATTTTGACAACGTAATCTACTACTGCATCCAGAAGTGAATGTGAGGCTAATACTGATGGAGGGATTTTATTATGAGTGGGATGATGATGATGATGATTCATGAATGTAATGATCATGAATGTAACATAAAACATTTATGCTTACAATGACATTGCTTGGCCTATGACCTTCGTTGCTACTTTAATATCTTATTCCTGGCTACACCACATATTTAATTACTGTCGTCAAGGATATCATTGGCTGCCTTCTTGATATTAATTTCAAATACCTTTTGATTCCAATTTTCAAACCTATCTTACAAGGATAAGACTTCTCACAATTTCCTAATGTCATCTTTTATCAACTTTAATTTCATTTTAATAACACCTACTCCCTCCATCCTATAACGATACGGATAAATTGATTTTTTTGGTCCATTGTATTAATCTTTAATCATAATTTTATAAATATCTAGATATCTTTATGTAATTTCAAAAAGTGTATCGTTTCATCATTAGAATTACTATCAATAATTTTAGTTTTTTGAATTGCATAGATATATTTTAGATATTTATAAAATTATAGTTAAAGATCAACTCAATTGGAAAAAAACTTAAATTGTCCGCATTGACATAAGGAGTATTTAATGCTTTAATTTAATACACTCCCTCACAAATAACTGGACTCAAAGCTTACAAGTGGAGGCTCGGTTGAGATCAATGGCCGAGCTGCATGGAAGTTAATGGGGACAAGTGCCCCCATGATCTAAAACAATTTCTTTTAATAGTGTAAATATTTTTTCTTTTTTAATAGGGATGCTATTGCAATTTATTGAAATTGTCATGTCCATGTTAAGAAAAATTGACTGAAAGGAATATAGATATCATCTAGAAAAATTTGCTAGAGACATTATTCCACATCGGGAATTAACAAACCATGCCTTGAATATATAAGGATTCTGGGCTACTCCTCCCATTGTGTTAGTACCCAACCTGAAAATGAGTTGTTAGGCATTCTAGAACTCACAGGAACCTCCCAGGTATTTACGAACTGCGTAGGACTTATCCAGAATTTCCCGAAAAGCCCAGATAAGAAGATATCAACGACTGATCGGATGAAGCTGCAAAGATAGCCGTTATCTAATCCTTCTCCAGAGTCCAGGGTGATCAGAACCTCGGGAATCGGTCCAATCCACTTGGACCAGCCGGGCGGCCACTTATGTCGGCTGGGCGACCACTTCTCTCGGGTCGAATTTTCTTATAAATAGGTGATCTCAGTTCATAATTTGATATACAATTCATTCTACAAGTTCCACAGTCAAAACTGACGAGGAAACTCTTAGTTTAAGCCTTTTCAGCACCCTCGAAGCCTCTTCGAATCTTCAAGAAGCTTCAACCCTAGTTCTTGCCGATCAAGGTAAGTCTTCTTTCTTTTCTTATTATGTTCTTGTTATGTTCTTAGGCTAGATCTATTTTATGCATGTTTTCATTATGTTTATGCTCCATATTCATATGTTCTTCATGTTTTTAGTCTAGATTCATAATATATGCTATAACTAGGGTAGCGATCTTCATGTTTATGTGTTCATTCATATGTATTCATGATGTTCTTATTATTATGCTAGATCTAAGTCTTATCATTCATTATTATGCTAGATCTAGGATTGTTATCCCTATTTATGTGCACATGCCATAGCCTATGATGATACTAAGGTTTCATCAAACCCTAATATGATCTAGGAACTACTTCTAACCCTAATCTTCCCCCTCTATATGCATGATCCCGCTTCATCTCTCCCCATTCTAATTCATCAATAAACTACACCGACCTGAGCTTCTCATGATGAGAAGAATGTAGGCAATCTTCGGATCCGGTCTCAAACACTAAGACACACACACACATTGATCATGATAGAAAGACCGATTCATCGGGCAATAGGAGTGATAACATGAATATTCTTCTTCTATGGTAATTTGACCCCCGAACCCTATTATTCTCATAAATGGTTTTCTCAATGTTTTAACTACAAATAAAACAACGTGGCGACTCTCAATTTTCATCTCACGTATTCACAGTGGCGACTCTGCTGGGGCCTTGTTTTCGAAAAAAACCTTTTTTCAAAACTTAAGAGGGTCTAACTTTCATTAACTTCGTGATTTTTTGTGTGTTCTAACTAAAAACTGCACTTCTGCAATTTCTGGCGTTTCTGTAATTAAGCACCGCACGCCTGCCTTTCCCCCGTACACCGGCTGTCAAGCCGTACGGCTTCCCTTATCTGCAAATCTGATTCTAACGATGTCTTGCAGGTTTTATGTGTTTATAGCATGCTTTAAATGTTTTAGATATGCTCTAAATGTGTTTATCTCATGCTTAGATACTGTTACTATGAATTGTTATGCTAGTAGACTTCTCTCGTGCATTGCATATCATTCCTAAAAATACGTAATCAAATGGCACACTACCACTAGTCCGTGTTACACTGCACACCCTACTGGATACTCCGCTGAGTGCACAGATTTTGGTGATCCTGTCGCCTCTATCTTCGTGGCACCCGGGCTATCTAACTCACCGTTTTTACTTGTGAAGCGGTTGAGGTTAATCCTTGTTCGTTTCTAAACAATGCACCTTGATCGAGTTAAGAACATTTATAAAAAACAAGTAACCTTAACTAAAATCATTCATCATGTTGTGTGTGTCTACCCTAGGTCAACTCTAGTTAAAACTTAGACCCGTCTAGGTCAACCTAGTCTACCCTAGATCAACTTTAGTCAAACCTTAGACCCGCCTTCTCGACCCGTCTAGGTCAATCGGTCACCTTGACCCGTCTAGGTCAACCCGCCTCCTTAACCCATTTAGGTCAACCCGCCTTCTCGACCCGTCTAGGTCAATCCGTCACCTTGACCCGTCTAGGTCAACCCGCCTTCTCGACCCATCTAGGTCAAACCATTACCTTGACCCATCTAGGTCAACCTAGTCAACCTTTAACCTTTCTAGTTCAAATTATCTACCGCAGTTTTGTCTAGATCCACCCATTTAGGTCAACCTTACCCGACTCGCTTAGGTTAAAGCCACCTTACCTAGGGTCCCTCCACCTATACCTAACCAAGTGCCGAGTCATCTCCCCTTACTTTTAGACCTCTACGGTCATCTTCTAAATACTCATGATTTTTAAAATCACTGACCTCATGCTGTCACTCTCTCACTTATTTTACTTAACCCGAACTACGGTGACCTGAGCCTCTCATTGTGTGGGACCTCTCCTACATAGTAAGGGGAACGTAGGCAGCTACCGGCCCGGTCAAACTTTTAGTCTTTACATTCAAAGAACATTTCAAAAAATACGGAGATCGAGTCTTTTCATAAAAAAAGATTTTATAAACGATGCCTTGTCATTAATTATAAGTCAAATCTAATTCAAAGACTTAACTTCTCCACCAACAACTACAGAATCCCGCATCATGTCTGCCGAAGGGATCAACACAGTCACAACCGAGGCTACCACCCAAGGTCTCGAGACAACTCTCCACCCCAACGCCGCTCTCAATGAACAAGTAGCCCACTTCAACGCCATCCTCAACGAGCAAGCGGCCCATCTTAACACCGCTCTCAACAAGCAAGAAACCTTCTACGAGACCATCCTCAACAAGCAAGCGGCCCACTATGAGACTATCTTCAAGGAACAAGCAACCCTCTCCCGAACTCTTCTCAATGAACAAGAAGCCTTCTTCGAGACTGTTCTCCTCAAGCGAATAGACCGCTTCCAGAAGGTGGTGTACAAAGCTCTAAAGGACATCGAGGAACATCTCCGGTCCGACATTTATGGCATCTACGAGTACCTCAACCACACTCTCCCTCATGCTCAATTTCGACACCCATACGTTCCTCAAATGTATGGACCGCCACAGACTCTCCCCGTTGGAATGCCTTTTATGACTACTCATCAGCAAATACTGGTGCCTAAACTACCCTTCAAGATGGTCCGTGACAAGAAAGACGAGCGCGAGTTCGATGATTTGGGTATGCCGCTAGACAAATGCTTCGAGAGTCTAGTCCAAACTGGCAAGTTATCTCCTCTCCTCGACTTCAAATCATTTAATATGTTAGGCCCAATTGGTAGGAAAATAGGCTAGAGGGGGGGGGGTGAATAGCCTTTTTAAAACTTTTACAAAGAAACACTTTTAAATGCAAAGTCACTTATCAGTTTGCAAACTATTATCAGTAAGCGCAGCGGGTAAAATATGACTTAGTTTTTAACTCACACAAAATCAGTGTATAAAAGATTTTCAGAGCTTAGTTTAGACACAAAGTTGTTTCTAAAAGTTCAATGCAGTTTCAAGAGATTGGTCAATGGAAATTACAATGAATCAGTATAAGCATATGCAATCTGCCGGTGATAGAATTCCAACCGGCAATGATAAGGCAAGCAACAGAGACACAAGGATTTGGAGAGGTTCACAGTGTAAATACTGCTACGTCCTCTACCAAGTTTGGTCAGAACTTGGATTTGGGTTAAGAGTACTATTAGATTTTTCTAGTCTATTACAAGCACAGCTTTGCCGGTATACAAAGACTAAGTTCTAGAAATTTCTAAAGGATCGTAAGATAATTCTGACCAAGTGTATTTGAGCGGCAAGTTCAAGAGAACTTATCTCACTCAGGTGGGTGTGTGAATAACTTAAACAACGTATTCCTTATATAATCTAGTTCGGGAATACTAACAATGTTGTTTGAGTTGGTGCACAAGTGTATGTCCTATTAAATGATCTAATGATTATATGGACACAGAATGTTTGAGTCTTTAATGAATACTCAAAAACATTCAACTCTCTTCAATGCTCTATTTTCACCAACCTTCTTCAATGCTCCGAGTCCACTATTTATAAGAGGAGTAAATGTCTTGAGTCTTGTAGAAGAAGGCTTGCAATTTGAATATCCAGCTGGGTAGTTGAGGAGCATTAAATGCGGTATCTTTAGCATTAATGGCGAAGATATGTGGTACACGCATGCTCGCAAAAGTTTGATGGGTAAAGACCCCTTTGTCTCAACCGGTTACCTGCAAAAAGCAAGTAGAGACAGAGTATAGCTAAAAGTAGCTATGTGTCAGACGGCGCAGCAATCATTACAGAGCAGGTAAACTACTTTTAGATAAAACAGTAAGAAAGGACAGGGACAATCAGCAAGGTTGACTTAAGGTGAAACGATGTAACCTGACTGACAGTACAGACTGTCTTTCTTTATCAGCAAGTTGAGAATGAAGTTGATCGGCAACTTGTTTATCAAGTTGATCGGCAACTAGTTTTACTGATCTGCTGATTCGCTTCCTCTTGCTGGTTTGCCTTGTTTGAAGAGTTGGAATACACCTGTGCTGGCCACCAAGAATCCTAAGAGTACCTTATAAGGGTTCTAATAAAATTGGGGGATCCTAAGTGATAGCTATGATTGGGATTAAGCAATTCTATGTCCTAAACATATATTTGAACAACATAATGTAAGGCAAGACCTAGATCCCTCCAAGTACTGAAGATATCACCAATACATCGGACATGACACCAAAGATTGCCTCCGACTGAAAAGGAAGATCCCAAGCCTCATTGATAGTGGAACCATCACTCGTCAAGGGAACAAATGGGGATAGAAGAAGAAGCTACACCGGGGCTACCTCCTTCTAAAAAAATAATATATATAATATAAAAAAAAGTCTTTCAGTCTTCGTAGGTTCTAGAGAGTCTTTTAGTCAAAGTCCACATCGGACATTAATATTTTACTTTTTACTAGCAAAGGTCCACTTTGGACATTAGTTAGACTGTTAAAGTCCACCTCGGACTAGTAAATAAATAAAAGTGTCTTTATTTCTTTTCTCTCTAGACTTGAGACATAATCTTACATATCATCAACTCTATGAAAATTGTATTGATCTTAATTGACAATTGATTGCTATATCTTTATATGACGAATTAATCCCAAATATATTTGTTAATGAAGACTCATTAAAAGGTAAATGAACCCACAAACCATCAAACATAATTTAACAAACAATGAATCTCAAAATAACAAACGCTTTGATCAATCGAATTGTTTTCTCTTTTCTATTTGTCCTCTCTATACCTACCCTCATATAAAACTTGTGTACACCCACTGTGTGCACTCTTCATATATACTCCCCTCATGTACACCCACTGTGTGCACCCTCCATACATACTCCTTGTGCACACCCACTGTGTAGACCTTCCATACATACACTCCCTTGTGTACACCCACTGTGTGCACTCTTCATATATACACTCCCTGTGTACACCCACTGTGTGTACCCTCTATATATTCCCCTCGTATATACCCACTGTGTGCACCACCTATATATATATCCCTCGTGTACACCCATTGTGTGCACCCTCCTAAATACTCCTCATATACACTTCTATCTTCCCATGAAGAAGACGACGAATGCAGAGCTGCTCACTATCGAAGAAGCGTCCGCACAATCATAGAAGCCGTCCGTTCCCATAACGATGCACTGGGGCTGTCTGTCCCCCTCGAAGATGTCAACGAAATGCTAGGGGCTCGTCTTGCCCAACGTTTCAATATGTAAATGTATATAAAAAAAAAGGCTCGCTAGGTCGAAACCCACAACGGGCGGCTTAGGCAAAAATTAGAGTAAAAGCACAAAAAAGAAGCCCGCTAGGTTGAAAACCCATAAGGGCGGCCTAGGCAAAAATAAGGGTGTGCACAAAGAAGTAAATCAAAGCAAAGAAAAATAGAAGGGGCTATCATCATAGAAAAGTAAAAGTCCCACTCTCTTTTCACTTCTTATTTTCTATTTTTCTTCGTTTTCAAAAGAGTTCAACTCAACTCGACAGCAGCGGTCAACAACTACAAACGGCAGCGGTCCAAAGCAACAAGAAACAACAGAGTAACCCCACTCAAACCCGGTATCATCATCATACCGGATCATCCTCGAACTACACGGACCTGAGCCTCTCACACCAAGAGGAACGTAGGCAACCCCCTGGTCCGGTCCACAAAATATATACAACCCACCTCGAGCCAACTTTTATTCTTTTCTCTCTTCCCCATACACCATAATTTCTATTCTCTTTCTCGATTAATCAAGGCGTTTATTATTTCGAGACTACTTGTCTAAAACATTACCATAAGATACGTAACTAATCAATGAGGTCCATTCTCGAGCAATCAAAAGACAATTCTGGATAAAACAATTTTCAAATGTCTCGACAAGTCTTATACTCTACAATCTAGGAAAGAGCTAAACACTTACTTTCTGTCAAGAAGGGGCTTCCTTCCTTTTATACACATACTTCCCGTAAGGTCTAAATGCGAGAACTCCCTCTCTTGTTCTCTCTCTCTCTCTTCTCTCACCATAACGGAAAGGCTTGTCACGACCCGAAATCTAGGCTCTATTTTATTAGTAATAAATAATTATTATTTATTTATTTGCTTATCTATTTATTTAAATTATTATCTATTTAAATATTTATGTGTTATAATAATTATGCTTAGCATTTTATTTGAGTCATTTGTGCTAGTGTAGTATTATTGGGTCTTAATTGTTAGTAGGGAGTGTAGTGTTTGTGTGTAGTGTAGTGGAGGGGGCCTAAGTGTAAATCTTTTAAACATTTCCCTACTCCCTCCCTACTCCTTCCCTCACCTCCCTACTCTCCTCCCTGACTCATCTTCCTCCTCCCAGCAACTCCCTCTCCCTCTCCTCCCTTTTGGTAAGTTTCTCATTCTCTACCTTCTCTCTTCATTCCTTCATCTTCTTCTAGTTATTTCTCATTTCTTAAAACGTGAAATGTGTTTAGATCGTCGTTAGGATCGCGTAGAATCAAAAAGAATTGAATTCCGTCAACTTTGAGAAAATTCAAGTAAGTTACTTTTCCCCCATTTTTATTTGAAGTTTGATTGAGTTTGGAATTTATTGGGAATTTATTTTGAGTTTTGATTAAAAATGGTGATTTGATGAAAGTTGGGATTAAACCTTGATCTTGGTTGATAAATGATGTTATCTAGGTCCTCATCCTAGTTATGAGTTGTTGTGGTTCATATTTATGCTTGGTGGAAGATTGATGGTGTTTGATTTTGAGTATTTGGTGTTTTGGGTCAAAATTTGGTAATGCCCAGCTCTGTTTCCCGACTTTGAACCCAGACCAGGCGCCCGCCCGCGTGGTGCCAGGCGCCCGCCTGCACCCCTTTTTCTGAAGGCCAAACCTTCTGGCCAAACAAGCTCCCGCCTGCCCATACCCAGGCGCCCGCCCGCCCTTCTGCTTAGGATTTTTGCCTTTTTGCTTGGTCTAAGGCTTGGGACTTAATTAGTTTAGATTTATTTCTTCTAATTAACTTAAGATAACACAGTGGAACACTTTATTAAGTGGAATTGATTCTTATATGAATAAATATGATATGGAATTTGATTAAGTATCATTTTGGGAATGTGGTTCATCTTTGATGTGCAGTTTATATTGGTTTACCTTTGTGGTGATTTATTTGGATTGGTTCCTTACTTTGGAACCTTAAGTTGTTTATTTAAGCTAATATTTATTACTTATCATTTATTTGAAAGTCCAGCTGGTATTTTGTGTGTGTTTGGGCGATGCGAAACATTATGATGGCACGGCCAAGTCCATTATGATGTTGACCATTGTTTTGCCCCATTATTACCCTCCTCCAGATTGTCATTGGATCTGAGAAGAGCTAGCTCCTTTGTGTGCATTTTAGCTTTACTTGGAGCATGGCTTTGTGGCATGTCTCCCGTCCCTTGTGACACTTCATTTGGTTATTGGTTCCGGTACCGGGGTTTTCTCTTCGGCTTTCATGCTATTATGAAGATGATGATTTGTTGATTATTGAAGCTGCGCAGCGATCCTTTATTTGGATGTTCCGTTTTGGAAAACCTTGGCTATATCCTTTGTTATGTGTTTATTTCCGCTGCTATCTGTTATGTGATAAATGCTATGTGCTATGTGATATTCATTATTGCTTATTGCTTCTTGCATCATAGCATGTCATGTAGTTGCATTAGTAACTTATTGAAATTTATCTCACCCCTTTTCTTTTATCTTTGTTTTTCCTTAACCCCCCCTAGGTGCTAAGGATTAGTCTCGCTGATCACGAGAAAGAGGACGTCGAGTGTGGATACATTCTTTTGGGGAAGGTTGTCATAGGTTGGTTTACATTATGTAAATTTGTAACCATTTTGGGATAGTTGTACCAAATAATGACGTCATTAAGAATTGTATATTTGTATTTTGTTGGGCATAAACTTGTGGAAGTTTATGATAGTTGTATTTGGTTTTTATCAAACTTGGCTTTGTAAAACTTTGGATCATCACCTTTTGGTATCAAATGGAATTTTTAACTTAGGTATTTCATAGTTTTGGTTTTAAGTCGACGTCCAGATCGCGGTCTCGGGCCCGCGGGGTCCGGGGTCACGACAGTTGGTATCAGAGCTATGGCATTAGCTCTAAGTATAAGTCTAGGTGGATTAGTATGACCTAGGTGGGTAGTAGTGTGCGGAGTGATTAACGGTTGATGTCTTATGCAGGTAATTACTCAAAATGTCTGGAAGAAGAAACAGAGGATGTACTAGTGGGGCACAGAATCAGAATGATACAAGGGAAGAAGCCCATGCCATGTTTCAAGGCATGTTCGAGGCGGCCATGAAGGCCATACATGATCAAGGTCCGAGGGTAGAACAAGCACCACCCCGCTATGGATTGGAGCAATTTCTCAAACTGAAACCGGTCGAATTCAATGGGGAGCCCGATGTAAGGAAGGCTGAGTTGTGGATTGAGTCGATGGAGAATATTTATGATGTATTTGGGTGTTCGGATGAGGACAAGGTCCGGTTCGCGGCTTACAAACTTGTGGGAGCCACCGAGCATTGGTGGAAAGGTGTTAAAGCTAGTTGGGATGATACTCACACGGTGTATGCGTGGGAGTTGTTTGTGCGCAAATTCAAGGAGCATTTCATTCCGGTTGTTGATCAAAACCGAAAGGAGATCGAGCTACTCAACCTAGAGCAAGGTTTGTTGTCTATATCACAATACTCGGCTAAGTTCATAGAATTAGCCCGGTATTGTGACTATTTGGTGAGGACCGAGGAACAAAAGGCTATGAGATTCATTCGGGGATTGAAGACCTCCATCCGTACTCAACTTATTGCTCAACAGATTGTGACTTTCCAAGATGCGGTGGACCGAGCCTATTTGATAGAGCAAGATATTGGGGAGCACAAAAGGAAAACCGAGGTTGCGGGTACGGGTAAACCGGGAAGCCATGCTAAGACTCAACCACAACACCGTTCCGACACTCGAGGTAACTTTGGGGGACAATCTCAGTTCCGAGGGCAACCGATCCCAAGGAACCCGGGTACCACTTCCGGGAACCAAGGGAGCCAAGTTAGGAGGCTTTGTTCGTATTGTTAAAAGGAAGGTCATTCTGAGGACCGGTGTTGGAAGAAGCAAGGAAGGTGCACCAATTGCGGTCAAATGGGTCACTTTGTAAAAGATTACCCGAGAGGTAGAGGACAAGCATCCGGGTCAGGGGTTGGTACTAATCAGGGTCAGAAAAGGGATGCTACCGGGAAGCCCAAAGTCCAAGGAAGGGTATTTGCCATGAATCAACAACAAGCGACCGATGATCCATCCGTTATTGGAGGTATTGTTTCTGTGTCTAATGTGAGCGCACGAGCGTTAGTAGATCCAGGATCATCTCATTCATACATTTCTGTGCAATTTGCTTCCATGTTAAATGCTGCATTCGAGTCTTTACCGTACGTGCTAGAGGTGTCGACCCCTATAGGAGAATGCTTGATTTCTGATCGAGTCTTTCGTGCTTGTGATGTGGGTATTTGTGGTCGAGTCCTTTGTGCGGATTTGGTAGTTCTTCTTATCCAAGACTTTGATGTCATTTTGGGTATGGATTGGTTGAGCAAGTTTCATGCTTCTGTTGATTGCCGTAAGAAAACTGTTACTTTTTCTATTCCCGATGTGCCTAAATTTGTGTTTGAGGCTTGTCCTCTGAGTAGAAAGGTTCGCTTAATTTCTTTTATGAAAGCGAGAAAATTATTGCATAGTGGTTGTGAGGGGTATTTGGCTAGTGTTCTTGATACTAGGAAAGAATCCCCTAGTTTGGATAGTGTTCGGGTAGTTCGGGAATTTCCCGATGTTTTCTCTACCGAGTATGATATGCCTCCCGATCGTGAGATTGAGTTTTGTATAGATCTTTTGCCGGGTACGGCTCCAATTTCGAAAGCACCTTATAGGTTAGCTCCCGCAGAGTTGAAGGAATTAAAGGTTCAGTTGCAAGAGTTGCTTGATCGAGGGTTCATCCGCCCTAGTGTTTCCCCGTGGGGAGCACCGGTTTTGTTTGTGCGGAAGAAAGATGGTTCGTTGAGATTGTGCATCGATTACAGAAAGTTGAATCAGGTTACGGTGAAGAACAAGTATCCTCTACCGCACATTGATGATTTGTTTGATCAGCTTCAAGGGTCCGTATTTTTCTCTAAGCTTGATTTGAGGAGTGGGTACCATCAGTTGAAGGTTCGATCGGAGGATATTCCGAAGACTGCTTTTCGCACTCGTTATGGTCATTATGAGTTCTTGGTTATGCCGTTTGGGTTGACTAACGCGCCGGCCGTGTTTATGGATTTGATGAACCGGGTTTTCCACCCTTATCTGGATTCGTTCGTGGTGGTGTTTATTGATGATATACTCGTCTACTCTAAATCTAGAGAGGAGCATGAACAACATTTGCGGACAGTTTTATCCGTTCTTGCGAGGGAGAAATTATTTGCGAAGTTCAGTAAATGCGAATTTTGGCTCGAGAAGGTGTCATTTCTGGGTCATGTGATTTCTAAAGATGGGATTTCGGTAGATCCTTCAAAGATTGAAGCTATAGTGGATTGGAAGAGACCCGAATCAGTGACAGAGATTAGAAGCTTTCTTGGTTTAGCCGGTTATTACCGAAGGTTTATTGAAGGGTTTTCGAGGATTGCTACTCCGATGACTCAATTGACCCGGAAGAATGTTCCGTTTGTGTGGACCGAGAAATGTGACAAGAGTTTTGAGGAATTGAAGAAGAGGTTGACTACCGCACCGATCTTGACTTTGCCTAATGGGAGCGATGGCCTAGTGATTTACATTGATGCTTCGAAAGAGGGTTTGGGTTGTGTGTTGATGCAGAATGGGAAAGTAATTGCGTATGCTTCGAGGAAGTTGACCCCTAGTGAACAGAATTACCCCACTCATGATATGGAGTTGGCGGCGATAGTCCTTGCGTTGCACAAATGGAAGCACTACCTTTATGGAGCGAAGTTTGAGATTTTTACCGATCACAAGAGTTTGAAGTACCTTTTCTCCCAGAAAGAGTTGAATAATAGACAGCGCCGATGGATGGAATTGTTGAAGGATTATGATTGCACGATTTCTTATCACCCGGGAAAGGCGAATGTGGTAGCCGATGCGATTAGTAGAAAATCTTATGTGGCTTCGATGATGGTTCGAGAGTGGAAAATGCTTGAGGATGTTCGAGATTGGTCTCCTCGTGAATCGAGACATGGGGCTATTTTTGCGAATATTAGGGTATCTCCGACCCTAATTCAGAGAATAAAGGAAGCTCAGAAAGTAGATCCCGAGTTGGTGAAGATAATGGGTAAACTGAAAGAGAAGAACTTCGAGGATTTTTCTATTAGCCCGGTGGGAGTGTTGACTTTCTATGGTCGTTTGTGTGTTCCGGATGTTGATGGAATTAAATAGAGAGTTCTTGATGAGGGTCACAAATCGAGATATACTATCCATCCGGGTAGTACGAAGATGTATCAGGATTTGAAGCAACAATTTTGGTTGATTAATATAAAAAGGGAAATAGCCGAGCATGTATCGAGGTGTTTAACTTGTCAGCAGGTCAAAGCCGAGCATCAGAGACCCGCGGGATTACTTCAGCCGTTAGAGATTCCCGAGTGGAAATGGGAGCATGTGACTATGGATTTCGTTACGGGACTACCTCGTACCCGTAGGAAGTATGACAGTGTTTGGGTAATAGTGGATAGATTGACCAAGAGTGCCCATTTCTTGCCTATTGACATCAGATATTCGATGGAAAAGCTTGCGACCCTTTACATCGACGAGATTGTGAGATTGCATGGGGTTCCGGTTAGCATTGTGTCAGACCGAGACCCGAGGTTTACTTCTAGATTCTGGAAGGCGTTTCAGGAAGCTTTGGGTACAGATTTGCGATTCAGTATAGCTTCTCATCCTCAGACCGACGGTCAATCCTAGAGGACTATTCAGATCCTTGAGGATATGTTGCGAGCTTGTTCGATAGACTTCTCTGCTTCTTGGGATTCGCACCTACCGTTAGTGGAATTCTCTTACAATAATAGTTATCAGGCTAGTATCGAGATGGCACCGTATGAGGCTTTGTATGGAAGGAAATGTAGATCGCCTATTTGTTGGGATGAGGTTGGTGAAGCGAAGGTCGTGGGTATTGATTTGCTTCGGGATTCGGTTGAGAAAGTTAAAGTTATCCGGGATAGATTGAAGACAACCCAGAGTCGACATAAGAGCTATGCAGATAACCGAAGGCGAGATCTTAGTTTTCAGACCGGTGATTTTGTGTTCTTGAAGGTGTCTCTGAAGGTGGGTATTTGTAGGTTTGGGAAGAAAGGCAAATTGGCTCCGAGGTTTATTGGTCCGTTCGAGATTTTGGGAAAGGTTGGACTTCTTGCATATCGTCTTGCGTTACCGCCATCATTAGACCGGTTGCACAACGTCTTTCACGTTTCTATGCTTCGGAAGTATGTTCATGATCCATCTCACGTGTTACCGAGGATACCGGAGGATATTGAGCCCGATATGTCTTTTGAGGAACGACCGGTTCGGATCCTAGATTCTAAAGCCCAATAGTTGAGAAACAAAAGTATTTCATTGGTTAGAGTTCTTTGGAGGAATCATAATATCGAGGAGTCGACGTGGGAGCTCCGAGATGAGATCGAGAGGAAATTTCCGTGGCTTTTTGTTTAAGGTGAGCCTCGTTAAAATTCGGGTCGAATTTTCTTTAAGGGGGAGTGAATGTCACGACCCGAAATCTAGGCTCTATTTTATTAGTAATAAATAATTATTATTTATTTATTTGCTTATCTATTTATTTAAATTATTATCTATTTAAATATTTATGTGTTATAATAATTATGCCTAGCATTTTATTTGAGTCATTTGTGCTAGTGTAGTATTATTGGGTCTTAATTGTTAGTAGGGAGTGTAGTGTTTGTGTGTAGTGTAGTGGAAGGGGCCTAAGTGTAAATCTTTTAAACATTTCCCTACTCCCTCCCTACTCCTTCCCTCACCTCCCTACTCTCCTCCCTCACTCATCTTCCTCCTCCCAGCAACTCCCTCTCTCTCTCCTCCCTTTGGTAAGTTTCTCATTCTCTACCTTCTCTCTTCATTCCTTCATCTTCTTCTAGTTATTTCTCATTTCTTAAAACGTGAAACGTGTTTAGATCGTCGTTAGGATCGCGTAGAATAAAAAAGAATTGAATTCCGTCAACTTTGAGAAAATTCAAGTAAGTTACTTTTCCCCCATTTTTATGCTAAAATGTTCATATCATGTTTATATGATGCTTGATGTGTTATATTTGGAGTTTGATTGAGTTTGGAATTTATTGGGAATTTATTTTGAGTTTTGATTAAAAATGGTGATTTGATGAAAGTTGGGATTAAACCTTGATCTTGGTTGATAAATGATGTTATCTAGGTCCTCATCCTAGTTATAAGTTGTTGTGGTTCATATTTATGCTTGGTGGAAGATTGATGGTGTTTGATTTTGAGTATTTGGTGTTTTGGGTCGAAATTTGGTAATGCCTAGCTCTATTTCCCGACCTTGAACCCAGACCAGGCGCCCGCCCGCGTGGTGCCAGGCGCCCGCCTGCACCCCTTTTTCTGAAGGCCAAACCTTCTGGCCAAACAAGCGCCCGCCTGCCCATACCCAGGCGCCCGCCCGCCCTTCTGCTTAGGATTTTTGCCTTTTTGCTTGGTCTAAGGCTTGGGACTTAATTAGTTTAGATTTATTTCTTCTAATTAACTTAAGATAACACAGTGGAACACTTTATTAAGTGGAATTGATTCTTATATGAATAAATATGATATGGAATTTGATTAAGTATCATTTTGGGAATGTGGTTCATATTTGATGTGCAGTTTATATTGGTTTACCTTTGTGGTGATTTATTTGGATTGGTTCCCTACTTTGGAACCTTAAGTTGTTTATTTAAGCTAGTATTTATTACTTAGCATTTATTTGAAAGTCCAGCTGGTATTTTGTGTGTGTTTGGGCGATGCGAAACATTATGATGGCACGGCCAAGTCCATTGTGATGTTGACCATTGTTTTGCCCCATTATTACCCTCCTCCAGATTGGCCTTTGTGTGCATTTTAGCTTTACTTGGAGCATGACTTTGTGGCATGTCTCCCGTCCCTTGTGACACTTCATTTGGTTATTGGTTCCGGTACCGGGGTTTTCTCTTCGCCTTTCATGCTATTATGAAGATGATGATTTGTTGATTATTGAAGCTGCGCAGCGATCCTTTATTTGGATGTTCCGGTTTGGAAAACCTTGGCTATATCCTTTGTTATGTGTTTATTTCCGCTGCTATCTGTTATGTGATTAATTCTATGTGCTATGTGATATTCATTATTGCTTATTGCTTCTTGCATCATAGCATGTCATGTAGTTGCATTAGTAACTTATTGAGATTTATCTCACCCCTTTTCTTTTATCTTTGTTTTTCCTTAACCCCCCCCCCCAGGTGCTAAGGATTAGTCTCGCTGATCACGAGAAAGAGGACGTCGAGTGTGGATACATTCTTTTGGGGAAGGTTGTCATAGGTTGGTTTACATTATGTAAATGTGTAACCATTTTGGGATAGTTGTACCAAATAATGACGTCATTAAGAATTGTATATTTGTATTTTGTTGGGCATAAACTTGTGGAAGTTTATGATAGTTGTATTTGGTTTTTATCAAACTTGGCTTTGTAAAACTTTGGATCATCACCTTTTGGTATCAAATGAAATTTTTAACTTAGGTATTTCATAGTTTTGGTTTTAAGTCGACGTCTAGATCGCGGTCTCGGGCCCACGGGGTCCGAGGTCGCGACAAGGCTCCTGCAAGTCGTCGATACAATTCTATCTTTTTATTTATTTTGAGTCGACTGAAACAAAAAAAAAAAGACGACGCTAAAAGAATATACCCACCTAGATTGAAAACCCGCAAGGGCAGTCTAGAGAAAAAATAGGGTGCGTCTAAAAGGAGGTAGCATTCCCCCACCTTATGCCCTCACCAAACTAGGGCTACCCTAAAGGAATTAGGCCGAGTACTGATATTTCCCTGCAGAAGGTCATCTCTCTCCATCAAAGCTCAACATGGATGACCTCTTTCTAATGCCCTCACCAAACTGGGGCTGCCCCAATGCAACCGAACTGACTACCGATGCTCCAACGAGATCACTCTCCAACAAGGCTACTCCTCACAGAAAGTCATCTCTCTCCATCGAAGCTCAACATGGATGACCTCTTTCTAGTACCCTCACCAAACTGGGGCTATCCCATTGGAATTGGACCAACTACCGACGCACCAACAGGGTCACTCTCCATGAAGTCAGACATGGTTCACCTCTCTCAAGTACCCCCATTCAAACTGGGGCTTCACCAATCCAAGTTAAGTCAACTGCTTGACTACTCGAGATCACCGGCGACCCGATGAAATCTCACTCACCCGAAGGGCTACCCTAATCAACAAACCTAACGAAGGAAAAGTACTTGAATTAATTAGACTGTAATTAATTACAAGGCATCTTTATAAAGTCGTTACCTTTTCAAAGTGTTTTCTATCACAACACGTTATTTATAAAAACCCGCACACTCGGTCTCCACTAATTTATAAATTGTCTTTTATCTCATCTCCGTGACGTCCTAACTGACTCGGTCCTACACCATTTACCCTACAACTTAGGACACCCTTGGGTCCCGCATCTCGCCTCCCATAGGTCTAAATCCTAAATCTCCCTTAGGCAGCAGTTTCTGAACTCAACTAGGGTACCCTTAGCCTGTGTAATGCGCTCCTAGTCAGTCTACATGCTATTTACATGCCATTTACTTACTATCTACGTGCTACATGTTATTTACACGCTACTTGGTACTCTACGTGCTGCATGCTACTATATATAGTACATAATAGAAATGTTTATACAGTCATCTATCAATATATACTATGCTACTGTCTGTGCTCTACGCTAACAAAATGCAGAAACTAAAAAGCCGATCCACTAGCATCGCCTCGAGTCCTCTTCCGAGGATGTCCGCCCGGAGCACCATTGTCATCACTGAAAGGAGGAGAACCACCGCATTCTGCCACCTTGCGAAGACTCTTCGCCAACTTCTTCTGTAAACTCCGAACCACCTACCGTAGGCCGGCCTCACGGTGTGTCATAGTCTCATATGTCTGAGGAGTCACCTAGACCAAGGCAGCACAAGTGTGTCAACATAGTCCGAACTAGAGGATTACTAAAGACAGAAGTGGGATAAAAGAAAGGGTAAGGTACATACACTGACATGACCCGCCGGGATCTGAAACTCCAGAGCTACCTCACTCTCCTCATGCCGCACCCACTAAAGGTTGTCATCACCGTCTACATGATCATACAGAAGGACTCCAAAATCCCTGTCAAAGGAAGGACCTGCTGGGCCCGGTGCCACCGACTCAACATGTCTCGGCCCCATCTCTGCGGTTTCTCCTCTATAACAACACATAGACCCCCAAGGTGTGTCCGAAAAAAGTCATCATACGAGGCTCCCTCTACAATGAACTGTCCAACATCAAGGCTTTGGTCAAACTAACCCGGTTAGACGAAGACATTAAAACAGTCATGGACCTCTGAGGACCCACCGAAATAAAGTAGACACTACCTACTCCATCTTAGGCTCGTACCTTATCACCCAAACAAAATACATCTCCATTGAAGCCGAGCAATAGCCTCCTCTATCCCGTCGCCTCAGTTACCCCTGCAACTAACAACTTAAAGTCTAGCTCTGCCCATGACGGCATGTCTCTCGGACGGGGTCCCCTCAGAAGAGTCTTCAAACTAAGCCTAAGTGTAGTACCGAGAGGTCTCGTCCCCCTACACCTGCAACTTGGTGCCCATCAACACATAACAAGGTCATCAACAAGAAGAGACTGAATCCAGAAACAGACAAAGAACGGTTCATACCTCCAAGGCAAAGTATAAGCAGTCGACTGACTCCAACTGAGACCAATAACTCCAATCTAAAGAACGGTACAACTCCGTCAAACCCGTCAAGCAAGTTTGCTCACTACATCAAAATCCACTGGGCATCTCAATAGCGGAATCATCGCCGTAGTACCGGCATTAGCAAAGATGGGAAGTTTCCTAGGTTGTTTTGAAGATTCAACCTAGTGAGCCATTTTTTTTTAAATCCCCCTTTGAAACATTGTTTGATTTTTCTCCATGGTTGTAGTTCCACCTTTCTTTGTCGCTTGATGTCTTGGATTTGATGTTTTCGCCTTCGTCACGATGTTTATCCCCTAGGCGTTCAAGTGATGGCCTTTGTTCTAAAACTTGTTTAGACATCTTTTCATCATTTTGCCAAGAATTAGACTGAACAACTTGGAAGAGTGTATGAGGACAAGAACGACTTTTTATTTGATAAGACCGACTCGAACTTTGACATAAGAAAGACGAGAGAAAACTTAATGTACACATTAGAGGATTTTGACTCTTTTTATTATTCCTATTACTAGGTAGAGAAAGAGAAACGGAGATTGTTGTCATTGTCCTTGTTTGTTGTAATCCTCCTTGTAGCATGATCTCTTGTTGAAGCCCCATTTTAAAACCAAGCCTCTTCTTTGATGAGTTGCTCTTCACCCACGGTAAATTCACCATTGTCGATCAAATCTTGGATGACGTTTCGGATAAGGAAGCATTCCTCGGTAAGATGGCCACTGTGTTGATGATAGCCACAATATTTGTGATGGGCATGGTTGGAACGCATCGTCTTAGGTTTGTACCCTTCTAAAGGCTTGATCTTTCCACTTGCCACCAAAGTTTCAAATGCTTCGGCTTGGGTTACTCCTATGAGAGGAGTGAAAACTCGGTTGTTGGCGGTACTCTTGTGGCTTTTGAGGGACGGTCCACTTAAGTATGTTTTACCGTTGACCTTTGCCTTGTTGTCAGTGAACTCTTGCAGACGGGTTTTGAGTTCGGAAACCTCTTCCTCGTGAATTCTCCTCTCGAGATCAAAACGGGCTTGCCATAAATTGTCCTTGCGGCGGGCATCCTCGACAAGTCTATCCATTTGTTCCCCCATGGCTCTTATTATGTTGAAAAGCCTTTCGTTGGACACGAAAATGTTCTCTCCCTTGTTGTTGTTGCCGTTCGAAGCCATTGGACCTATTGGAAGAACACAGTTGATCTTAGGATGGCCCCACAAACACCTTTTGGGTAAAATTATTTAACCCACAAACAAGAAAAAGACTCAACCACATAAAGAAAAAAGATTTTTTTTTTTTTATAAGTCGGAGGGACGGAGTCCCTTTTGGAGTTTCTAAGAAAATAGTAGAATCGTCACACTAGTATATAGACTTTGTTGTTCAAATATATGTTTAGGACATAGAATTGCTTAATCCCAAACATAGTTATCACTTAGGATCCCCCAATTTTATTAGAACCTTTGTAAGGTACTCTTAGGATTCTTGGTGACCAGCACAGGTGTATTACATCTCTTCATACAAAGCAAACCAGCAAGAGGAAGCAAATCAGCAGACTAGTAAACAAGTTGCCGATCAACTCTATTCTCAACATGCAACACAAAGTTGCTGATCAACTACATTCTCAACATGCCGATAAAGAAAGACAGTCTGTACTGTCAGTCAGGTTACATCGTTTCATCTAAAAGTCAACCTTGCTGATTGTCCCTGTCCTTTCATACTATTTTATCAAAAAGTAGTTTAACTGCTCTGTCATGATTACTGCGCTGTCTGACACATAGCTAATTTTAGCTATACTTTGTCCCTACTTGATTTTTGCAGGTAACCGGTTGAGACAAAGGGGTCTTTACCCATCAGACTTTTGCAAGCATGCGTGTACTCCATATCTTCGCCATTAATGCTAAAGATACCGCATTTAATGCTCCTCAACTACCCAGCTGGATATTCAAATTGCAAGCCTTCTTCTACAAGACTCAAGACATTCACTCCTCTTATAAATAGTGGACTTAGAGCATTGAAGAAGGTTAGTGAAAATAGAGCATTGAAGAGAGTTGAATGTTTTTGAGTATTCATTAAAGACTCAAACATTCTGTGTCCAGATAATCATAGGATCATTTAATAGGACATACACTTGTGTACCAACTCAAACAACATTGTTAGTATTCCCGAACTAGATCATTTAAGGAATACGTTGTTTAAGTTATTCACACACCCACCTGAGTGAGATAAGTTCTCTTGAACTTGCCGCTCAAAAACACTTGGTCAGATTTGTTTTACGATCCATTAGAAATTTCTAGAACTTAGTCTTTGTATACCGGCAAAGCCGTGCTTGTAATAGACTAGAGATATCTAATAGTAATCTTAACCCAAATCCAAGTTCTGACCAAACTTGGTAGAGGACGTAGCAGTATTTACACTGTGAACCTCTCCAAATCATTGTGTCTCTGTTGCTTACTTTATCGTTGCCGGTTGGAATTCTATCACGGCAGATTGCATATGTTCGTACTGATTCATTGTAATTTCCATTGACCAATCTCTTGAAACTGCATTGAACTTTTGGAAACAACTTTGTGTTTAAACTAAGCTCTAAAAACTATTTCTTACCGATTTAAGTGTGAGTTAAAACTTAGCCATATCTTCTCCGCTGCGCTTACTGATAATAGTTTCCAAACTGATTAGTGACTTTGCATTTAAAAGTGTTTCATTGTAAAAGTTTTAAAAAGGCTATTCACCCCCCCCCCCCTCTAGCCTATTTTCCTACCAATTGGGCCTAACAATTGGTATCAGGGCTTGGAATTTTGAAAGAAATTTCCAAGCTTTGCAGCTTGTATTGCCGATACCATGGCAGGAAAAATCATGCAGTCATTTAACATCACTACCATACCGTTGTTAAATGTCAACGAGTTTGGTGTCTGGAAATCTCGTATGATAAAGTATATGAACTCAATCGATGATCGGTTGATGAAGGTCATAGAAGGTGGTCCAATCATTCCTTTAAAAGTCTCAACCACCTATAGACCTATTCCCTCCACTCCGCTGACACAACATGCTGATCGTGACACTGAACAAGAAACCCATGTTCAGATTGAAGAAACCTTGGTCAAGAAACCAAGAGAGGAATGGACTGAGGACGACAAACTTTCAGCTGCCCTAGATGGAAAAGCATGCCACATTATTTCTTGTGGTTTGGACGACAAGCAATATAAACTCATTGATTTGTGCTCCACGGCTCAAGAATGCTGGAACAAGCTCCTTGCATACTTTGAAGGTGATGAGCAGGTAAAGGACAACAGACTCTATGATTGTATTGCTGAGTTTGAATCCTTCAAGAAACAAGATGGTGAATCACTAAGGAGTGCCTACGAAAGATTCTGCGAGGTAAGTAATTTATGTGCTTCATTAGGAAAGGTTTACACTATGAAAGACTTGAATATTCGTTTTCTAAGCTCTTTGGGAAATGAGTATCATACCAAGGTCACCGCTGTTAGAGAAGTGAGAGACTTGAACAAGACTTCTATTCAGAATCTTGTGTCTAGTCTATTTCTGTATGAGAGAGAACTGCAAAAACTTAACGTTCTCGATAAAAATTTAAAAAACTTGTCTCTATCAGCTCAGTCACAGATATCCTTCCCTTCAAACAAATTCCCTCCTATAGATCCCCATCCAATACCCTGCAGTTCCAAAACCCCTGAAACTACCTCAGAACAGCCTATGGAAGAAGACGAATTTGCCGTCTTCGCTAGGAACTACAAAAGGTTTAAAGACTTCAAAAGGATGCATAAAGGAAGCTACCAGCAACCAAAATCATTCACACCAACATTTCAAAAACCAGCAAGTTACAACAAACCCTCAACAAGTGCTACCGAAGGAAAGAACAACAAAGGTGATCTTGTTTGCTTCAACTGCAGAAAACCTGGTCACTTTGCTTCTAAATGTCCTCAACTAAAATATGAGTATGTGAGGAAGTCATTTAACAAGAGACATCCCAAGTCTTGAAGCTTTGTTGCCAATGAAAGCACAGAAAAGGCCTTGCCGGTTTGGTGTGAAACTGACTCAGATGAAGATGCCGATGAAGATGAAGATGCCGATGTAAGTTTTGTCGCCCTAGACATGGAAGATGCCGATACATCCACATTACCGACTCCAGTCTACCGAGATCCATCTCCTCCAAGATCTCCAGTCAGAGAAGAAGCTACTAGAAGACCTCAACCACACTTCAAAGAGATTAGTGTCAAAGCAGAGAACCCAAATGGATACAGAGTTCACCAAGTGGGAACCTCTCTCTATGGTTAGTGTAACTCTATTCAATTCACTGCCATCAAACCTAAACCCTTACCAATGACCAGAAAATTCTCATTCACTGAGCATCCTAGCATTGCCAAAAGCTTATCTAAACCCATCTCTTCTCTACCTGACTTCTCTCCCAAACCTATTCCCTCTGCCACCAAAATTTTAGCTGACCCCTTTCCTGAAATATCCAAAGCTGAAATGGTAGAGACAATGGATGAACTTTTTATTGATCATGAGAAGCTGAGTAGCGTTCATAAAGTGATGGCTGCTGATTTCAATAGAATTTCTGCAGAGAATGACTTGCTTGTGTCTGAACTTAAGGTTCTCAAAGGACATGAACTTGAGTCTGTTCTTCTAAAGAAATAAAACATGGATCTCAAAAGCCAAGTAGCAGTATTGATAGCTCAGATCGAAGATCTTGTGAAAAGAAACAATCATCTCTCAAGGATTGTTGATTCTTACACAAAATCTAGAGTTGCCGTTGAAACAATCCTACAGACCCAAATGTCATATAAGGACCAATCTGGGTTAGGATTTGATTCCAGCAGCAGTAGCTCTACTGAAACTTGTGCGACCGAGAAAAAGGATGAGAAAGTTAAATGTAGTCCTGTTAACTCAGTGCATAAGGATGCCAAGCCAATATACAGTGCTGTGGCAATGAAGTATCCTAAGAACCAGAACAAAACGAATGATAAGCACAAACAAAGATATCTTAAGGTTGCTGATACTGAGTCTGCCGATAACGGTATTCTTGGTGAATACATCAGCAGAGCTAGTACTGCCGGTCTAACCACATCTGCTGCCGATGGACAAGTACCTAAAAAGGTAACTGCCAAAGGTAAACAGAATGGAAAGAAAGGCAACACTAGCACCTTTAAACCTACTAAGTTTGTGCCTGCTAAATTCCCTAGTTCTGCCGATGCACTGACTAAACAGAATGATGTTCTACCAACTCCACAGCCCATCAGTCAAGTGAGATGTTCTAATTGTTCTGATTATGGTCACAAGGCTCATAAATGCCTCTTGAAGCACCTATCTGGACCCACTGAGGTTACATCCTCTAGTGGTGGCCAGATGTGGTTGCCAAAGAGGAACTAACCCTCGGACCCAAGAATAAGGGAGACCATAAGCATACCGTTTTATTTCAGAAATGCTTCATGGCCTCAACTGGTGCAAGCAAGGATTTGTGGATTCTAGATAGTGGCTGTTCAAGACACATGACAGGATTTGCAGATCTACTTGCCGATATCTCAGAAGCATCAGGTCCCCCAGTGGTTTTTGGTGATAATGTCAAAGGAAAAATCATCGGTATTGGTACCATCAAGAGAGGTGCAGTTACTGTACAGAAGGTCTCTCTTGTGGATGGTCTGAAACACAACCTTCTATCTATATCACAATTCTGTGATAAAGGAATGCAATGTATATTTACTACTTCCAGTTGCTATGTGAAAGACATTGCTTCTAATAAAACTCTTCTCACTGCCAAAAGAAAAGGTAACATTTATGCAGTAGACTTAAGTGCTATTACTGGTGTTGCTAATGTTTGTTTTATAACTAAGAACATCAGTGAGAACTCATGGCTATGGCACAAGAGACTCAGTCACTTGAACTTCAAATATTTATCCAAGCTTGCCGGTTCAAATCTGGTTACCGGTTTACCTCAAGTGTCTGTTGATCAAGGAAAGAAATGCAAGGCCTGCCAGCTTGGAAAACAACATAAATCATCCTTCCGAAGCAAGCCCTGCATGTCAACATCTAAGTGCCTCCAAATGCTACATACGGATCTATTTGGCCCCACAACTACAGCAAGTATTGGGGGAAGTAGATATACCTTGGTTGTAGTAGATGATTTCTCTAGATATACTTGGGTGGAAACTTTCAGTCACAAAGATGACACATATGCCGTTGCTACCAAGTTATTCAGACTACTACAAACACAGAAAGAAAGCGATATCATCAGTATGAGATCAGACAACGGCACTGAATTCAAGAACAATGGTATTGCTCAGTACTGTGATGATCATGGCATAGACCACAACTTTTCAGCTGCCAGTACACCACAACAAAATGGTGTCATTGAGAGAAAGAACAGAACTCTCATTGAAGCTGGTAAGACCATGATTGCTGAAGCCAGGCTGCCGAAATATTTTTGGGCTGAAGCCATCAATACCGCCTGCTTCACTCAGAACAGATCTCTTATCAACAAATTCCATAACAAGACTCCTTATGAACTCTGGAGAGGCAGAACTCCAAACATTGGATTCTTCAAAATATTTGGCTGCAAATGTTACGTGCTTCACAACGGTAAAGAGCACAGAGGTAAATTTGATGAGAAAGCTGATGAAGGAATCTTTGTTGGATATGCTAAACACAGTAAGGCCTTTCGAGTTTTTAATAAGAAACTTTTGAAAATTTTTGAATCTGTTCATGTAACCTTTGATGAATTTGATTTGTTAGAGTCTGACAAGGCTCCAAATAGTACTAATGCTTCTAGTGCTCATGAGACAGGTGAATCTAGTAATTCTAACCCTGCAGGTCAAGTACCAGCTGCTGATCCAGTCATTTTAGTAGAAGAACCAGCTGATACTCATTATTTCCCATTATCGGCAGAACATGATCTTACCGATAACTTTCGTAATCCATTTGCCGATGCAAATTCTGCTGATCATCCTGAAGACAGATCTAGCCCTCAACCAATTTCTGTTATAAGGGCCTTCCCAACAAGCTCTCAATCTAATCCACCTCTCACCCAAAACTCTAATTCTCCTTCTCCATCTGCTGATCTTGATCCTCCTCTCGAATCTTTACAACAATATACAGTCAGACAAGATGTGCCGAGAGAAGTTAGACCAGTTCGTGATCATCCATTAGAAAATGTGATTGGTGATGTCTTTGGACCAAGATTGACAAGAAACCTTAGTAGAGCATTTGCTGAAAGTCTCTTCTCATCTGATATGGTTTCCAACATAGAACCAAAGAAGACTGAAGAAGCTCTTGCCGATCCTGGTTGGGTTGAAGCCATGCAAGAGGAACTGAATCAGTTTGAAAGATGCAATGTGTGGGAACTAGTGCCAAGACCATCATCTTAACAAGTGATTGGTACAAAATGGGTCTACAGGAACAAATTGGATGAAGCTGGGAATATTATTAGAAACAAAGCAAGGTTAGTTGCTAAAGGCTACCGACAAGAAGAAGGAATTGACTACGATGAGACATTCGCTCCTGTTGCAAGATTGGAAGCTATAAGACTTTTCTTAGCCTATGGTGCCTTTAAAGAATTCAAACTGTATCAAATGGACGTGAAAAGTGCCTTCCTGAATGGAGAACTCCAAGAACTTGTGTATGTTGAACAACCACCTGGTTTCGAGGACTCTAAGAAGCCTAATCATGTCTACCGATTGAAGAAAGCTCTCTACGGCCTAAAGCAAGCTCCAAGGGCATGGTATGAAACCCTTTCTAAGTTATTACTTAGTGATGGCTTAGGTTTCACTCGAGGTAAAATCGATACTACTTTATTTGTTGCCAAGCACAAGGGTCATTCATTGTTTGTTCAAATATATGTCGATGATATTATTTTTGGTTCTACTAATGAATCACTTTGCAAGAGATTTGAGAAGCTAATGCAGAGCAAGTTCGAGATGAGCATGATGGGTGAACTAACATATTTCCTTGGACTTCAAGTCAAGCAATCCAATGAGGGAATATTCATCAGTCAAGCCAAGTACGCAAAAGAATTAATCAAGAAGTTTGGCTTTGAAAATGCTCACTCTCAAAGCACACCTATGGGCACTAACATTCACTTAGATAAGGATGAGTCTGGTAAGAAAGTAGATATGACACTCTACCGAGGTATGATCGGCTCACTCCTCTATCTTACTGCAGCAGACCAGATATTATGTTGCTGTTTGTGTTTGTGCCAGGTTTCAAGCTGACCCTAGGGAATCTCATCTGCAAGCTGTTAAACGTATCATTAAATATCTATGTGGCAATGCTAACCTTGGATTATGTATGCTAGATATTCATCTTTTAATCTAATAAGTTTATCAGATGCAGACTTTGCAGCTTGTAGGTGACCAGAAAAAGTACTAGTGGAACTTGCCAATTTCTTGGTGATAGATTGGTGTTTTGGTCCTGTAAGAAAAGCATCAATTTCCACTTCTACTACTGAAGCTGAGTATATAGCTGCCGGCAGTTGCTGTTCACAGATCCTTTGGATGAAGCAGCCTTCTTGACTATGAAGTTCCATCTCAAGTTTGTCCCATCTATTGTGACAATCAATCTGCCATCTCAGTTTCCAACAATTCGATCATGCATTCCAAACCAAGCACATAGACATCAAGTATCACTTTCTGAAGGAACATGTTGAAAAGGGAAACGTGGTGCTGCTCAAAGTTCATACCGATTACCAAAGAGCAGACATACTGACAAAAACCTTTAGATCAGAAAAGATTTGAATTCCTCAGAGGTGAACTAGGTATGATTGATTATTATGGTTAAAATTGTGCTTACTTTGCTACTTGTGTTAGTCTGCCGATAAAATCAGCAGATCGAAAATTATCTTGCCGACAAACATCATGCCGATAAATATCTTGCTGATCAACAACTTGCCAATCATGTCTTCCGACTCGTATGCAGATCTGACTCTCACAGCCATGTTACTGATGTACAGTTTGAAGCAATGGCAGCCATCGTGCTGCAAGAAGAATTCAACTGGTGTGCCTACCTGTTTAGGGTCAATGCCATTGCTGCCGTTAAGTATAAGGAGGATAGAAAGAAGAACAAAGCTCACCCCGGTAAAGAATGCCACTATATGCTGATTAGCACTATCTTGAGGCGTAACTCAGCAATTGTTAGGGCTTCACCGTACCCCCTAGTCTTGATTTTGACAAGCTCAAATCCATTAAGCTTACTGATTGGAATAGGATTTCCAAAATGGCTCCTACCAACATAATAGTTGTTCCTGCTGCTGGTACTCCTAAAAAGAAGAAGGCAAAGAAAGTTGTCAAGGTTTCTAATGTAGCCCCTGCCAACGTTTCTACTCCTGCTCCATCTACCGACAGGATTCTTGCCGACTCTACTCCAGCAGCTCCTAAGAAGAGAAGGCTAGTCAAAGCTGCCGATAAGCTCAAGTCAAGAAGTCAAAGGTTGTATCTACTGATGATCTTCCTGCTGCTCCAAAGCCAAAGCCTTCAGTGCTCAAGTTCCTTCCTCTCAAATTCCTTCTACTGATCTAAGAGCTAAGCAGATCAGGTTTGCACCATCTCTTCTTACCGGTGCAACACTTACTGCTCCTTCTGTGGTTATCAAGTCTGAAACCGGTGCTGCCGATAAAATGACTGAGACAAGGAGACTGATTGCATCTGACTTAAGGGTAAGAGTCCCTCTTCAAAAGGGAATTCTAGATCTTCCTTATTACCTGAGCTCCATGCTGCTGCTGATGTAGCCTCTGGACCTCTGTCAGAAAATGCAAGCCAATCAGAAACCCAACATTTCACATCTTCTTCAGAAACCATTGGTCATTCACCAACAAGGTCTTATCAAAGAATTGGGTGTTCCCTATCGATCATCTCCATCCGTTTGTTTACCGGTTGCTCCAATTTCATGAGGAAAGGAAAGAGACAGTTTCCCTGGCAATCGTGCTGATTATGTTGATTTAACAAGTCTGAACAGGGTCACCGACATGTTTAAAGAAAAATTTTTGCCTCTTCAAAAATTCCAAAGATTGTCTGAAAGTGAGTTAAGATTGAATTTTGGAAGGTATTTTGATTTGCTACCCCTTCCCTGGAATCAGGTCTATCTATTTCAAGATAGGATCAGACAGGATTTGATGGTGCAAGACGTATGGGTTGCTTATGCCTCAGTCTTCAATCAGCTGATAAACTTTGATGAACAAGATCCTTATCAGTTAGGAAGACCAGAAGATGAGGATGATTTGCTGAACTTCAACGATAATGAAAGGCTGGATAAGAGTGCTCAAGCCACTCAATTTAGAATGTGCAGAGGATAACACTGAATCTGCTGAACGATTCAGAGGCCTTTATCAAGGCTAGAGCTGCTTCTACACCAGCATCTACCTCTATTCCTGAACAAGTTCCTTCACCAGCAATCTCACCCATTCCAACTCCAGCCAGTTCTGTTGATACTGCTGATTTTGTTTGTACTCACAAAGCTGCTGGTGAAACAATTGCCTCTTCTGATTCTATCGGTGAGTATGATAAGCTGCCGATAAGTATTGTCTTTAAAAAGCCCTCCTCTGATCAAGATCATGCAACTGCTGCCCCCACTTCTATATCATCTGCTGAAGCATTTGCTGACTCAGTTCTAGCCAGTGATGGCTCTGAGCGTGGCTCTGCTGATAAGTCTGTTGAACAGACTGTTGAGAAAACTTCAAACACTCAACCTGCTGATGAGACCAGCACTGCTGATGAATCCTTAGTTAATCAAGTTGAGGAAACTATGTACACTCAACCTCTAATTGTTAAAGAAGACCAACTTGCATCAATTGAGGAAACTATAGAAACTCAATCTGCTGATGAAGTTGGTGGCTTGTCGATATCAGGAGGAGATTGTGCTGATGAAGAAGTTATTGCTGATGTGTATGCTGATGAGCCAACTACCGACACTCATCCATCTGAGCCAACTGCTGACACTCAGATTATTAAGGTCCCTATCTCTTCTACTGATGTGATTCTGGTAGCTCCTACTGGTGTTAGAGAGATTGTTGAATTGGGAGGAGGTGCCGATGCAGAGATTGCCAATCCAGATCGTAATGCTGACTTTGATGCTCTGATTGCTGTTGACTTACAATTTGAGGAATTTCAGGATGCTTTATTTTCTCCTATTTCCTTTCCTTTGCTACCTACTCCCGAGGCCTTTGTTGCTCCAGTTGTTACTGATGAAGCTCAATCTGTTCCTGTTGCTGCAGCTGCTGGTGGGAATGACAGCTCCGATGAAATAGATCCTGAGGATTATATAGAGCTGCCGTCAAATTCTCTGCAATCAATTCCTAATCCTTTGGTCCTAATCATTCATTTCTTCCCGGCTCAACTAGTGAACAGCTTACGTTCTTGCCCTGGATTAAACCTGAATTCAAAAGGAGAAAAGGGAAAGATCCCCAGGTCTCCAAGCTCAAGGTAAAAGGACCAGCTTTTGAACCTCTACATTGCTTGCCAAGTAAGCTCAAAGTTGGCGGCAAAAAATTCATCTACCTGGTCTATCTCCCAAGGAAGTCAGCATCGCCACAAATGGTTGATGAAAAGGTGCATGATGATCAATGATAAACTCCATGACATTCTTGAATACCGAGCTACTGATTCTCGAGGTCTTTTGCACTTGGTTAAATCTGATGCTCTTGCATTAACTCTGCCGATGTTCCATCAAGACAGCGTGCCGATCATCTGGTCTATACCTCAAGGCTGATGAATGTCGGGTTAATGACCATGATTCTTGAAGGTCGTGCTTATTTGAATTTTATTCTAGCTATATTTCTTTCTCTAGAAGACAATGGTGTGTTCCATCTGCCGGCTGAACGTTCAGTTATTATTCATCCTCGATTTCCTTTGCCGATCGCCCGTGCCGATGTAGTTTCTGCCAATCTTGTTGCCTCCACGTCTGTTCCTGCTGAGTTCCTTCTTGCCGATAGATATGCTGCTGATGCCTCTCTCCTTCAACAAGTTTTACCTTTGCCTCTGCCATCTGCTCCTCTCCTGTGCCAGCTTCTCCATTAGTGATTGTTCTATCTTCTGATGATGAGTTGTCTGTGCCTGCTTCTGATGGTCTTGTAGAAGATGCTGATCTGATCAATGAAGACTTCATTCCTTCCTTCCTGGTGCATTCTTCTCTTGGTCTTTCAAAGCCCGTGGTACTGAATAGTATGTATGAATACTTCAGTCACCTTGAAGGGGATACTGAGGATTTACAAGTGCCTGTTACTCGTGCCGATCTGGGCGATACTGGTCTCTTCCTCCGTGACAAATTGAACCACATTCATGAGGATCTTTCTGACAAAATCCTTAAGTCCAATCAGGAGAGGAATGCAAGAGAATCCAAGACCTGAAAGAACTACTGGAGGACAGAGAATCAAGGCTAATTACCCTTTCAGAAAGTTTGGGGAGTATGCATTCTATTCAACAGCAACTAGTTGATGAGCAAAAGGTTGCAGATCAGAGACTTAGAAAGAACTGAAAAAGATCTATCTGCTGCCAAGTCTGCTCTTGCTGATGCTCAAATGAAAATAGCTGCTCTGGAAGCTAACAATGCCATGCTGACTGAAAGACTGGAGAGCACTCAAAGGAGGAAGAAGAGAGAAGCTGAAAAGAAAGAGAAAAGAGCAAAGAAGAAAGCAAGCTTACCAACTCTACATCAAAGGCCACTGACCAGCAAGAGGATCCTCCTGTTTCCTAGTCAATGTAGCCAATGATATAGATATCCAGAAGACCTTCAACACTTTATCCAAGACTTCTTTGCTAACCATTATTGTCTTATGTGTGCTTATTTTTATATGTTATATTCTCCTATAATATCTGCTACTATTCATGCTAACTTTATTTTGCAGATTATTATTCTCCCTGCTGATCATAGCAATCAGCAACTCATTTTTTTTTTTCCTTTTACTCTTACTTTTTATCATTTTGTATTTTTACCTCTTTAAGACATCTAGTGTGTGACTTGGCTTAGGGAATGATAATAAATAGACATTCCTTATACATTCTTTTACTAAGCTAAGATAGATGTTCTTGGATAGGGTGATTGGACTTAAGCAATTAGGAGGAGATTATTGTTCAAATATATGTTTAGGACATAGAATTGCTTAATCCCAATCATAGTTATCACTTAGGATCCCCCAATTTTATTAGAACCTTTGTAAGGTACTCTTAGGATTCTTGGTGACCAGCACAGGTGTATTACATCTCTTCATACAAAGCAAACCAGCAAGAGGAAGCAAATCAGCAGACTAGTAAACAAGTTGCCGATCAACTCTATTCTCAACATGCAACACAAAGTTGCCGATCAACTACATTCTCAACATGCCGATAAAGAAAGACAGTCTGTATGTCAGTCAGGTTACGTCGTTTCATCTTAAAGTCAACCTTGCTGATTGTCCCTGTCCTTTCATACTATTTTATCAAAAAGTAGTTTAAATGCTCTGTCATGATTACTGCGCTGTCTGACACATAGCTAGTTTTAGCTATACTTTGTCCCTACTTGCTTTTTCAGGTAACCGGTGAGACAAAGGGGTCTTTATCCATCAGACTTTTGTAAGCATGCGTGTACTCCATATCTTCGCCATTAATGCTAAAGATACCGCATTTAATGCTCCTCAACTACCCAGCTAGATCTTCAAATTGCAAGCCTTCTTCTACAAGACTCAAGACATTCACTCCTCTAAATAGTGGACGTAGAGCATTGAAGAAGGTTGGTGAAAATAGAGCATTGAAGAGAGTTGAATGTTTTTGAGTATTCATTAAAGACTCAAACATTCTGTGTCCAGATAATATAGATATTTAATAGGACATACACTTGTACACCAACTCAAACAACATTGTTAGTATTCCCAAACTAGATCATTTAAGGAATACGTTGTTTAAGTTATTCACACACCCACCTGAGTGAGATAAGTTCCTCTTGAACTTGCCGCTCAAAAACACTTGGTCAGATTTGTTTTACGATCCATTAGAAATTTTCTAGAACTTAGTCTTTGTATACCGGCAAAGCCGTGCTTGTAATAGACTAGAGATATCTAATAGTACTCTTACCCCAAATCCAAGTTCTGACCAACTTGGTAGAGGACGTAGCAGTATTTACACTGAGAACCTCTCCAATCCTTGTGTCTCTGTTCCTTACTTTATCGTTGCCGGTTGGAATTCTATCACCGGCAGATTGCATATGTTCGTACTGATTCATTGTAATTTCCATTGACCAATCTCTTGAAACTGCATTGAACTTTTGGAAACAACTTTGTGTTTAAACTAAGCTCTAAAAACTATTTCTTACCGATTTAAGTGTGAGTTAAAACTTAGTCATATCTTCTCTGCTGCGCTTACTGATAATAGTTTGCAAACTGATAAGTGACTTTGCATTTAAAAGTGTTTCTTTGTAAAATTTTAAAAAGGCTATTCACCCCCCCTCTAGCCTATTTTCCTACCAATTGGGCATAACAGACTTTCTCGCGGTCCCATATACTCATCGGATTCCACCACGCTTGTGATACCTACATGTGACGGGATTAAACTAAATTAATGTCATAAAGCATACATGTGGGGACGGAGTTTTATTTCATCCATAACGACCACTTGTTTCATTTGGAAACGGCATGTATGATTTGATGACATTAGTTTAGGGAATTCTCGACGCATGAAAACCGACTTGGTCACGGAGTTTTAGACCCTAACTAGAATTGTGTTTGCTTGTGCTCGGCTAATGAGAGGCTTAAGGTCACCCCCATCATGTAGTCGTGAACTACGCCACGGGTTGAGGTTTACCGCTTCGAGAGAGTCAAGGTCGAGTGGAGCTTGAAACTCTCTAGGACGGACCTCGACGGGTTTGGGGTTACGGACTTGTGCGACTCGATAGTGAGCAATTCATAGGAATAAGTGCATGTAGTGTGGGGTCAAGCAAAGTGACAAAATATTTTTTTTTTCAAAGAAAGAAAAGAAAAACAAATAAGCACATAATTACCACTTTTGAATCACCCGTGTGACCGATAAAATAAACAGAAAATAAAAATTGTTCTGTGCAGGCCCGGTGCCCACACACTGCCAATCATTCTGTTCCGTGAACTGTTCTGTTTCTGGGAAAATTGCCCAGAAGCGCGCGCATTGGGCAGTGAGAGTGGGAGGCGCGCGCCTCCGAGCGAGAGAGGCCGATGCGCCCGATTCTGGGCAGTACCTGCACCAGACAGTTAGTGTCACTAATACCCTCGACAAAATCTCCAATAGCCCCAAGGTCCTCAGTCGACCTGCCTCAAAGCCGTTGCCCTTAACGAATTTTCCCAACGGCATCCCAATCAGCACCACCTGACGGTGCGGGTCCGCAGCCAAGGACTCATCAAAAGGAAGCTCCACATCCGTAAACATGAGCCCCGTGATGGCAGTAAAATCGGTCGGAGTAACAGTCACCTCTCCCCAACTAAAATAGAATGTATGGGTTGTGTCCCACCAATACTCCCTCATCGCCTCAACCAGACCCATCACCTTCTGGGTCCACTCTACGGCCCGTACCGTATCAAAAAATGGACCGAAGCCCAGAGCCCAGATCCTCTCCTTCACCGTCCCAGCCGGCGGCAATCTCCCCCATATCTCAGCCACCGCTCTTGTTGACCCACGAGATTTCATCCTCTGCAGGTAAACACAGCAACGGTACATTACCCAACTAGCAATATAGATTATGTGCTATAATTTAAAGTGTACATGCATACTTTATTTTATCTACTTGCGCATATATTTTCCATCCCCAAAATAATCAACAAATCCCAGAAAATTAAATAATCACGAACGATTAATTTAATTTAACACAATCTTAAAATAATACAACAAGTATGAAATATAGGACATAAAATACCCAAAAACATAAAGTGAGATCGTTACCTCCTTCGTTTCCATCAGTCTCCCGCCAGACCAATGTTTGTCAGTACCCGCATACAAATCAAAGTGTTGTCCCATTGTGAAATGCCACTCATCGGGACGGAAGTTGCGAGAAGCCATCCTCGCTCGAAGTTGATGTTGCCCCTCTTGTTGAGGCGGGTCTGCGCCTTCACCTTGCTCAAGCTGCTTTCCCGCACCTTCGCCTTGCTCATAAGGCTGCTCTGCACCTAATATGTAATTAAAATCCATAGCAATGATTGCAAAAATCTCTCTTTTCTCTCTCTTTCCCGGCAGAATTAAGAAGAAGAATGAGGAAGAAAGAAACAGCCGGCGGCTGTTTGTAGGGTCTGTCCAGCGAAGGGACTAGCCGCGCGGCCAGTGTTTCCAGGCGACGTGGCACGATCTCGGCCCTCCACCTCGCACGACCATCAGCGATCCTCATCAACAAGGTCCAGCCAATCAAAAGGACTGGCCACGGGGCCAGTTATTCCTCCCAGGCGAAAATGTTACAGTTTACCCCCCAGCTTTTAGTTAAGCCTAAACTAATCAATGGGGTCCGGAAGACTCTAGTAAATTTCCAAAACTAATCAATTGGGTCCGGAAGACTCTAGTAAATCTCCAAAATTAATTAATTGGGTCCGAAAGACTCTAGTAAATTTCCAAATTTGGTCCGAAAGACTTTAAAAATCACCAAATCAATTTATAATCGGAGGTCGAATTATTTATAAGCCAAAAAGATTATAATTGAAGGTCGAATCATCTCATAAGCCCTTCATATTGATAAAATCAATTTGGTCCGAAAGACCTTAAAAATCACCAAATCAATTTATAATTGGAGGTCGAATTATTCATAAGCCCAAAAGATTATAATTGAAAGTCGAGTCATCTCATAAGCCCTTCATATTGATAAAATCAATTTGGTCTGGAAGACCTTAAAAATCACCAAATCAATTTATAATTGGAGGTCTAATTATTCATAAGCCCAAAAGATTATAATTGAAGGTCGAATCATCTCATAAGCCCTTCATATTGATAAAATCAGTTTGGTCCGGAAGACCTTAAAAATCACCAAATCAATTTATAATTGGAGGTCGAATTATTCATCAGCCCAAAAGATTATAATTGAAGGTCGAATTATCTCATAAGCCCTTCATGTTGAGAAAGTTATAGGTGTAACACCGTGCGAACTCTAAACAATCGGCGTTACCTGATTTTGTGATGCTGAGGAGCTGCACGTCTCAAAGTACCGTGGATTACCAAGAAATTATGCGATTACGTACGCTCTATAGGAAGTTAGAATTCATCCCTCCTTTTGATCTCAATTCTATAAACTTCTTGTCGAACCGTGCGTATGACTTCTCCTCTTTCCCCAAGTAAAGTCCATCTGCAACGACTTTATTTGTCCTGCGATGTTTCGCTTCTTTTTCTTTTCTCCCCAGTAGGGTCCGCGTGACTTTATTGCTTGGCAGATGTTTGTCTATTCCCCGCGAAAGACGATGTCTCATTTCTTTCTTTCCCCGCAGGTGTCGAACTATGATCGGCTTGATTCCACTTGGATACGTAGGTAGCCTGACAAAGGTTCAGCCACTCGACCAACCTGGTTACCTTCTCTCTCGATTTGGAACTCATGTTTCAGATCGGTTTCTTTCTTAATCAATGACCTTCCATGCCTTGCAAGAAACATCGCCGAGGGGCTACTGTTAGTACCCAACCTGAAAATGAGTTTATTAGACATTCTAGAACTCACAGGGACCTCCCAGGTATTTACAAACTGCGCAGGACTTATCCAGGATTTCCCAAAAAGCCTAGATAAGAAGATGTTGACGACTGATCGGATGAGGAATCGAAGATAGGCGTTATCTCGTCATCCTCCAGAGTCCAGATTGATCAGAGCCTCGAAAATTGTGCCAATCTCTCTGATCGGCCGGGCGGCCAGTCTTCCGGCCGGGCGGCCACTTCCTCCGGGTCAATATTTCTTATAAATAGGTCACCTCAGTTCATTATTTCAGAAAAACACAATTCTCTCCCCCGAGTTCTACAAGCCAAACCGACGGCAGAACTCTCTCTCCAAGCCTTTCTAGCAATCCCGAAGGTCCGGCGAATCCGTGCGAAAGATTCGACTTCGTTCTTGTCAAGATTGGTGAGAATTTGTCATGTTTTCTTGGTTTAGATCTGATTTATGCTAGTTTCATCATGTTTATACATCTATATTCATATGATTCATAACGTGTTCTTCATGTTCTTGCTAGAATTCATAATATGCTCTATGACTAGGGTAGCGATCTTCATGCTTATGTGTTATTTCATACATGTTTCATGATATTCTTATTATTATGCTAGATCTACGGCTTATCTCATGCATAACGTGCTAGATATAATGTTTTAATCCCTGTTCATATTGTATAGCCGATGATGATCCATGAGATCTAGGAACTACTTCTAAACCCTAAACTTTAGGTAAATATTCCCATGATCAGTAATTCTCCAAGGATGAATATGAGGACTACCCATTGATTCTATCAATGGTATAATCATTATTTTAGGATGTGATCATCTTGTATGATTCTTTCTCCTCCCCCTTCATTATGCATGATCCCGCTTCTTCTCTCTATTCCGATTATGCGCGAACTACGCTGACCTGAGCTTCTCAAATGAGAGGAACGTAGGCAATCTTCGGATCCGGTCTCAATCACTAACACACTACTAACACATTCATCATGATAGAAAGTCCGATTTCTCGGGCGATAGGAGTGATTACTTGATATTCTTTTCTTGTCGTAACTTGACCCCCGAACCCTCTTTGTTAGCTTTTTCTCAATGTTTTAGCTCGATAAAAACAACGTGGCGACTCTTAATAAGTTAAATGCCAACTTGAATATCCTAATCCCATAGATAAGATAAAAAAGATAAATAAAAGAAAGACTTCCCGTGCGTCGCCCGCATGACGAAAAGGGGTATTCACAGTTGGGAAATTTACATCCAAAATCATCTCTAACATAAAACAATCACCGCTCAAACCCTAGACTATAGGTAATTTCACTCAAACTTCTCAACACTCAAAACCTAAACAAAAGGTATCTTACACCAACAAGTTCCAAATCGGCCCGGAAGGCCTCCAAACTTCCAAATCAATCTATAATTAAAGGTCGGAAACCTCCGTAAACCCTAATCCTTAAAATCAGTCTATAATTAAAGGTCGGAAACCTCCTTAAACCCTAAAGATTATAATTGAAGGTCGGAAACCTCTGTAAACCCTAATCCTTAAAATCAATCTATAATTAAAGGTCGGAAACCTCCTTAAGCCCTAAAGATTATAAATTGAAGGTTGGAAACCTCCGTGTTGGTCCCAAAGGGCAACAAGGGTATGAAAAATAGCTAGAGGGGGGAGGTGAATAGCTGTTTTAAAATTCTTTTCGTACCCTTGATAAACTCAATTGCAAATGCGCACTTTATCAAGTAAGCGTAATGAAATGCGCCTAAGTAAGTGAGTGAAATGCACAGCGGAATTTAGTAATGAAAATAGGCGCAAAGTGATAAAGGGAGCGCAACACACACACTAAGTATTTTGGCTCAAAGTGAGTGAAATAAGGAACTAAGGCAAATGATATAACAAACACAACACAATTCAGTTCAATCAATCTACAATGAGTAAACAAGCAAATAGTGAGTGAAAATAATAACTTGAAAGAAATGACAAGATAATCACACAAGCTATTTGGAGAGGTTCGATCAATGAAAGATCTACGTCCTCTACCAAGATGGTTAGTCTTGGATTTCTAATGGAGATCTTATATAATGAGTGAGTGTTACAAATTACAATGTTTGAGCTTATACACTAACTCAAGATCTATTACTATGAAAGAACAAATCCAAAATAATAACCGGTGTATCTCTTAAAGAAGAATCTAAATGATCAATCTTAAAGAGGTGCGTGTGTGTTCTTAGTATCAAGGCTCTTTAGATCTTTGAGATGGAGAGCACAAGAAACTAAAGTGTTATAGCTTGAAGATCTGGGCTAAGGATGAAGGTATGAAGATGTTCTTGAGAAATCTGGAAAAACGAAGGCAATCTTCAAATCTTCAACAAATGCTAGAGAGAGAATTTCTTGATAATCTTAGCAAAACTCAGCAACTTCAAAATGTTGAAGTTATGGGGTATTTATAGTGAACTTAAAAAAACTAGCCGTTGGAAATCCTTGTGGATAAGATGAGCTGTCGCTCGTTGATTGGAGCATGCATATATTATGGCCATTTTGACACTCAACATAAATGTGACCGTTGTGGACACGTGTCAATAGATTAGGCGCATATGCATCTTTTAACCACCGTTGGATCATTGGCGTAATTTGAATTATCTTCAAGTCTTCGAGTCTTCAATAAATCACTGAGTGTTGAATAAACACTTTGAGGCGCGTTTGAGCCAAGAGGCGCATTGAGCCAACAGGCGCACAGTAATTGTGCGTTTAAATCAAGGGGCGCAGAGGCGCGTAACATAGCTTATGAAGAAATCCTTTTCCGCACGCTCTAAATGGCGCATGGCGCGAATGTAGACGGCGCTTGGCGCGTGGCGCAGGAGGCGCATAAGCGCGGCTCAAACTCACTGAGTGATTTTTCTTGAAACTTGATCTTCTTGCCCTATTTCTAAGCCTATTCTATAACAATGGACAACTTTAAAAAAATGAAGTATAAATACTTCTTACATGTGGGTCTAAAGTCCATGAAATAAAACTTAGGTGATGGATCAATCAAATCTAATAAATCCTATTACATTAAAACTGAGATATGTGTGGGCATACCCAACAAGCTCCCCCTATTTGATTGATGCCATTACCTACTATATTAAGGACAAACATTATACTTGATAAAAACATGTCCAAATGAATGAAATTGGTAATTCATGTCTCAAGTTAATGCACACACTAGTCCAAAAGATAGATTCCTAATCTATTCCAATAAGAATAAAGAGTTACATATGGAAAGATAGAAACAACAGTTTAACACATTCAAGATGATATATGATTTTTAGTTTTGAAATGTGTTTAAACCAAGTTTAAACTTAATGCATGAAAGTATGAAACAATTCAATATGATGCATTATGAATTTAAACAATATTCATTGTTCTACAAACAAGGAGTTTGAGTGAACAAGGTTTGATAATAAGTGATGCATTGTTCTCATTAAAACTTGGGGTGTAAGAGTTACAAATTACAAGTTTTGAATAGAACAAAAACAAAAAGGTGCTAAAACAAGTAAGCACAAAATCACTATCACAAAAGAGATGATTCTATTACAAAAAGGTTCTAAAAACTTACAAACAAAATAATAGAAACTAATGGTTGGGAGGCGCATCATCTTCCTTCAAACCTTCAACGATCTCTGAAACAGAACGCTGAATTTGTTTTGCGAGCTGATGACTACGGTTCGCTAACCCTTGAGTGTCAGTGACACTGGAGTGAGTGGCAGTGATACCGTCTCTAATGTAACTCAAGTGATTCACATTGATGTTTTGGTATTCATCAATGGAACGCTGAGTGATTTGCTGCTGCTGTGAAATATTTTCTTCTAAGATTTGAATGTGAGCTTCAATGGCATTTTGAGCCGTGATAATATTAGAAGAAATATGTTCGGCGCGTCTGTCAGAGCTTGAGTGAGCAGCAGTGAAATGAGTGACGACCAATTCTTTCAGGACATCCAACTTAGATACTAGCACGTTCATGTTGGATTGAGACGCAGCAGACTGAGGTATGAAATTAGGCGCAGAAGCGGTGGTTTGCGCCTGATCAGTATGAGCTTGAACCTGAGTCTGCGCCGGAGGAGGAGAAGGAGCAGAAAGTTTGTCCTTGAGAGAGTTCATCTCCCCCTTAATGGCAGCGATCTCTTCAGATTGATCAGTGAGTAAGGAAGTAAGAAGCTCAAATTGAGACTTTATATGAGTCTGTCCTTGCTCTAAGTTTGCTTGCCCCTGCTGTAAAGAATGAAGAATGGAAAGTACCTCGCTCAGATCGGGAGCAGATGGAGGAGGCGCAGGGGTAGACAGGGGCGCATCATCTTGAAGGGGCGCAACATCTTGAAGGGGCGCAGAATCTTGAAGGGGCGCAGAAGGAGATGGAGGCGAAAGAGGAGGTGAATGAGTAGGAGACTCAAATTCATCTTCAGTTTCAACATCAACAGTTTCAACAACAACTGTTTCAACATCAATAGTTTCTGTTGTGATCTGATCAGGTCCAGGTGGAGGCGCAACTGGAGAAGGAGTGCGCTGAGGGATGGTCTCTTGCTCCCCCTGAACTGGTTCCTCTATGTCTGAAATGTCATCGCCGAAGAAATCAGAGAGGAGTTGTACCCTTGACACGTTGGTCCGTTGAAATTTGAATGAGGGCGCACGGGGAGTGGGGGCGCGTTGAGTAGGCGCGCGCTGGGTAGGCGCGAAAACAGAAGGCCCTTTCTCAATATCAGCGCTTGATCCAGCGCCTTTCATGCGCTCTAACTTTTCTGACTCAGCAGCTTGTTTGGCTTGAAAATCTTCATCTCTTTTTCTTTGAGCCTCAAGCCTGCTGGCTTCCTGCGCTAGCCTTAGATCTCGCTCTTCATCAGATTCAAATCTGGTACGTTTGATAGGCGCACGAGGAGGGTCATCAACCACTCGTTTTCCTTTGCTTTTCTCTGCGCCTGGCACGGGATCAGCGCTTTGTCTAGCGCTTGCCTTCACTGAACTCTTTATTAATGGTGCGCTTTTAAGGACAGGCGCATCATCGGACTCTGTGTCTTCATCAACTAAGCCTTCAACAGTTTTGATTTGAATTCCTTTGGCGCGTTTTGTAGGCTTCTTTCTGCGCTTCTTGAGGTCCAAATTCGCTTTACCAAACATTGGAACATCATTGATCTTATATTCAGGATTCTCATTCAAAAACTTAACTAACTCAGGGTAAGTTAGAAAAAGTTTTGTGAGAAGAAGGCAGTGTGAGCGGAATCGGTTCTTTCCATCACTTTTGTTCTTCACAAATTTATCAATCTGCTCACGCAGTGTCTTGAACAGAATGTGAGGCCAGTGAAGCTTCTCCTTGGCCATGATGGCAGCTGTGTATTCCCATTGTTCCACCGTGAATCGGTTCACGTTCCCAGTTTTGAACACAATTGAAGTTCCCACCAAGTGCGCGATGTGAGTCAAGAGTTCTCCACCATCTCGAATTTCGGTGTTTTTGATATTATTTTGAAGCGTGGGAATATTTAGAAGTGAAGCAGCCATCATGTTCTGATCATCAATGGAGTAAGTCATCGGACGCCCAATAATGCGATCTTCACCCGTAGATGGAAAACCGAGCAAGTGTCGAATCATAGATGATGAAATATGGACGTCAACATTTTGAACGCGCGCCTCAATCCGGTAGTGAGTGCGCCCATTTACATCAATTTCCACTAGAACAGGAGTGGAAAAGAACTCATCCACGAGGAGCGCAGAATAGAAATCTTGGTCCATGGTGAATAACGGGAGCAGACCAGCAACGCGCAGAGTCTCTATGATTTCTCGCCCAATTACTTCACCAGACAACTCTAATAGATCAAGAGTTTCTTCTAATTTGAAATTTGCAAGGTCCTGAAAAAAAAAATTGATGTTAGAAGTGAAAGAGGCGCATAGAGATATAAAATGATCAAAGTAACATAGGCGCATGAAATATATAGGCGCATAATTGAATCAGGCGCACAAAAATTATAGAGAATCAAGACGCATGATTGAATTAGGCGCATAAAATATTAAAGGCGCATAGAGTTACAATGCGCATAATATGGTTCTATGTGAATACTAAGGAAAAATAAAACAACGAAATTTGACTAAATACGAAGTTAGGCGCATAAGGTTTTAGGCGCAGAATGATTTAAGCGCATATACAAGTAGAGGCGCAGAAAGCATTCAGGCGCATAAAAATAGGCGCATATAGAAGTACATAGGCGCCAATCGTGAGAATTTTAACTTGGTAAGAAAAACAAACAACAAGCATTCAAATGAAAGAAATGAAAATCAAAAAGTTCAAATTTTCGAAAACAAGATAGAAAATTTTTAGAGACCAAAACATGCAATAATGACGAAGAACACGAAGAACGATCCTTGAATGCTCGAAAAACACCAAGAACACGAAAATCATGAAACTTCACCAAACTAGACAAATAATATATCAAAATGACTGCATGACAACAAGGAATCTAAATATGTAAACAAAAATATGAACAAATCAATAATGAAAGCACAATGATCAAAAGAATGACCGAAAATTTTGAAAAATTTTGAAAACAAAAATTCAGATTTGTAACAAACAAAGCATTGATCGTTGAAATGTTGGTTTTAAAAGATTCGAAATCAAGAATAGAACACAACCCAACAAACGATATAGAAAACGGATCATCGAAACAAGAGAAATCAAAGGAAAATGAATCCGGGAAAAAATAACGACGAACAAAAAAAAACAAAAAAAATTCAAAAAATAAAGAGATTAAAGGTTGAGAATTCATACCATTTCGTCTTGTGTAGATGTTGATGCTTTCTTAGGACCCATAAATTTATGTATATATATAGAAAATGAAGAAGAAAAATGGAGAAGATGAAGGTAGAGAGAGAGAGAGTGAGAGCCGGGGAGAGAGAGAGAGAGACGAGAGACAGAGAGGGGAGTTTGGTAGGAGGGAGTGAATATTTATAGGTTAGGTTCAAAATTTTGCACAGATATGGAAAAAATACAGTCAAAATTTTTAAAAAGATGGGAAGTTGAAAGGATGGCATTTATGAGGGATTTTGAAAAACGGCGGCTCATCATGACAAAAAGGACGTTCATTAATGAGGGATTTTTGGGATTTGAAGGGCATTAATGGCTGAATGACCTAAAGTGTCATGATGTGACATTTAGGTTTTAGAAAAACTGCTCCACTTTCCCTTTAAGTGTATGAGCAATTTTGACTAATTTTTGCACAAACACCAAAAACATCTATTTTGGTGTAAGTTTGGGGTGCAAGAAATATATCCCAGAAAATAAAATTTTTCGAAAAGCGTAAAACGAGAGAAAAATTTAATTGCACAAGTACCCTTGAACAATTAAAGGAATGTCAAATGACATAGATTCCTATAATAAATGAACAGAATTAACATACCTGGTACTTGTGTATTTAATACGTTCAATCATTGAAATTGAATTTTGAGAAATGATTGAGCCGCAATAGTTAATGCGCGCATGAAGGGGCGCATTACTTCAGCAAGGCGCATAAGAGATGGTTAAGGGCGCATAAGCGTTTTAAGCGCATGGATTGATAGGCGCGCATGGATTGTGCGCGCAGAAAATGAGGGATGAGCGCGCAGTTAGTAAGGCGCATATATGGCGCATAGTTTCCTTGAAACTTTTGAAAAATTGATTTAATCATTTGTACCTAATACACTCATAACTCAACACAAACATAAGATCATTAGTATTGACAAAACTATATTGAATTTAGTTGAGTTCAAGCATACCCATTTCGCCTCTCAAAAACATGAACCGTTTCGCGTCAAGTGCTTTCGTTAGAATGTCGGCGATTTGATAGTCGGTTCCCACGTGTTCCAAATGTATATTGCCTTTCTCCACGTGGTCTTTGAGGAAGTGATATTTGATGTCGATGTGCTTGGTCTTTGAGTGCATGACAGGATTTTCAGAAACCGCAATTGTTGATGTATTGTCGCAGTAGATGGGACAATTTTCTTCGATGATATCATAGTCCACCAATTGCTGCTTCATCCAGAGTATTTGACAATAACAACTTCCCGCAGCGATATATTCGGCTTCGATTGTTGAAACAGATACAGAAGCTTGTTTCTTACTTGCCCATGACACAAGTCGATATCCGAGGAAATGACAGGTGCCACTAGTGCTTTTCCTGTCAATCGTGCACGCTGCATAATCCGCATCTGAATAACCTACAAGTTTAAAGTTCGAATCTTTGGTGTACCAAAGTCCAAGGTTAACAGTGCCAGAGAGATATCTTATAATACGTTTCACAGCAATTAAGTGTGCTTCTCTAGGGTCGGATTGATAACGAGCACAAACACTAAACATAATATCAGGCCTACTAGCAGTAAGTAAAGGAGTGAGCAAATCATACCTCGATAGAGCGTTTGATCAACACGTTTACCTTTTAGATCTTTGTCGAGTTTGTTGCCGGTGGCCATTGGAGTATCGTATGCTTTAGCGTTCTCAAGTCCAAACTTCTTGATTAAGTCCTTTGTGTACTTGGCTTGATTGATAAAGATGCCTTCACTCATTTGCTTAATGTGAAGCCGAGGAAGAATGTGAGTTCTCCCATCATGCTCATTTCAAACTTGCTCTTCATTAGTTTCTCAAAACGCTTGCACAACAATTCATTAGTAGAACCAAATATAATATCATCAACATAAATTTGAACAAGTAATTTATGACCATTATGTTTGGCAATGAAAAGAGTTGTATCGATTTTACCGCGAGTGAAGCCTTTTTCGATGAGAAACTTTGATAGTGTATCATACCATGCTCTTGGTGCTTGTTTGAGTCCATACAAAGCTTTCTGGAGTTTGTACACATGATTTGGAAATTGTGAATCTTCAAACCCAGGTGGTTGAGTAACATAGACTTGTTCTTGGAGTTCACCATTTAGAAACGCGCTCTTCACATCCATTTGATATAACTTGAAGTTCTTGTGAGCGGCGTAAGCTAGAAATAATCTGATAGCTTCAAGTCTTGCTACGGGCGCAAAAGTTTCATCGTAGTCAATTCTTTCTTCTTGCCTATAGCCTTGTGCAACCAATCTTGCTTTGTTTCTCGTGATGGTTCCATTCTCATCCATCTTGTTCCTGAACACCCATTTTGTACCAATCACTCCATGATCATTTGGTCTTGGAACTAGAGTCCAAACCTTACATCGTTCAAATTGATTGAGTTCTTCTTGCATTGCAACAACCCAATTGGGATCTTGGAGCGCTTCATCAGCCTTCTTTGGTTCAATTTGAGAGATAAAAGCAGTGTAAGCATCAAAGTTTGTAGCTCTCCTTGTACGAACACCAACTTGTAGATCACCGATGATATTAGCAATTGGGTGACCTCTAACTTCACGAATTTCAGGAGGTAAGTTAGGTTGAGTCGTAGAAACTTGAAGGTCTTCAATTGGTACATCTTCACCAGATTCAAAGTCATTGAAATTTGGGGGTTGAACTGGCTCAGAGTTGAAATTTGGGTGTACACCAGATGCAGCAGTAGAAATAGGCGCGTGAGAGGAATCATGAGGCGCATCATTTGAGTGAGGCGCAATAGATGATTCACCAGGCGCATTATACATTGAATTAGGCGCATTTGATGTAGATGGATTTCCTTGTGTTGATAGATTCTGATCTTGAGTGGGCGCAACATAAATAGGAGCACCTGTATCATTTAGCTCAATAGAATCATCAGCAACATTTGGAGCCAAATGTGGCTCAAGGAGAGAATGTTCATCAAATGTAACATGTACAGATTCAACTATCACTAATGTAGTTCTATTAAAAACACGAAAAGCTTTAGAGTGTTTGGCATACCCAACAAAAATACCTTCGTCGGCTTTGGCATCGAATTTACCTCTATGTTCGTTTCCGTTGTAGAGGATATAACATTTGCAACCAAAGATCTTGAAGAATGCAATGTTGGGAGTTCTACCACGCCAAAGTTCATACGGAGTCTTGTTGTGAAGTTTGTTGATGAGGGAACGATTTTGAGTAAAACATGCAGTGTTGATAGCTTCTTCCCAAAAGTACTTAGGCAATTTAGCTTCAGCTATCATCGTCTTTCCCGCTTCAATCAACGTTCTATTCTTTCGTTCAACAACGCCATTTTGTTGAGGGACTCCGGCGGTTGAAAAGTTGTGATCTATCCCATGATCTTCACAATATCGAGCAACACCGTTGTTATTGAATTCTGTTCCATTGTCAGATCGAACACTAACGATGTCATCTTCTTTTGGGTTTGGAGCAGTCGAAATAAGGTAGTGAGAATATCATAACAATCATCTTTTGTAATCATCATCTCTACCCATGTATATCTTGAATAATCATCCACCACAACTAGAGTATACTTGTTTCTTCGAATGCTTGCGGTGGAAACTGGTCCAAATAGATCAATGTGAAGCAGTTGCAAACATCTTGTAGTTGAAGGATTTGACTTGCTTGAAAATGACTGCTTCGGTTGTTTGCCAAGTTGACATGCGGCGCACTTTTTGTCATGATGATCAGCAACTTTGGGAAGTCCTTTGACAAGATTATTCCTGCTGAGTTTAGATAGATACTTGAAGTTCAAGTGACTTAAGCGCTTGTGCCACAGCCAACTATTTTCGTTCACACTTTTTGCTACAAAACAAAGATTAGTACTAGAGTTCATACTATGGAAATCAATAATATAAATATTTGTCTTACGATATCCCGTGAGTAAGATAGCTCCAGTTTTGCCATTCTTGATAAGACATTGCGTTGAAGTGAAATGGCATTCTAATCCTTTGTCTCAGAATTGAGATATGGATAATAAGTTGTGCTTGAGCCCTTCGACGAGTGAGACTCTTTCAATGCACACTTTGTCTTTCTTGAGCTTTCCATATGCTACAACTTGACCTTTGTTATTATCGCCAAATGTTACGGAGGGACCTCTTTCTTCATGGACATCTTCTAATAAGGATTCATCTCCAGTCATGTGTCTTGAACACCCACTATCGAGAATCCATTCATAATTTCTAGCTTTTGAAGATCCAGCCATGAAACAAAGAACCTGAAATATAGACATTTAAGCAGGTCCCCTTTATTCTTTTTGGGTCCTAGGGTTAGCAACTTTTGACAACCCACTCTTGCTTGACCTTAGGATTTTTACGTCCTTTGGCATTGGGAGTGAATCGCAAAAGGCATTCCACGGCCTTGTGTCCTGAACAATCACAAATAGAACAATGATGAAAGCCACCAATCACGTGAGTTTTCACAAACTCTTTACTTTTCTTGGGGATGGCATTCTTCTTTGGGTCAGATGAACTAGCCTTAACAAAATTTCTTTTGAAATTTTGGAGCGCTTTTTCTTGGAGGGCGCATAGGGCTAGGAGGCGCGTGGCTTTTAGGCGCATAATGAGCACTCGGAGAAGGAGCGTGCCTATTTTCAAGAATGATTTTGCTAGGAGATGGTTCATCTGTAGCTATATCTTTCCCATTAGCTTTCCCAAATTGCTTCGTTGGGTAGACATAATGGAATGTTTGTCTCTTGACTTTTTCCTGTCCTTTACCCATTGAATTAGAATGTTTTTCCTTGGGAATTTCAAAAGTTTGTTGGTTGGTAAATTCACTATCTCTTTCAGCACAGACATCACATTTAAAGTTGTCACTAGTTGATGAGAATCCCAAGCCACTTTTATCACCACTGACTTTTTGGGACTCAAATATATTCTCCATAGTGACACGAGAATTGGACCACTCATTTGTAATCTTTTTAAGATCAGTAATTTGAGCAATCAATTCATCGTTTTGAACTTTAAGAAGTGAGTTCTGTTCTGTTAGAAAAGTGTTTTTAACAGTAAGAGGAGTCATGCTCTTTATCTTCTCCTTAAGGAGGGCGAGTTCAGATTTAAGTAGAGATTTCTCGGTCTTAAGCTGGGAAATTTCATCACATGATAGTGCTAAAGCTTCCTTCATACTATCAAATCTAGTAATTACCTTTTCAGCCTTCTTGAACAATTTTTCTTGTTCAGCAATCACTTCATCATTGATTTTGGAGATTGGAGCAGTAGGTTCAACCTGTGGTCTAATGTATGCTCCTTTCTCAATTTGTTCCTTGCTCCAAGATCACATCGTGAGAATAGCAATCCACCATCGTTTTGAGCCGAGTGTGAGAAATCCTTGTTCAACGAGCTCGCTAATGGTTGGTCCTTTCTTCTTTTTCACTTCTTGAAAACCTGCAGATTTCTTGATAGGTTTATTCAAAGCATTCATATCGGGAACATCCTTGGAGAAGTCATCATCCGAATCATAAGCATCAACTTCATCATCATTTGCCATCAAACAAACGAGTCCATCATCGGAATCTTCATCGCTCTCATCGGAGTCTGTTTCAATCCAAGTATTGTGCTCATTTGCTGGTGCTTCTTCTTCAGCAACCATTCCCTTGTGACGAGTAAACTTGGGAGTGAATTTGGGAGTATGGCTGCTCTTCTTCTGCATATATTCAAATTTGGGAATCGGGCAGCTTGATGCAAAATGTCCGGGTTTCCTGCAATTAAAAAAACAAGATCTTCTTTTCTTTTGAATCACTGCTCCTTGAAAACTTTTGAGGAGCTTTGCTGGTAGATCCTTGAAATTTGTTGGTTGAGCCGGGTCTTGAGAATTTTCTGAATTTTGAAATTTCTTCACAAATAAAGCGAAGTCTTCATCATCCATGTCTAATAGCTCAGAAGTAGAAATTTTGGGATCGGAGCTTTTCTCATCTTGTACAGGCGCAGGTGTAGGTGCAGGTGTAGGCGCAGCTTCTCTGTGCGCCATCATAGCCATAGATTTTGACTTTCCTTCAGTTTCGCTGATTCGTTGGAGTTTGAGTTCGTAAACTTTGAGATTTGCATAAAGGTTCCTTAAAGTCCAAACATCTAAGTTCCAGCGTCTTCAAGAGCGCTAGATTTATGTAGGTATCTTGATCCAAAAGCTTGTAGAAAATTTACATTCAAATCTTTGTTGGTAAACTTCATGCCAAGTGAAATACATAGATTGATAATTTCACAGTAGCGTTCATAAGTTTGCCTTAAGTTTTCACCGGGGAGTTGAGAGAAATTGTTGACCTCTTTTGAACTTCGTATTTCTTGTTCTCCTTGCACACGGTGTCTCCTTCAATATGCTCTTCAATAGCATCCCATAGCTCATTTGCAGTAGCACAATGCATGACTTGTTGTTTCATAGCCGTGCTTAGAGTGCTTAGAAGAATGTTTCTTGCTTTGCCATCATTTGCAACTCTTCTAATTTCTTCCTCGGTCCATTCTTCCCTTGGTTTGAGAACTGTAGGTTGGGCAGCGTTGGTGCGTGATTTGGATTCGCCTTCATCGGAATATAAGGTCCATAAACGACGGTGTCATGGAGCCTTTCATCGATTGAGTTGAGATGAGTCAATATGCTGAATTTCCACACGTCAAAATGATCTTCATCAAAGACCGGAACGTGAGTGTAGTTTGCAGTTGCCATAGGTTTTGAGTTTGCCATTTAGAATCGGCACCCAAGCTGTTAAGCTTGAAAAACAAAAGTGTTTTATAAATTTGTTAGCTCTGATACCACTTGTTGGTCCCAAAGGGCAACAAGGGTATGAAAAATAGCTAGAGGGGGGGTGAATAGCTGTTTTAAAATTCTTTTCGTACCCTTGATAAACTCAATTGCAAATGCGCACTTTATCAAGTAAGCGTAATGAAATGCGCCTAAGTGAGTGAGTGAAATGCACAGCGGAATTTAGTAATGAAAATAGGCGCAAAGTGATAAAGGGAGCGCAACACACACACTAAGTATTTTGGCTCAAAGTGAGTGAAATAAGGAACTAAGGCAAATGATATACAAACACAACACAATTCAGTTCAATCAATCTACAATGAGTAAACAAGCAAATAGTGAGTGAAAATAATAACTTGAAAGAAATGACAAGATAATCACACAAGCTATTTGGAGAGTTCGATCAATGAAAGATCTACGTCCTCTACCAAGATGGTTAGTCTTGGATTTCTAATGGAGATCTTATATAATGAGTGAGTGTTACAAATTACAATGTTTGAGCTTTACACTAACTCAAGATCTATTACTATGAAAGAACAAATCCAAAACAATAACCGGTGTATCTCTTAAAGAGAATCTAAATGATCAATCTTAAAGAGGTGCGTGTGTGTTCTTAGTATCAAGGCTCTTTAGATCTTTGAGATGGAGAGCACAAGAAACTAAAGTGTTATAGGCTTGAAGATCTGGGCTAAGGATGAAGGTATGAAGATGTTCTTGAGAAATCTGGAAAAACGAAGGCAATCTTCAAATCTTCAACAAATGCTAGAGAGAGAATTTCTTGATAATCTTAGCAAAACTCAGCAACTTCAAAATGTTGAAGTTATGGGGTATTTATAGTGAACTTAAAAAACTAGCCGTTGGAAATCCTTGTGGATAAGATGAGCTGTCGCTCGTTGATTGGAGCATGCATATATTATGGCCATTTTGACACTCAACATAAATGTGACCGTTGTGGACACATGTCAATAGATTAGGCGCATATGCATCTTTTAACCACCGTTGGATCATTGGCGTAATTTGAATTATCTTCAAGTCTTCGAGTCTTCAATAAATCACTGAGTGTTGAATAAACACTTTGAGGCGCGTTTGAGCCAAGAGGCGCATTGAGCCAACAGGCGCACAGTAATTTGTGCGTTTAAATCAAGGGGCGCAGAGGCGCGTAACACAGCTTATGAAGAAATCCTTATGCGCGCGCTCTAAATGGCGCATGGGCGCGAATGTAGACGGCGCGTGGCGCGTGGCGCAGGAGGCGCATAAGCGCGGCTCAAACTCACTGAGTGATTTTTTCTTGAAACTTGATCTTCTTGCCCTATTTCTAAGCCTATTCTATAACAATGGACAACTTTAAAAAAATGAAGTATAAATACTTCTTACATGTGGGTCTAAAGTCCATGAAATAAAACTTAGGTGATGGATCAATCAAATCTAATAAATCCTATTACATTAAAACTGAGATATGTGTGGGCATACCCAACACTCCGTAAACCCTAATTTCCAAAATATTAAAAAATGGCCTAGGAAGGCTTCAAATTTTCCAAAGTGGCCTAGGAAGGCTTCAAATTTTCCAAAGTGGCTTAGGAAGGCTTCAAATTTTCTAAAAAAAAATAATTTAAAAATGTCCTAGGAAGGCTTCAAATTTTCCAAAGTGGCTTAGGAAGTCTTCAATTTTACAAAAAAATTAAAAATGGCCTAGGAAGGCTTCAAATTTTCCCAAAGTGGCTAGAAACTTCAAATTTTCCAAAAAATTAAAAAATGGCCTAGGAAGGCTTCAAATTTTCCAAAAATTAAATATGCCTAGGAAGGCTTCAATATTCCAGCAATGGCCTAGGAAGGCTTCAAATTTTTTCCAAAAAATTAGAAATGGCCTAGGAAGGCTTCAAATTTCAAAAAAATAAAAATGGCCTAGGGAAGGCTTCAAATTTTCTAAAATGCCTAGGAAGGCTTTAAATTTTCCAAAATTTAATAACAACAATTTACATTAAAGGTCGGAACCTCCTTAAACCCTAAAGATTAATAATTGAAGGTCGGAACCTCCTGTAAGCCTTAATCCTCCAAGATCAGTCTATAAATCGATTACGTGCGCTTTATAGGAAGTTATAATTCATCCCTAATTCTGTTCTCGATTCCTTTAAACTTCTTGTCGGACCGTGCGATGGCCTTCCCTCCTTTCCCCAATAGAGTCCATCTGCAACGACTTTATTGCTTCACGAATGTTTGGCGATCTCAAGTAGAAAGACAATGTTCTCGTTTCTTTTTTTGCTTTTCCTCCCCAGTAGGGTCCACGC
>JAOWBW010002484.1:32046-62046 GCA_026119855.1 Campanula takesimana | reverse complement strand
TTCTGGTGAGACAGGGGATATGGAGGAATCAAAAGATTCGTCTTATAATGAAGCTTCTAGTGCGAAACAGTCTAGACGACGGGGAAAAAAAAAGGGTTCTAAGCCACAGCAGCCGGGTTCTCATGTGACAACTCGCAGTATGGCTAAAGGGGTAAATTCTCTTTCTAACTAGTTTTATCATGTCGTTCATTATTTGGAATGCTCGAGGAGTTGGAAACAAAAATACAATGGATGCTTTGAAACTATTAGTTCAACATCAGAAGCCTTGTGTATTGCAATTATGGAGCCTAAAATCTACGGGGTTAGGCTCCCTTCTATTGCTCGTCAATTGGGTTTTGATAAGTTTATGCATGGTAATCCGGTCAACACGCATATTTGGGTTTTATGGCGGACTGGTATAGATGTGGATGTGATTTCTATGACTAATCAGCATATCTCAGTACGGGTAACGGTGTTTGGGGATGTATATGGTATTTTTTCTTTTGTTTATGCCAGCTGTGATCGTATACCAAGACAAGCATTGTGGGATGATCTTGTGCAGCTATCTGGTCAGTTTGATGAGCCGTGGTTAGTGGGGGGTGATTTTAACATCATTGCTGACCCGTCTGAGAAACTGGGAGGTAATGGGTGGGATTTTCCTAGTATCGATGATTTTTGTGGTTTTATGGTTAATGCTGGCGTTTCTGATGTGGGCTATGAGGGCAGTAAGTATACTTGGTGTAACGGGTTTCCGATTGCTAGTCGTATTTGGCAACGTCTCGATCGTGTTTTGGTGAATGGGGCTTTTACTGCACAGCATGGCAGTGTAACTGTCATTCATTTACCGAGGGATGTGTCGGATCATTCACCTTTACAGATTAATTTTGCTACGATTTCCAAGCCCAAATGCCCGTTTAAATTCCATAAAATGTGGCTTGATCACCCGGGCTTTCAGGGGTTTTTGCGTGAGGTGTGGGGTCGTGATTGTTGGGGCACTCCGTTGTTCCGGCTGCACAGAAAACTGCATGTTTTGCGTAAGGAACTGCGAAAGTGGAATTGGGAAGTTTTTGGGAATATCTTTCGGAAGATAGACCAGTTGCAGGATGATATCACTAGATTGGATTTTTCTCTACAATCTAATGGGGATGACTCGGTTGCTGCTGAATTAAAGCAGAAGACTGATGAGTTGGCACAGGTTCGTAGGTGGGAAATTGATATGAAGCAGCAACAGTCAAGGCAGTTATGGGTTCAGGATGGAGATCGTAATTCTGCATTTTTTCATGCCTCTATCAGGGAGAGAAGACGTCAGAATTCTTTGAAGTTGCAGTTGGCAGACGGATCCTGGTGTGATAATGAGAGCATCTTGGGTCAGTTGGGTGCGGCGCACTTTGAGGAGATTTTTAGTTCTGGTCCTCATATGATTGACGAGAGGCTTTTTCAGGATATTGAGGCAGGGGTTTCAGCGGAGGACAATCAGATGTTAACTGCAGTGCCTGAGGAAGGTGAGATTTGGGAGGCCATTAAATCTTTGAATGCTGACAGTGCTCCTGGTGTTGATGGCTTTACAGGTCAATTTTTCAGAGGTTGCTGGCCTACCATTAAGGCTGATGTGATCGCTGCTGTTAGATCGTTTTATCATGGGGAGGAGCTCCCGAAGGGGTTGTCTTCTAATGTGCTTGTTTTGCTGCCCAAGGTGGATAAGCCAACGGGGTTTAAGGATTTGCGACCTATCAGTCTATCTACCTTTATGAATAAGGTAATCTCTAAAATCCTTACCCTTCGTTTGGCTAGTGTATTGCCCAAAATTATCTCTCCTGAGCAGACGGGGTTCATTAAGGGGAGGGGTATTCAGGAGAACATCGCTTTGGCCCATGAGATGGTTCACCGTATTGATCAGAAAGTTGTTGGAGGTAACGTGTTGTTTAAGTTAGATATGTCCAAAGCTTATGATCGCTTGGAGTGGGATTTCTTGTTTCGGGCATTGACTGCATTGGGTTTTAACGATATTTGTTGTGGCTTGATTTCGCGGTTGGTTAGAGGCAACTGGTACTCGGTTCGTATGGGTGGAGTTTCTCATGGGTACTTTGCCTCGTCTCGTGGTGTTAAGCAGGGTGACCCACTATCTCCTTTGCTGTTTATTATTGCTCAAGAGATTCTTTCTAGGGCTTTGCATCGAGCGGTTCTGGGTAACGAATTTCTACTCTATGAGCATGGTAGAGGGGTCTTTCCGATATCTCACTTGTTATACGCTGACGACATGCTGCTATTCTGTAATGGTCGTCGGAGATCTATTGAGGGGCTCAGAGGTGTTCTGACTATGTATGAACGGGCTTCGGGTCAGTTAATTAATCTTGAAAAAAGTGGATTCTACGTAGGTGCAAAGATGAGACAGTTCGAGATTGCAAATATCCGAAGATGGTCTGGTTGCACTTATCAGCAGTTTCCCCTTAAGTATTTGGGGATGCCACTTTTCAAAGGTCGTGTTAAAAGAGTGCACTTTGCGGAGCTTGAGTCCAAGGTTTTGAAGAGGGTAGATGGGTGGAAGGCGAGGTTACTGTCATTCGGTGGCAAGGTAACGCTTATTAAATCTGTATTATCTAGCATACCTATTTATTCTTTGGGGGTCCTTAAAGTGCCTAAGGCGGTTCTTACAAAATTAGAAAGTACCATGGCCAATTTTCTGTGGAGCAGTGGAGGGGAGAAACGTGCCCATTGGGTATCTTGGGATGAGGCGTGTAGACCTATCCAAGAAGGCGGCTTGGGCATTAGGCACTTAGAAGACATGAATAAAGCGATGTTGGCTAAGCTTGCTTGGGTGGCCACTCGGGGGGATTCTTTGTGGTCGAGGTATATTCAGGTCAAATATGGGGGGCAAGCAGCGGCTTCTAGTTCTCATGTGTGGCAGGCAGCAGCATGTATGTTAGATCAGTTGGATAACTGCAGCAGATGGGTGGTTGGCCGTGGGGAGGTGAAATTTTGGGCTGATAACTGGTGTGGGGTTCGTCTTGGAGGACCTAGACCCGAAGATCATAATCTGTTGGTACGTGATGGCATTCCTATTCTTGATGAATTCATTCAGTTTATACCGGATGAGTTGCGAGACTCTGCGAGAAGGGTTCGTGTTGTCGATAATGCCCCTGATAGGGTAGTTTTTACCTTGACTAAAACTGGGAATTTTGAGACTGCTGCTTGGTGGGAGCATATTCGGGTTAGGAGTCCTTTGGTGGAATGGGGTGCTAAAATATGGCATCCCAATATCCCAACAAAGGTTAGTGGATTCTGGTGGAAAGTCATGCATGATGGTCTACCGGTGGATGCTAAGTTGGAATCCCGGGGATTTCACATTCCGTCTCGATGTGTTTGTTGTCCGGGTGGTGGTCAAAGGGAGACTCTAGATCATCTTTTGTTGAAGTCGGACATGGCTCAGTCGGTATGGAGGCATTGGGTAAGATTCTTCCCTTTCCCTCATATTTATAGTGATTTGCCACATTTATGGGATGTTTGGTGTGGGGGTCAATCAAAGCGCCGTCAAATTGGTTTAGTCCGTATGGGCATTATGATGTTTTCTTGTTGGGAGATTTGGAAGGCTAGGTGTAAGGCGGTCTTTGATGGGAGCATTATGAACAGTGCAAAGATTGTTGATGGGATCAAGCATTCTCTTAATGAGATGTGTTCTTCCCTAGTTCCGAAGGGGGCACCAAGAAGGGAGGAATGCATTTTGTTGGAGAACCTTGGTCTTAAGATTGCTCCGCATAAGACTCGGCCGAGAAGATACTTAAGGTGGGAACCTGGTAAGTCGCATTTTTATACTCTTAATACGGATGGTTCTGCAGTTCATGGTGTTTGTACAGGGGGAGGTATAGTTCGGGATTGTAGAGGGGCTATGGTGTTTGCCTTCTCTCATTTTTATGGCATGGGCACAAACATGCAAGCTGAGATTTTCGCACTTCGTGATGGTTTGTGCATGTGTCGTCAGTGGGGGTTGCAGTCAGTGATGGTTCTTTCTGATTCTTTGGTGGCTGTCAACATTTTAAAAGGTAAATTTCAAAGTCCTTGGCAATACACGTATGAAATCCGGGATTGTTCGGTATTCGTAAGAGGTTATGGTTTAGAACATGTCCTTCGTCAAGCGAACGGAGTGGCAGACAGATTGGCTGCAGAGGCGCATATCCATGGGAATCAGAGGGTATATAATACGACTCGGGATCTTCCTAGAGGTATATTGGACGCTTTACGCTTTGATGATGGTGGTTACTATCTCGAAAGAAGGTAAAAATTGGTCTCAAATGGTTTTTTGTTTAATTTTTGGGATTTTTGAGATTTGCTACGAAAGTGTCAGAACAGGGGGTGCTCGGCCGAGCACCATATATGACTCGGCCGAGCAGATGCATTTTGCTCGGACGAATGGAGGTCTTGCCGCGGCCGAGGGAAGGATTACAGAAATATGGATTTTGAGTCTAATAGTGCACGGCCGAGTCTTGGTTCTTGCGCGGTCGAGCGGGCTGGTTGGGTCCGTGCGGGTCGTGGATATGGACCGGTCGGTTTTTTTGGGCTATGGGGCACGATTGGACTTATCTTTTGGGCTGGTTTTGGAAGGGATTTTGGGCTTGCATGATGGACTCATGGGTTATGCATATGAAGCTTGGGTTGATGATGTTGAAGACTCATGTATGGGCTACAAATGGTAATGTGAGGATCATTTTATGGTTTAATTTTTTTAGGATTTTAGTTTTTAGATGGCTATACCTTTTGAGGCTTTGTCTTATTTATTGGACTTCGAGGTCCGGCTCCATATCCGGCATTAAGTCGGGTGGTTGTCCCCCTCTTGTAATTTTATTTATTTTTAATTAATAAAATCCTCCCAGGTGCCGCCTGGTTTCCAAAAAAAAAAAAAAAAAAAAAAAAAACCCTAAACCCTAAACCCTAAACCCTAAACCCTAAACCCCCTCAAGTTCTAACTTTGACAAAAAGGCCCCTAAACTTTCAACTTTGACATTTAACCACCTTAACTTTCTAACGCATTTAAATAATTAACTCAAATAAAATAGCATATAAATATGCTAGTCAAGAATTTAACAAGCACGTTAAATATTTAACAAGAATAAAGATGGGCGTTACACTAATAGCCAAACTCCCTCCTTTTCTAAACCAATCTAATAGGTGGTTTTAAAGGAACCAGCCACCAAAAAATTTGGCTCAAACGGAGGTCGTTTTCATGGTGAAAATCACCATTTACGAAATTTCTCGATTCGCCAAGTGGGTAGTACACGCATTTTTTGCCTTCCTGGCACTAATAGCCAAATACCCTCCTTTTTTAAACCAATACAATAGAAAATTTTAAATGAACGACCCACCAAAAAATTGGCTCAAACAGAGGTCGCTTTCATGGTTAAAATCACTATTTACGAAATTTCCCGATTCGCCAAAAGGGGGTAGTACACGCATTTTTGGCCTCCCGGGCACTAATAACCAAATAGCCTCCCTTTTCCAACCAATACAATAGAACATTTTAAAGTAATGACCCACCAAAATTTTGGCACAAACGGAGGTCGCTTTCATGGTTAAAATCACCATTACGAAATTTCCCGATTCGCCAAAGGGGGTAGTACACGGATTTTTGGCCTCCCGGGCACTATTAGAGAAATTCCATCCTTTTATTAAACCAATCCAATATAACATTTTAATGGAACCACCAACCAAAAATTTGGCTCAGACGGAGGTTGCTTTCATGGTGAAAATCACCATTTACGAAATTTCTCGATTCGCCAAAGGGGGTAGTACACGCATTTTCGGCCTCCCAGGCACTAATAGCCAAATACCCTATTTTTTTCAACCAATCCAATAGAACATTTTAAAGGAACGACCCACCAAAAATTTGGCTCAAACGGAGGTTGCTTTCATGGTGAAATCACCATTTACGAAATTTCCCGATTCGCCAAACGGTACACGCATTTTTGGCCTCCCGAGCACTAATATACAAACTCCCTACTTTTATCAACCAATCTAATCGTTGGTTTTAAAGGAACCAACCATCAAAAAGTTGGCTCAAACGGAGGTCGTTTTCATGGTGAAAATCACCATTTACAAATTTCTCGATTCGCCAAAGGGGGTAGTACACGCATTTTTGGCCTCCCGGGCACTAATAGCCAAATTCCCTCCTTTTCTCAACCAATCCAATAGAACATTTTAAAGGAACGACCCACCAAAAATTTTGCTCAAACGGAGGTTACTTTCATGGTGAAAATCCCCATTTACGAAATTTCCCGATTTGCCAAAGGGGGTAGTACACGCATTTTTGGCCTCCTGGGCACTAATAGCCAAACTCCCTCCTTTTCTCAACCAATATAATAGGTGGTTTTAAAGGAACCAGCCACCAAAAATTTGGCTCAAACGGAGGTCGTTTTCATGGTGAAAATCACCATTTACGAAATTTCTCGATTCGCCAAAGGGGGTAGTACATGCATTTTTGGCCTCCTGAGCACTAATAGTCAAATACCCTAATTTTTTAAACCAATCCAATATAAAAATTTAAATGAACGACCCACCAAAATTTAGGCTCAAACAGAGGTCGCTTTCATGGTTAAAATCACCATTTACAAAATTTCCCGATTCACCAAAGGGGATAGTACACGCATTTTTGGCCTCCCGGGCACTAATAGCCAAATAACCTCCTTTTTTAAACCAATCCAATAAAACATTTTAAAGGAACGACCCACTAAAAATTTGGCTCAAACGGAGGTCGCTTTCATGGTTAAAATTACCATTTACGAAATTTCCCGATTCGCCAAAGGGGGGTAGTACACGCATTTTTGGCCTCCCGGGCACTAATAACCAAATACCCTCCTTTTTCAACCAATCCAATAGAACATTTTAAAGTAATGACCCACCAAAATTTTGGCACAAACGAAGGTCGCTTTCATGGTTAAAATCACCATTACGAAATTTCTCGATTCGCCAAAGGGGGTAGTACACGCATTTTTTGCCTCCCGGGCACTAATAGGGAAATTCCATCATTTTTTTCAACCAATCCAATAGAAGATTTTAAAGGATCCACCTACCAAAAATTTGGCTCTGACGGAGGTTGCTTTCATGGTGAAAATCACCACATACGAAATTTCCCGATTCGCCAAAGAGGGTAGTACACGCATTTTTGGCCTCCCGGGCACTAATAGCCAAATTCCCTCATTTTCTCAATCAATCTAATGGGTGGTTTTAAAGGAACAACCCACCAAAATTTTGGCTCAAACGGAGGTCGTTTTCACACCATTTACGAAATTTCTTGGCCAAAGGGGGTAGTACACGCATTTTTGGCCTCCCGGGAACTAATAGCCAAATACCCTCTTTTTTTCAACCAATCCAATAGAACATTTTAAAGGAACGACCCACCCAAAATTTGGCTCAAACGGAGGTTGTTTTCATGGTGAAAATCACCATTTACGAAATTTCCCGATTCGCCAAAGGGAGTACACGCATTTTTGGCCTACTGGGCACTAATAGCCAAACTCCCTCCTTTTCTCAACCAATCTAATAGGTGGTTTTAAAGGAATCAGCCACCAAAAAATTCCCTCAAACGGAGGTCGTTTTCATGGTGAAAATCACCATTTACGAAATTTCTAGATTCGCCAAGTGGGTAGTACACGCATTTTTTGCCTTCCTGGAACTAATAGCCAAATACCCTCCTTTTTTAAACCAATCCAATAAAAAAATTTAAATGAACGAGCCACCAAAAATTTGGCTCAAACAGAGGTCGCTTTCATGGTTAAAATCACCATTTACGAAATTTCCCGATTCGCCAAAGTGGGTAGTACACGCATTTTTGGCCTCCCGGGCACTAATAGCCAAATACCGTCCTTTTTTTAAACCAATCCAATAGAACATTTTAAAGGAACGACCCACCAAAAATTTGGCTCAATTGAGGTTGCTTTCATGGTTAAAATCACCATTTACGAAATTTCCCGATTCTCCAAAAGGAGGGGGGGTAGTACACGCATTTTTGGCCTCCCGGGCACTAATAACCAAATACCCTCATTTTTACAACCAATCCAATAGAACATTTTAAAGTAACGACCCACCAAAATTTTGGCTCAAACAGAGGTCACTTTCATGGTTAAAATTACCATTTACAAAATTTCTCGATTCGCCAAAGGGGGTAGCACACGCATATTTGGCCTCCCGGGCACTTATAACCAAATTGTTGGAGTAGAGATCCCTCAAAGGAACAAGGAGAAGAAAATCTGGAGCAGTATTCCAGGCGGGCGCCTGGTATTGACCAGGCGGGCGCCCGGTTTGGACAGAAGGTCTGGTTCCTGGATTTGGCATGTAAGCGGGCGCCTGGTCCCTTCAAGCGGACGCCTGGAATGCCAAGAAAGTGCAGATTTTTAGGATTTCTCTTATGTTTAGGTTTAGGTATTACTCTTGGTTTGCTATATAAACAATGTTCCGCCCCCATACTTATTGTAACTCAGATTTAACATATTATAGTGCAAGATCCTGGCTTGGTAGTGCCCCCAGACGTAGTCAAACATATTGACGAACTGGGTAAACAATTTCTGTGTCTTTTCTTGCTTTGATTTCTTGTGCTTTGTTTGTGTGCTCTTATTGTTCTTGTGGGTTTGCTTGGGTAGTGGAGGGCCAAATCCACAACAACTGGTATCAAGAGCTCTGGTTGGAGATCAGGGTTAATCGACCGATTGGTTTATCGAGCGATTGGGTGTTGTCAAGCAATCAAGAATGGGCAAGGACAAACAAGCGGTGGAGAAATTTGATGGTTCTGACTACGGGTTTTGGAGGATGCAAATAGAGGATCTCTTGTACAATAAAGATCTCTATAAGCCTCTAAAGGGTGTCAAACCGGAAGGAGAAAAGCAAGAAGATTGGGATCTCATGGATCGGAAAGCTCTAGGGGTGGTTAGATCTACTTTGTCGAAGTAGATCGCGAAGACTACCAAGAAGGCGAAGACCATAAAGGAGCTATTGGATTATCTTACTGAGACATTTGAAACTCCATCTGCTGCAAACAAGGTTGATTTGATACGCAAGATGGGTAGTCTCAAGATGCAAGAGGGAGGATCCTTAGCTATCGATGAGTTTATGGATGTTATAGACTCATTGACTGCGTTGGATATTACGTTTGATGATGAGGTTCATGCGTGCTTATTGCTAGCGTCTTTACCAGGAAGTTGGAGCGGGACGGTGACAGCGATCAATGCTTCAGCGGGTAAGAACAAGTTGAAGTATGATGATGTTAAGGATTTCTTGTTGGGCGAGGAAAATCACTTGAAGAAGTTGGGGACATCGTCTACTTCGGGATCGGCCTTAGCTACTACTAGCAGGGGAAGGCCGGGTACTAGCAATAAGGGGAGAACTGAATCAAGGGAAAACGTAATGGGTGGTAAGGGCAAGGCCGTGGAGATCAGAGATAAACCAAGGGTTGCGAAAGGATCGGTGCAGTGTTATCATTGCAAGGAGTTAGGACACTACAAGAAGGATTGTCCCAATCGTGGGGACAATTCGGTGAATGTGACAGTCGAAGGTGATGATGTACTGGTTCTGAGTGTTAGTAGTGCACTAGAATCATGGGTGCTGGATTCGGGGGCATCATTCCACTCTTGCGGGCATGCAGAAGAGATGGAGAATTATACTTCCGGTGATTTCGGTAAGGTCTATCTGGCGGATGGCGAGCCTTTGGAAATCAAGGGGGAGGGGGATGTCAGAATAGGAGCATCGGACGGGAAGGTCTTACATCTGAACGGGGTCAGGCACATTCCGGGTTTGAAAAAGAACCTATTATCAGTTGGGCAGTTGGACGAAGAAGGTTACAAGGTAACATTCGGCTGCAGGAACTGGGTTATTACCAAAGAGGATTCTGAGATCGCTCGGGGTAATAAGGAGGGGACATTGTATTTGGCGAATAACACCAAGGATAGTATCGCGGTGGCGTCAGCCAAGGGTGATACTGATTTGTGGCACTGTCGATTGGGTCACATGAGTGAGAAGGGGATGAAGGTACTTTGCTCAAAGGGACTACTACCGGGTTTGAAGACAGTCGACGTGGGGATCTGCGAAGATTGTGTGTTTGGCAAACAGGCGAGAAGTAATTTCTCGAGGACAGGTAGGGCTTTGAGGGAAGCAAAGTTAGAACTGGTTCACACGGATTTGTGGGGACCATCTCCGGTAACCTCTCTGGGTGGTGCGTCATATTACATGACCTTCATTGATGATTCAACAAGGAAGGTCTGGGTCTACTTCTTGAAGGGGAAAGATGAAGCTTTCGAGGTATTTAAGAAGTGGAGGGCCTTGGTGGAGAATCAGACGGTACTTAAGCTTAAGTGCTTGAGATCAGATAACGGAGGGGAGTATGAGCTCGGGGAGTTTAAGGAATATTGTGCAGCGAATGGGATTCGTATGGAGAAGACTCCAAAGGGCACACCACAACACAACGGGGTTGCAGAAAGGATGAACAGGACATTGAACAAGCGGGCTAGAAGTATGAGGTTGAAGTGTGGACTTCCGAAGACGTTTTGGACATATGCAGTTGACACGGCGGCTTTCTTGATCAATAGGGGACCATCGATACCATTGGGGAATGGAATTCCAGAGGAAGCATGGAGTGGCAAGCAGGTAAATCTGTCCTTTCTTCGCATATTTGGCTGCGTTTCATATGTTCATATTGATTCTGCTGATAGAACTAAGTTAGATGCAAAATCTGTAAAATGTACGTTTATTGGGTATGGTGGGGATGACTTCGGGTATAAGTTTTGGGATGACCAAAACCATAAAATTATTCATAGTCGAGATGTGGTATTCAATGAACAGGTATTGTACAAGGACAGAAAGGGGGCATCTGATGATATTAGTTCGGAACCGGAGGTTGTAGAGGCGGATATTCCAGACTCGGGTGGGAGCAGGACGGTTCATGATGACCAAGGTCAGGGGGTCACTGAAGATGAACCACATACTCCGGAACTGGATATTCCGCTGCGTAGATCCAGCAGGTTACGTGGATTACCTGACAGGTATACTCCTTTAAATTACTATTTGTTGTTGACAGATAGTGGGGAACCAGAATGTTATGCGGAGGCTGTTCGCAGTGCACTTTGTGATAAGTGGAAAGCTGCGATGGGTGATGAGATGGACTCATTGAAATCCAATAAAACTTGGGAGTTGATTAAACTGCCTAAGGGGAAGAAGGCATTGCATAACAAGTGGGTTTACAGGATCAAGGAGGAGGCAAACGGCAGTAAACGTTACAAGGCAAGATTGGTTGTAAAGGGCTTTCAGCAAAAGTACGGTATTGACTACACCGAGGTATTCACTCCTGTTGTGAAGATGACCACTATCAGAATGGTTCTAGGGATAGTAGTGGCGGATAACTTGTTGCTGGAATAGATGGCTGTAAAGACGGCCTTTCTTCATGGTGATTTGGAGGAAGAAATTTACATGGTACAACCAGAGGGTTACTTGTCTAAGGGTAACGAGGAACTGGTTTGCAGGTTGACTAAGAGCTTGTATGGCCTTAAACAAGCTCCTAGGCAGTGGTACAGGAAGTTCGATGGATTCATGCACGATATTGATTTTATCAGATGTGAGGCGGATCATTGTTGCTACTTCAAGAACACGGACAATGGGTATATAATCTTGCCGTTATATGTGGATGACATGCTAATAGCGGGCTCTAGCAGTAGAGAGGTAAACAGATTGAAGGCTCAGTTGTCAGAACGGTTCGAGATGAAGGATTTGGGGGAGGCCAGAAAAATCTTGGGCATGCGGATTGACCGGAATAAGGAGTTGGGTAAGTTGGTTCTTTCACAAGCAGAATACGTTGAGAAAGTCTTGACAAGGTTTTGCATGGAAGAGGCGAAGCCAACAGGGACACCATTGGGTATGCACTTCAAGCTATCCGAGAAGGACTCACCTAAGGGCAAGGAAGAGCGTGACAAGATGGAGAGGACTCCATATGCTTCGGCAGTGGGGAGTCTAATGTATGCAATGGTGTGTACAAGGCCGGATATTACACATGCGGTGGGAGTAGTCAGCCGGTACATGGGCAATCCTGGGAAGCAACATTAGGAAGTGGTTAAATGGATCATGCGCTACTTAAAGGGTACTGCTGGTAAGGCTCTATGTTTCTCAAGCAAGGAGGTCGTGTTAGCGGGTTATGTGGATGTGGATTTGGCATCAAGTGATCTTGATAAGAGGAGGAGTACCACGGGTTATGTTTTCACATTGGGTGGTACGGCTATCTCCTAGGCTTCTAAATTGAAGAAGATCGTGGCTCAGTCGACTGCGGAAACAGAATATGTGGCAGTGACAGAGGCAAGCAAAGAGATGGTATGGTTGCAGAACTTCTTGGGTGAACTTGGGAAGACGCGAAGTGGTAATGCTCTCTACAGTGATAGTCAGAGTGCAATACATTTGGCTAGGAATCCGGCGTTTCATTCTAGGACGAAGCACATTGAGCTGAGGTTTCACTACATCAGGCATCTCTTGGAGAGGAAGGTCTTAAGGCTGGAGAAGATTTTGGGATCGGAGAACCCGGCTGACATGTTGACCAAGGTGGTAAACCTTGAAAAGTTGAAGCTATGCATAGCTTAAATTGGGCTTGGAGAATAAGAGAGGAGGAAGGCACTACCATGATCGAGGTGAGCACTAGGAAGACACCAAGGATGAGTTGAAGACGGATACGGGGTTTGTATATGCGGTTGATCTCTAGGTGGGAGATTGTTGGAGTAGAGATCCCTCAAAGGAACAAGGAGAAGAAAATCTGGAGCAGTATTCCAGGCGGGCGCCTGGTATTGACCAGGCGGGCGCCCGGTTTGGACAGAAGGTCTGGTTCCTGGATTTGGCATGTAAGCGGGCGCCTAGTCCCCTTCAAGCGGGCGCCTGGAATGCCGAGAAAGTGCAGATTTTTAGGATTTCTCTTATGTTTAGGTTTAGGTCTTACTCTTGGTTTGCTATATAAACAATGTTCCGCCCCCATACTTATTGTAACTCAGATTTAACATATTATAGTGCAAGATCCTGGCTTGGTAGTGCCCCCAGACGTAGTCAAACATATTGACGAACTGGGTAAACAATTTATGTGTCTTTTCTTGCTTTGATTTCTTGTGCTTTGTTTGTGTGCTCTTATTGTTCTTGTGGGTTTGCTTGGGTAGTGGAGGGCCAAATCCACAACACAAATACCCTCCTTTTTTCAACCAATCCAATATAACATTTTAAATTAACGACCCACCAAAATTTTGGCACAAACGGAGGTCGCTTTCATGGTTAAAATCACCATTACGAAATTTCTCGATTCGCCAAAGGGGGTAGTACACGCATTTTTGGCCTCCCGGGCACTAATAGCGAAATTCCATCATTTTTTTCAACCAATCCAATATAACATTTTAAAGGAACCACCCACCAAAAATTTGGCTCAGGCGAAGGTTGCTTTCATGGTGAAAATCACCATTTACGAAATTTCCCGATTCGCCAAAGGGGGTAGTACACGCATTTTTGGCCTCCCGGACACTAATAGCCAAATTCCCTCCTTTTCTCAACCAATCAAATAGGTGGTTTAAAAGGAACCACCCACCAAAAATTTGGCTCAAACGGAGGTCGTTTTCATGGTGAAAATCACCATTTACAAATTTCTCGATTCGCCAAAGGGGGGGTAGTACACGCATTTCTGGCCACCCGGGCACTAATAGACAAATACCCTCATTTTTTAAACCAATCCAATCAAACATTTTAAAGGAACGACCCACCCAAAATTTGGCTCAAACGGAGGTTGCTTTAATTGTGAAAATCACCATTTACGAAATTTCCCGATTCGCCAAAGGGGGTAGTACACGCATTTTTGGCCTCCCGGGCACTAATAGCCAAATTCCCTCATTTTCTCAACCAATATAATAGGTGGTTTTAAAGGAACCACCCACCAAAAATTTGGCTTAAACGGAGGTCGTTTTCATGGTGAAAATCACCATTTACGAAATTTCTCGATTCGCCACACGCATTTCTGGCCTCCCGGGCACTAATAGCCAAATACCCTCCTTTTTTCAACCAATACAATAGAACATTTTAAAGGAACGACCCACCCAAAATTTGGCTCAAACGGAGGTTCCTTTAATGGTGAAAATTACCATTTACGAAATTTCCCGATTCGCCAAAGGGGGTATAGTACACGCATTTTTGGCCTCCCGGGCACTAATAGCCAAACTCCCTCCTTTTCTAAACCAATCTAATAGGTGGTTTTAAAGGAACCAGCCACCAAAAATTTGGCCCAAATGGAGGTCGTTTTCATGGTGAAAATCACCATTTACGAAATTTCTCGATTCGCCAAGTGGGTAGTACACGCATTTTTGGCCTTCCTGGCACTAATAGCCAAATACCCTCCTTTTTTAAACCAATCCAATAGAAAATTTTAAATGAACGACCCACCAAAAATTTGTCTCAAACAGAGGTCGCTTTCATGGTTAAAATCACCATTTATGAAATTTCCCGATTCGCCAAAAGGGGGTAGTACACGCATTTTTGGCCTCCCGGGCACTAATAGCCAAATACCATCCTTTTTAAACCAATCCAATAGAACATTTTAAAGTAACGACCCACCAAAAATTTGGCTCAAACGGAGGTCGCTTTGATGGTTAAAATCACCATTTACGAAATTTCCCGATTCTCCAAAGAGGGGGGGTAGTAGACACATTTTTGGCAATAACATTAATAAATGACTTTTCTAAGGAACGACACGTCACCTTAAAAGTTGATTAAACATGATATTCCACATTTAATTGATAGCTTAGTATGTTAGCAATAAGTTTTGGCCATTTTATATCTAGTTAACACATAGTTTCATAACATTAGTTGTCACGACCCGAAAACCCGTCTCTATTTTTCTTAGTAGTAAATATTTATTTATTTATTTATTTTCTTATTTATTTATCTATTTAAATATTTATGTGTGCATTTATATCTCATAATATTTTTATGCCTAGCATTTTAATTGATCATTTATGCTAGTGTAGAGCTATTGGGTCTTAGTTGTTAGTGGGGAACATGGGTTTATGTGTTAGTTTGGCTAGAGGGGGCCTAGGTGTAAGATTTCAAAATAATCATCAACTACTCCCTCCCTCTCCCTCACCTCCTCCCTCACTTCCCTGTGCACACACACACACACTCAATCTCTCTCTCTTCCATTGTTAAGAAGGTAAGAAATTCTCCCTTTCATTTCCTTCATTTTGATCATCTTCCTCTCATTGTTTGTTATTGCTCATTTAATGAAAAATGTTTAGATCGTCGCTAGGATCGTGTAGAGCTAAGAAAATACGAATTCCGTCATCTTTGATAAATTCCAAGTAAGTTACTTTTTCCCCATTTATGCTAAAATTGCTCATTTTAAGCTTGTTAGATGATATGAATGCTATCCATTGCTCATTGGTTGATTTTTGAAGTGATAGACTTTTGGTTCATCTTTTGTGATAATATGATTTTTGATCAACTCTTGGCTTGGATTGTTTAGGTTGTAAAATAAGTCTTTTGTAGGCATATATGTTGTTTTGGTTCATTGTTATGCTAGTTAGAAGTGTTGATTTTAATGGGTTGTGAAATGGTAAGAAAAGTAGCAAAAACCCAGAAAATCTGCAGAAAATGGCTGAATCGCGCAAGGGGGCGCGCGCACCTTTTGGGAGGGGGCGTGCGCACCCTTATATCCCCTTTTGGCACTTAACCTTCTGATCAAAGGAGGCGCGCGCACCCTTTTTAAGGAGCCGTGCGCTCCCTCATGTGCTTCAAAACTCAACCTTCTGATCAAGGGAGGCGCGCGCACCCTTTTAAGGGAGGCGTGCGCACCCCCCCCCCTTGTTTTTTCCCCAGGTTGTCCGTTTTACGCTCAATCTTCCGGAGGCCATAACTTCTTCATCCGGACTCCATTTTAAACGTGTAAACTTTCGTTTTAAAGATCTCCTTGAGTACTTCAAGATGAGTGGGTTTATTTAATTGAGTTTCAGGTTCAGATTAGGTCGAGCTCTCAGTAAGTGTTTCATAACACAAAGACGTTTAGAATTGGTCTAGGTTTCGAGTACTATTCTAGTTGACTTAGATGGTCATTGTGGAACCCTCTAGGTTGGTAAAATGGTTCCTTTGTGAACAAATATGCTATGGAATTTGATTAAGTATCTTTTTGGAATATTGAACATCTTTGATGTGTTGTTTGGATTGGTTCATCTTTATGGTGATTTATTTGGAACGGTTCCCTACTTTGGAATCATTGGTTGTTTATTTAAGCTAGTATTTATTACTTAGCATTTATTTGAAAGTCCAGCTGGTTAATTGTGTTCGAGTCAGGCAATGGATAATGCTATAATGGCACAAGCCAAGTCCAGTATAGCATCGCCCATTGGTCCTTCTTTCCTCATCCAGATTGGCCTTGGTTGGGATGAGCTAGCTCCTTTGGTGAGTATTCTAGCTAGTCGTTTTGGGTATGAATCTGTGTCATTTCCCCTGTCCTTTGTGACATGTTACATTGTTATGGTTCCGGTACCGGGGTTGTTATCTTCAGCTGTTTATGCTACTATAAAGATGGTTTGATTGGTTGGTTGGTTGAAGCTGCGCAGCAATTGTTCTATCAGTTTGGGAAACCTTGGCTAATATCTTTTGTTACTTGTTTATTTCCGCTGCTATATGTTAACTGTTAATTGTTACGTGCTATGTGAGTTTTATTATTGCTTATTGCATCATAGCATGTCATGTAGTTGCATAAGTGACTTATTGAGATTTATCTCACCCCCTTTCTTTTTATCTTTGTTTTTCCTTAACACCCCCCAGGAGGAAAGTAATAGGACTCGCTGATCACGAGGAGGACGTCGAGAGGGTTCGTGGCTTTTGGGGCAGGTTGTTGTTCGGTTTGCATTACTTAAATGTATAACCTTTGGGAATAGTATTACCCAACTGTGACGTCATAGATTTGTAATATTTTGTATTTTGGTGTAAGTTTGTGGAGCTTATACTAGTGGTATTTTATTGTTGTTAAAAATGGATCTCTAAAACCTTGTATTACATCTCTTGGGTTAATGAGGAATTTTTACCTTCAGTATTTTGGTGTTTTAATTATTAAGTCGACGTCCAGCTGTCGAGCTCCCGGCCCGCGGGGTCGGGGTCGCCACAGTTGGTATCAGAGCTATGGTTTAGCTCTAAGTATAAGTAGGTGGACTAGAATGGCCTAGGAGGGTAGTAGTGTTCGGAGTGAGTAACGGTTGGTGTTTTATGCAAGTATTTGTTCAATTCAGAGGGCAACCAATCCTAAGGAATCCGGTCACTACTCCGGGGAACCAAGGGAATCAGAATAGGAGACTTTGTTCTTATTGCCAGAGGGAAAGACATTCTGAGGATCGGTGTTGGAATAAGCAAGGGAAGTGTATTAATTGCGGTCAGTTGGGGCACTTTGTGAAGGATTGTCTGAGGTTTAGGGGTCAGCCATCGGGAAGTGGAGCTGGTACTGCTCAAGGTCAGAAGAGAGATGCAACGGGGAAGTCTAAGGTTCAAGGAAGATTTTTTCCTATGAACCAGCAGCAGGCTACCGATGATCCTTCAGTGATAGGAGGTATTATTTATGTGTCTAGTGTGAGCGCCCGTGCATTAGTAGATCCAGGATCATCGTATTCATACATATCTGTGCACTTTGCTTCTTTGCTAAATGCTTCATCTGAGTCCTTACCTTATGTGTTAGAGGTGTCAACTCCTATGGGAGAGTGTCTGGTGACTGATAAAGTGTTTCGTGCTTGTGATGTGCTTATTTGTGGTCATGTTTTGTGTGCGGATTTGGTAGTTCTTCCGATACAAGACTTTGACGTTATTTTGGGTATGGATTGGCTGAGCAAGTTTCATGCTTCAGTTGATTGTCGTAGGAAGGTCGTTACTTTTTCTATTCCTAATGTGCCTAAGTTTGTTTTTGAGGCTATTCCTTTGGGTAGAAATATTCGTATAATTTCTTATGTGAAAGCGAAGAGGTTGTTGCATCGTGGTTGTGAGGGTTATTTGGCTAGTGTGCTAGATACCAAGAAAGAGTCACCTGGGTTAGAGAGTGTTCGGGTAGTTAGATAATTTCCTAATGTTTTCTCTTCAGAGTACAATATGCCTCCCGATAGAGAGATAGAGTTCTGTATAGATCTATTACCAGGTACAGCTCCGATTTCGAAAGCACCTTATAGAATGGCTCCAGTAGAGTTGAAAGAACTGAAGGTTCAGTTACAGGAGTTGCTTGATAGAGGATTTATTCGACCTAGTGTTTCACCGTGGCGAGCACCGGTTTTGTTTGTAAGGAAGAAAGACGGTTCGTTGAGGTTGTGTATTGATTACAGAAAGTTGAATCAGGTAACGGTGAAGAACAAATATCCTCTACCGCATATTGATGATTTATTCGATCAACTTCAAGGGTCAGTGGTATTTTCTAAACTTGATTTGAGGAGTGGGTACCATCAGTTGAGAATTCGATCGGAAGACATTCCGAAGACTGCTTTTCGCACCCGATATGGTCATTATGAGTTCTTGGTTATGCCGTTTGGGTTGACTAACGCACCTGCCGTGTTTATGGACTTGATGAACAGAATTTTCTATCCTTATCTTGATACGTTTGTGGTGATCTTCATTGATGATATCCTTATCTATTCTAAATCTCGAGAAGAGCACGAGCAACATTTAAGGACATTTTTATCAGTACAAAGGAACAGTTATTCGCGAAGTTTAGTAAGTGTGAATTTTGGCTCGAAAAAGTTTCATTTATGGGTCATGTTATTTCTAAAGATGGGATTTCTGTGGATCCTTCGAAGATAGAGGCTATTGTTGATTGGAAGAGACCAGAAACAGTGATTGAGATCAGGAGTTTTCTGGGGTTAGCAGGGTACTACAGGAGGTTTATAGAAGGGTTTTCACGGATTGCTATACCGATGACTCAGTTGACCCGAAAGAATGTTCGTTTGAGTGGACCGAAAAATGTTACAACAGTTTTGAAGAGTTGAAGAAGAGGTTGACTACCGCACCGATATTGACATTGCCTAATGGGAACGATGACTTGGTGATTTATAGTGATGCATCGAAGGAAGGCTTGGGTTGTGTCTTAATGCAGAATGGGAAAGTGATCGAGTATGCTTCGAGGAAATTGAGTCCGAGTGAACAGAATTATCCTACTCACGACATGGAATTGGCCGCTATTGTTTTTGCTCTTTATAAGTTGAAGCATTACCTTTACGGGGCAAAATTTGAGATTTTCACGGATCACAAGAGTTTGAAGTACCTCTTCTCCCAGAAGGAACTGAATAACCAACAGCGCAGATGGATGGAACTTTTGAAGGACTATGATTGTAAAATATCTTATCATCCGGGAAAGGCGAATGTGGTAGCCGATGCGATTAGTGTCGCGACCCCGGACCCCGCGGGCCCCGGGACCGCGAGCTGGACGTCGACTCTAAAACCAAAACTCAAAATACCGAAGTTAAAAATTCCATTTGATACCAAAAGGTGATAATCCAAAGTTTTACAAAACCAAGTTTGATAAAGACTAAATACAACAATCATAAACTTCCACAAGTTTATGCCCAACAAAATAAAAATATACAATTCTTAGTGACGTCATTGTTTGGTACAAATACCCCAAAATGGTTACACATTTACATAATGTAAACCAACCTATATCGACTTTCCCCAAAAGAATGTTTCCACACTCGACGTCCTCTTTCTCGTGATCAGCGAGACTATTCCTTAGCACCTGGGGGGGGTTAAGGAAAAACAAAGATAAAAGGAAAGGGGGTGAGATAAATCTCAATAAGTTACTAATGCAACTACATGACATGCTATGATGCAATAAGCAATAAACAATAATAATTATCACATAGCACATAGCAATTATCATATAACAGATAGCAGCGGAAATAAACACATAACAAAGGATATAGCCAAGGTTTTCCAAACCGGAACATCCAAATAAAGGATCGCTGCGCAGCTTCAATAATCAACCAATCATCATCTTCATAATAGCATGAAAGCCGAAGAGAAAACCCCGGTACCGGAACCAATAACCCTAAAAGTGTCACAAAGGACAAGGACCATGACACAAAGTCATGCCCGCTAGCCAGATACATTCACAAAGGAACGCTGACTTATCCTTTCCAAGGCCAATCTGGAGAAGGGGTATAGTAAGGGCAAAACAATGGTCAACATTATAATGGACTTGGCTTTGCCATTATAATCCTTCCCATCGCCCGATGCAACAAATATGCCAGCTGGGCTTCCAAATAAATGCTAAGTAATAATAATCTAGCATGAGTAAACAGCTTAAGGTTCCAAAGTAGGGAACCATACCAAGAAGTCACCAAGAAAGTGAAATGCACTAACAATAACCAATTAAGGTGCTCTAATAATTTCCACAATAATAACACCAATCCCTTATCACATTTGATCACAAAGGATCCAGTTAACTCAAGCACACAAGCAAAACTATTCACTCATCTCGAAGAGCTCAAGGAGAGCTTTAAAATGATAGTTTATTCGTCCAAAACGGAGTTCGGATGAGAAAGTTATGGAGGAAACAATTTTAGAAGAAAGGGAAGAATATAATAGAATTCTAGCTTGGCACGACCGTGCCTAAGAAAGTGGCACGACCGTGCCAAACCTTACGAGAGGGAAGGTAATTTTTGGCGCGACCGTGCCTAAGAGAGTGGCACGACCGTGCCAATCATGACGGGAGGAAAGGGAATTGTTGCACGACCGTGCAAAATAAAGGAGCACGACCGTGCCAACCATTACGAGTGGGAAAATGAATGTGGCACGACCGTGCCAAATAAAGGAGCACGACCGTGCCAGATGAACAATGCCGAGATTCTTCCTGGGTTTACACATTTCGAACCAAAACACAACTTTCACTAAAGTTATCAAAATCAAAGCTTCCCAATACATTTCTAAAGCTCCTAAACAACATCCAACCTAAAGGGAACCTAAATAACACCCTTTAATCATCCAAACTAACACCAAATCCCCACATTCAAGATTTCACCATTTTTACCCAAAAACTCAAATAAATTCAAAATAAATTCTAAACTCAACCAAACTTCAAATATAACACATCAAACATCATATAAACATGAGATGAACATTTTAGCATCAAAATGGGGGAAAAGTAACTTACTTGAAAATTCTCAAAGTTGACGGAATTCAATTCTTTTTTACTCTACGCGATCCTAGCGACGATCTAAACACGTTTCACGTTTTAAGAAATGAGAGAAGATGAGAGGAAGAAGGAGAAAATGAAGAGAGAAGGAAGATGAAGAAAACTTACCCTTTTCTACTTGGAGAGAGAGAGAGATGCTGAGAAGGGAGGGAGTAGGGTGAGGGAGATGGAGTGTAAGAGGGAGAAGGAGGTGTAGGGAGGTGAGGGGAGTAATTTAAAACTTACACAAAGACCCCCTCCTCTAATACTACCCAACTCAAAACTTCCCACTAACAACTAAGACCCAATAAAATGCTAGGCATAAATATTATAACACATAAAATGCACGCATAAATATTTAAATAAATAATAATTTAAATAAATTAATACGCAAATAATTAAATAAAAATCATTTAATTACTAATAAAATAGAGCCTAGATTTCGGGTCGTGACATTCACTCCCCCTTAAAGAAAATTCGACCCGAATTTTAACGAGACTCACCTTAAACAAAAAGCCACGGAAATTTCCCTTCGATCTCATCTCGGAGCTCCCACGTCGACTCCTCGATGTTATGATTCCTCCAAAGGACTCGAACCAACGCAATGCTCTTGCTCCTCAACTCTTGGACTTTGGAATCTAATATCCGAACCGGTCGTTCCTCATAAGACATATCGGGCTCAATATCCTCCGGTATCCTCGGTAACACATGAGACGGATCATGAACGTACTTCCGAAGCATAGAAACGTGGAAAACGTTGAGCAACCGGTCCAAAGATGGCGGTAACGCAAGACGATACGCTAGAAGTCCAACCTTTCCCAAAATCTCAAACGGACCAATAAACCTCGGAGCCAATTTGCCTTTCTTCCCAAACCTACGAATACCCACCTTTCGAGACACTTTCAAGAACACAAAATCACCAGTCTGAAAACTAAGGTCTCTCCTTCGGTTATCTGCGTAGCTCTTATGTCGACTCTGGGCTGCCTTCAATCTATCCCGGATAACTTTAACTTTTTCAACTGAATCCCGAAGCAAATCAATACCCAAAACTTTCGCTTCACCAACCTCATCCCAACAAATAGGCGATCTACATTTCCTTTTTTAAACCAATACAATAGAAAATTTTAAATGAACGACCCACCAAAAAATTGGCTCAAACAGAGGTCGCTTTCATGGTTAAAATCACCATTTACGAAATTTCCCGATTCGCCAAAAGGGGGTAGTACACGCATTTTTGGCCTCCCGGGCACTAATAACCAAATACCCTACCTTTTCCAACCAATACAATAGAACATTTTAAAGTAATGACCCACCAAAATTTTGGCACAAACGGAGGTCGCTTTCATGGTTAAAATCACCATTACGAAATTTCCCGATTCGCCAAAGGGGGTAGTACACGGATTTTTGGCCTCCCGGGCACTAATAGAGAAATTCCATCCTTTTATTAAACCAATCCAATATAACATTTTAATGGAACCACCAACCAAAAATTTGGCTCAGACGGAGGTTGCTTTCATGGTGAAAATCACCATTTACGAAATTTCTCGATTCGCCAAAGGGGGTAGTACACGCATTTTCGGCCTCCCAAGCACTAATAGCCAAATACCCTATTTTTTTCAACCAATCCAATAGAACATTTTAAAGGAACGACCCACCAAAAATTTGGCTCAAACGGAGGTTGCTTTCATGGTGAAATCACCATTTACGAAATTTCCCGATTCGCCAAACGGTACACGCACTTTTGGCCTCCCGAGCACTAATATACAAACTCCCTACTTTTATCAACCAATCTAATCATTGGTTTTAAAGGAACCAACCATCAAAAAGTTGGCTCAAACGGAGGTAGTACACGCATTTTTGGCCTCCCGGGCACTAATAGCCAAATTCCCTCCTTTTCTCAACCAATCCAATAGAACATTTTAAAGGAACGACCCACCAAAAATTTTGCTCAAACGGAGGTTACTTTCATGGTGAAAATCCCCATTTACGAAATTTCCCGATTCGCCAAAGGGGTAGTACACGCATTTTTGGCCTCCTGGGCACTAATAGCCAAACTCCCTCCTTTTCTCAACCAATATAATAGGTGGTTTTAAAGGAACCAGCCACCAAAAATTTGGCTCAAACGGAGGTCGTTTTCATGGTGAAAATCACCATTTACGAAATTTCTCGATTCGCCAAAGGGGGTAGTACATGCATTTTTGGCCTCCTGAGCACTAATAGTCAAATACCCTAATTTTTTAAACCAATCCAATATAAAAATTTAAATGAACGACCCACCAAAATTTAGGCTCAAACAGAGGTCGCTTTCATGGTTAAATCACCATTTACAAAATTTCCCGATTCACCAAAGGGGATAGTACACGCATTTTTGGCCTCCCGGGCACTAATAGCCAAATAACCTCCTTTTTTAAACCAATCCAATAGAACATTTTAAAGGAACGACCCACCAAAAATTTGGCTCAAACGGAGGTCGCTTTCATGGTTAAAATTACCATTTACGAAATTTCCCGATTCGCCAAAGGGGGGTAGTACACGCATTTTTGGCCTCCCGGGCACTAATAACCAAATACCCTCCTTTTTTCAACCAATCCAATAGAACATTTTAAAGTAATGACCCACCAAAATTTTGGCACAAACGAAGGTCGCTTTCATGGTTAAAATCACCATTACGAAATTTCTCGATTCGCCAAAGGGGTAGTACACGCATTTTTTGCCTCCCGGGCACTAATAGGGAAATTCCATCATTTTTTTCAACCAATCCAATAGAAGATTTTAAAGGATCCACCTACCAAAAATTTGGCTCTGACGGAGGTTGCTTTCATGGTGAAAATCACCACATACGAAATTTCCCGATTCGCCAAAGAGGGTAGTACACGCATTTTTGGCCTCCCGGGCACTAATAGCCAAATTCCCTCATTTTCTAACCAATATAATGGGTGGTTTTAAAGGAACAACCCACCAAAATTTTGGCTCAAACGGAGGTCGTTTTCACACCATTTACGAAATTTCTCGATTCGCCAAAGGGGGTAGTGCACGCATTTTTGGCCTCCCGGGAACTAATAGCCAAATACCCTCTTTTTTTCAACCAATCCAATAGAAAATTTTAAAGGAACGACCCACCCAAAATTTGGCTCAAACGGAGGTTGTTTTCATGGTGAAAATCACCATTTACGAAATTTCCCGATTCGCCAAAGGGAGTACACGCATTTTTGGCCTACTGGGCACTAATAGCCAAACTCCCTCCTTTTCTCAACCAATCTAATAGGTGGTTTTAAAGGAACCAGCCACCAAAAATTTCGCTCAAACAGAGGTCGTTTTCATGGTGAAAATCACCATTTACGAAATTTCTAGATTCGCCAAGTGGGTAGTACACGCATTTTTTGCCTTCCTGGAACTAATAGCCAAATACTCTCCTTTTTTAACCAATCCAATAAAAAAAATTAAATGAACGAGCCACCAAAAATTTGGCTCAAACAGAGGTCGCTTTCATGGTTAAAATCACCATTTACGAAATTTCCCGATTCGCCAAAGTGGGTAGTACACGCATTTTTGGCCTCCCGGGCACTAATAGCCAAATACCCTCTTTTTTTTAAACCAATCCAATAGAACATTTTAAAGGAACGACCCACCAAAAATTTGGCTCAATTGAGGTTGCTTTCATGGTTAAAATCACCATTTACGAAATTTCCCGATTCTCCAAAAGGAGGGGGGGTAGTACACGCATTTTTGGCCTCCCGGGCACTAATAACCAAATACCCTCATTTTTTCAACCAATCCAATAGAACATTTTAAAGTAACGACCCACCAAAATTTTGGCTCAAACAGAGGTCGCTTTCATGGTTAAAATTACCATTTACAAAATTTCTCGATTCGCCAAAGGGGGTAGCACACGCATATTTGGCCTCCCGGGCACTTATAACCAAATTGTTGGAGTAGAGATCCCTCAAAGGAACAAGGAGAAGAAAATCTGGAGCAGTATTCCAGGCGGGCGCCTGGTATTGACCAGGCGGGCGCCCGGTTTGGACAGAAGGTCTGGTTCCTGGATTTGGCATGTAAGCGGGCGCCTGGTCCCCTTCAAGCGGACGCCTGGAATGCCGAGAAAGTGCAGATTTTTAGGATTTCTCTTATGTTTAGGTTTAGGTATTACTCTTGGTTTGCTATATAAACAATGTTCCGCCCCCATACTTATTGTAACTCAGATTAACATATTATAGTGCAAGATCCTGGCTTGGTAGTGCCCCCAGACGTAGTCAAACATATTGATGAACTGGGTAAACAATTTCTGTGTCTTTTCTTGCTTTGATTTCTTGTGCTTTGTTTGTGTGCTCTTATTGTTCTTGTGGGTTTGCTTGGGTAGTGGAGGGCCAAATCCACAACAACTGGTATCAAGAGCTCTGGTTGGAGATCAGGGTTAATCGACCGATTGGTTTATCGAGCGATTGGGTGTTGTCAAGCAATCAAGAATGGGCAAGGACAAACAAGCGGTGGAGAAATTTGATGGTTCTGACTACGGGTTTTGGAGGATGCAAATAGAGGATCTCTTGTACAACAAAGATCTCTATAAGCCTCTAAAGGGTGTCAAACCGGAAGGAGAAAAGCAAGAAGATTGGGATCTCATGGATCGAAAGCTCTAGGGGTGGTTAGATCTACTTTGGCGAAGTGGATCGCGAAGACTACCAAGAAGGCGAAGACCATAAAGGAGCTATTGGATTATCTTACTGAGACATTTGAAACTCCATCTGCTGCAAACAAGGTTGATTTGATACGCGAGATGGGTAGTCTCAAGATGCAAGAGGGAGGATCCTTAGCTATCGATGAGTTTATGGATGTTATAGACTCATTGACTGCGTTGGATATTACGTTTGATGATGAGGTTCATGCGTGCTTATTGCTAGCGTCTTTACCAGGAAGTTGGAGCGGGACGGTGACAGCGATCAATGCTTCAGCGGGTAAGAACAAGTTGAAGTATGATGATGTTAAGGATTTCTTGTTGGGCGAGGAAAATCACTTGAAGAAGTTGGGGACATCGTCTACTTCGGGATCGGCCTTAGCTACTACTAGCAGGGGAAGGCCGGGTACTAGCAATAAGGGGAGAACTGAATCAAGGGAAAACGTAATGGGTGGTAAAGGCAAGGCCGTGGAGATCAGAGATAAATCAAGGGTTGCAAAAGGATCGGTGCAGTGTTATCATTGCAAGGAGTTAGGACACTACAAGAAGGATTGTCCCAATCGTGGGGACAATTCGGTGAATGTGACAGTCGAAGGTGATGATGTACTGGTTCTGAGTGTTAGTAGTGCACTAGAATCATGGGTGCTGGATTCGGGGGCATCATTCCACTCTTGCGGGCATGCAGAAGAGATGGAGAATTATACTTCCGGTGATTTCGGTAAGGTCTATCTGGCGGATGGCGAGCCTTTGGAAATCAAGGGGGAGGGGGATGTCAGAATAGGAGCATCGGACGGGAAGGTCTTACATCTGAACGGAGTCAGGCATATTCCGGGTTTGAAAAAGAATCTATTATCAGTTGGGCAGTTGGACGAAGAAGGTTACAAGGTAACATTCGGCTGCAGGAACTGGGTTATTACCAAAGAGGATTCTGAGATCGCTCGGGGTAATAAGGAGGGGACATTGTATTTGGCGAATAACACCAAGGATAGTATCGCGGTGGCGTCAGCCAAGGGTGATACTGATTTGTGGCACTGTCGATTGGGTCACATGAGTGAGAAGGGGATGAAGGTACTTTGCTCAAAGGGACTACTACCGGGTTTGAAGACAGTCGACGTGGGGATCTGCGAAGATTGTGTGTTTGGCAAACAGGCGAGAAGTAATTTCTCGAGGACAGGTAGGGCTTTGAGGGAAGCAAAGTTAGAACTGGTTCACACGGATTTGTGGGGACCATCTCCGGTAACCTCTCTGGGTGGTGCGTCATATTACATGACCTTCATTGATGATTCAACAAGGAAGGTCTGGGTCTACTTCTTGAAGGGGAAAGATAAAGCTTTCGAGGTATTTAAGAAGTGGAGGGCCTTGGTGGAGAATCAGACGGTACTTAAGCTTAAGTGCTTGAGATCAGATAACGGAGGGGAGTATGAGCTCGGGGAGTTTAAGGAATATTGTGCAGCGAATGGGATTCGTATGGAGAAGACTCCAAAGGGCACACCACAACACAACGGGGTTGCAGAAAGGATGAACGGGACATTGAACGAGCGGGCTAGAAGTATGAGGTTGAAGTGTGGACTTCCGAAGACGTTTTGGACATATGCAGTTGACACGGCGGCTTTCTTGATCAATAGGGGACCATCGGTACCATTGGGGAATGGAATTCCAGAGGAAGCATGGAGTGGCAAGCAGGTAAATCTATCCTTTCTTCGCATATTTGGCTGCGTTTCATATGTTCATATTGATTCTGCTGATAGAACTAAGTTAGATGCAAAATCTGTAAAATGTACGTTTATTGGGTATGGTGGGGATGACTTCGGGTATAAGTTTTGGGATGACCAAAACCATAAAATTATTCATAGTCGAGATGTGGTATTCAATGAACAGGTATTGTACAAGGACAGAAAGGGGGCATCTGATGATATTAGTTCGGAACCGGAGGTTGTAGAGGCGGATATTCCAGACTCGGGTGGGAGCAGGACGGTTCATGATGACCAAGGTCAGGGGGTCACTGAAGATGAACCACATACTCCGGAACCGGATATTCCGCTGCGTAGATCCAGCAGGTTACGTGGATCACCTGACAGGTATACTCCTTCAAATTACTATTTGTTGTTGACAGATAGTGGGGAACCAGAATGTTATGCGGAGGCTGTTCGCAGTGCACTTTGTGATAAGTGGAAAGCTGCGATGGGTGATGAGATGGACTCATTGAAATCCAATAAAACTTGGGAGTTGGTTAAACTGCCTAAGGGGAAGAAGGCATTGCATAACAAGTGGGTTTACAGGATCAAGGAGGAGGCAAACGGCAGTAAACGTTACAAGGCAAGATTGGTTGTAAAGGGCTTTCAGCAAAAGTACGGTATTGACTACACCGAGGTATTCACTCCTGTTGTGAAGATGACCACTATCAGAATGGTTCTAGGGATAGTAGTGGCGGATAACTTGTTGCTGGAACAGATGGCTGTAAAGACGGCCTTTCTTCATGGTGATTTGGAGGAAGAAATTTACATGGTACAACCAGAGGGTTACTTGTCTAAGGGTAACGAGAAACTGGTTTGCAGGTTGACTAAGAGCTTGTATGGCCTTAAACAAGCTCCTAGGCAGTGGTACAGGAAGTTCGATGGATTCATGCACGATATTGATTTTATCAGATGTGAGGCGGATCATTGTTGCTACTTCAAGAACACGGACAATGGGTATATAATCTTGCTGTTATATGTGGATGACATGCTAATAGCGGGCTCTAGCAGTAGAGAGGTAAACAGATTGAAGGCTCAGTTGTCAGAACGGTTCGAGATGAAGGATTTGGGGGAGGCCAGAAAAATCTTGGGCATGCGGATTGACCGGAATAAGGAGTTGGGTAAGTTGGTTCTTTCACAAGCAGAATACGTTGAGAAAGTCTTGACAAGGTTTTGCATGGAAGAGGCGAAGCCAACAGGGACACCATTGGGTATGCACTTCAAGCTATCCGAGAAGGACTCACCTAAGGGCAAGGAAGAGCGTGACAAGATGGAGAGGACTCCATATGCTTCGGCAGTGGGGAGTCTAATGTATGCAACGGTGTGTGCAAGGCCGGATATTACACATGCGGTGGGAGTAGTCAGCCGGTACATGGGCAATCCTGGGAAGCAACATTAGGAAGTGGTTAAATGGATCCTGCGCTACTTAAAGGGTACTGCTGGTAAGGCTCTATGTTTCTCAAGCAAGGAGGTCGTGTTAGCGGGTTATGTGGATGCGGATTTGGAATCAAGTGATCTTGATAAGAGGATGAGTACCACGGGTTATGTTTTCACATTGGGTGGTACGGCTATCTCCTAGGCTTCTAAATTGCAGAAGATCGTGGCTCAGTCGACTGCGGAAGCAGAATATGTGGCAGTGACAGAGGCAAGCAAAGAGATGGTATGGTTGCAGAACTTCTTGGGTGAACTTGGGAAGACGCGAAGTGGTAATGCTCTCTACAGTGACAGTCAGAGTGCAATACATTTGGCTAGGAATCCGGCGTTTCATTCTAGGACGAAGCACATTGAGCTGAGGTTTCACTACATCAGGCATCTCTTGGAGAGGAAGGTCTTAAGGCTGGAGAAGATTTTGGGATCGGAGAACCCGGCTGACATGTTGACCAAGGTGGTAAACCTTGAAAAGTTGAAGCTATGCATAGCTTAAATTGGGCTTGGAGAATAAGAGAGGAGGAAGGCACTACCATGATCGAGGTGAGCACTAGGAAGACACCAAGGATGAGTGAAGACGGATACGGGGTTTGTATATGCGGTTGATCTCTAGGTGGGAGATTGTTGGAGTAGAGATCCCTCAAAGGAACAAGGAGAAGAAAATCTGGAGCAGTATTCCAGGCGGGCGCCTGGTATTGACCAGGCGGGCGCCCGTTTGGACAGAAGGTCTGGTTCCTGGATTTGGCATGTAAGCGGGCACATGGTCCCCTTCAAGCGGGCGCCTGGAATGCCGAGAAAGTGCAGATTTTTAGGATTTCTCTTATGTTTAGGTTTAGGTCTTACTCTTGGTTTGCTATATAAACAATGTTCCGCCCCCATACTTATTGTAACTCAGATTTAACATATTATAGTGCAAGATCCTGGCTTGGTAGTGCCCCCAGACGTAGTCAAACATATTGACGAACTGGGTAAACAATTTCTGTGTCTTTTCTTGCTTTGATTTCTTGTGCTTGTTTGTT
>JAOWBW010002484.1:0-31946 GCA_026119855.1 Campanula takesimana | reverse complement strand
ATCACAAGAATGCAACACCTCATTGGTCACCAAACACTCCCCTATAGGAGTAGATACCTCTAACACATAAGGTAGAGATTCAGAAGAAGACAAATGCAATCGAGAAGCAAAATGCACAGAAACATAAGAATGCGATGAGTCAGGGTCTATAAGTGTACGTGCCCTCAAACTAGACACATAAATAATACCTCCTATCATATTAGAGGAATCTGAAGCCTGTTGTTGAGAAATGGCAAAGATACGACCCTGAACCTTAGGCTTTCCTGAAAAATCCCTCTTCTGGCCCTGAGAAGACCAACTACACTTCCCGATGCCTGCATCTTAAACTTAGGGCAATCCCTCTGAAAATGACCCAACTGACCACAGTTCAAACATTTGCCCTGTTTCTTCCAACATCTTTCTTCTGAATGCCCTTCTTTTTCTGACAATAATTATAGACTCCTCTGCTCTGACTCCCTGAAGTGTTACTTTGATTTCTATTACCTGACTGTCTTTGAAAAGACCCTTTGAATTGTGAAGATCCACACTTGATTTCCTCTATTATCACCACGTTGTTGTTGTTGCCTAACTTGCTTCCCTACACCTAACAACTCTATTTTCTTCTTATGTTCCTCAATATCATGTTCCACCTGGTAGGCTCGATCAACTGCATCTTAAAAATCTTGCAACTTGTGGGATACTAGTTGAGTTCTAATCACAGATTTCAAACCTTTCACAAACCTCGTAGCCTTTCTCTCCTCAGTTGCTACTAAGTGAGTATAATACGTGGACAACTCTGAAAACTTAGCTGAATACTGAGCGACTGACATAGAACCTTGCTCCAAGCTAAAAAATTCCATTTCCTTCCTGTCTTGATCTACCCGGGGAATGAAGTGTTCTTTAAATTTTTCCAGAAAATTCTCCCAGTGTAAGGTATATGAGTCTCATCCCATTTAGTTTTCAAAGCTTTCCACCAATGCTCGGCAGCTCAATTCAACTTATAAGTAGCAAACCTGACTTGATCTTCCTCAGAACATCTCAAAGCATCAAAGATCTTTTCTATTGATTCAATCCACCTTTCAGTCTTAGATACATCTGGCTCTCCATCATACTCCATAGGCTTCATTTTCAGAAACTGTTCTAGGCCATATCTTGGTGGTACCTGTTCCCTCTCTTACCTCTTTCTTGATCATTAAAGTTATCATTGCTGCTTCGAACATTACTTGAAAAAATAGTTCGAGCCTCTTCTCTGGCATCCCCTTGCCCCGAAGAGCCAGCCTGATCTCCTTCATTCTCAACCATTTTTAATGAATACCTGCATAGAACACTCAACGTTACTCACTCTATACTCTACTACCCTCCTAGGTCATTTAGTCATTCTAGACCATCTACAACCTAGCTCTGATCCCAACTGTCGCGCCCCAGACCCGTGGTCCTACTTGGCCCCACGCTCGGGACACGAGTGGAAGACGTTATAAAACACTTTTGAAAATTTTTCGAAATATACTTTTATAAAGTTTAACAAAATCACACTTGAAGTTCAAAGACTTCATTTAACTTTAAACAAAATTTACAACCACTTCACACAACGAAAGTACTTAGCCCGAAGGCTTACAAACTTTTAAACAAATGTACATACACCAACATGATCCAAAATAGGTGTGACAATAGGAAGTACGGGTACTCTACCCCAAAAGGTTTTACATTTACATAATGTAACCTTAACAAAACAATTCTCAACTCTTACCACTCCAACGTCCTCCCGTGCCAAATGTCTTATCCCCTGGACCCGCCTTTATCTAAAACAGTAAACAAATAAAGGGTGAAAATAAATCTCAGTAAGCTACTAAAATGCAACTACGTTTCATGCTAAAATGATAATCATAAAGAATAGTATCATAGCAATCACATAGCACATAGTATGAGAGGTAAAATCAACTGATATACCACAATTACCACATAGGCCACACTCCGGTGGATACCAAGCCAAGGTTTACCCAATAACATAACTGTCTGAGAATGCCATCTGAGAAAACCAACTGAGAAAACCATCTGAGCAGCATAAATAGATGAAGCCGGGATCCCGAAAACCAAACTATAAGAACCCAAGTAACAATGGGGAAATATGACACAAAGTCATAACTCAAATGCTCACCAAAGGAAGCAATTCATCCCATCCAAGGCTAATCTGGACTGGGGAAACAGAGAAGGCACAGTGGACACCTTATAGTGAACTTAGCTTGTGTGCCACTATAATTCTCCTACCGCCTGACACAAGGTACCAATGGAAAACCTTATAGCGAACATACTTGTACCACTATAATTCTCCCATTGCCTGACTACACAACAAGACCAGCTGGACTTTTCACAAAAAGCACAGTAATGAATACTTGCTAAACAACAACAACCGGGGCAATAATTCTAAAATAATGAACCATGCCAAACACATCAAAAGATGCACATAAAGAATCACTCACAAAGAGTCTATAACAACATGATTCAAGGTCACAATACATTCTTGCACACACTTGAACACCCTTCTCATTAACCATGACAATATCACATGACACTCATATATTGGTCCTAGACAATACCCCAAGGATTAAACCAAAGTTAATCTTCTATACCTTACCTCAACCAAACTATAAGATTCAGGGGAAAGTGTGCGGCCCCGCCAAAAACAGGGTGTGCGACGCACACATTCTGTTTTCCCAAGAACAAAATCTTCCAGATAAGTGTGCGGCCGCACGCCCCTTTTGGGCGGCCGCCCAACACACTCGACAGGCCAAAACCAAAATGATTTATACTCTTTTCGTTTCACCGTCCCAAAATACAACACTTAACATTTATAACTTTACTAAGACTACAAAATCAGTCTCAAAACAACTTTAATACTACTTTGAACCCAACCAAACCAACATACTAAATACTCCCTTTATCCCAAAATTACAAGTATAACAAATATTACCCAAATCACAAAATAACAATTACAAGTATCAGGTATAACATATATGACCATTTTAACATTTAAAGGGGAATTAGTAACTTACCTATTTTCGAAAAAAGTATCGCTGAACTAAGTTTTGTTCAGATAGAAATGACCTATTCAACGCCCTGATCATTTTTATATAATTAGTTTTTAAAACGGATAAGTAAATAAAAAGAATTAAATCGAAATTGGTTGAACTTACCTTTTTGTCTTTAACCCTAAGAAGAACGAGAAAGTTGCTGAAATAATTTAACACAGAAAAAGAGGAGAAGGAAGGATAGTTATACTAAAGTTTTCTACCCATTTTACATTTGGGTCACTAGACTTTCAAATTCAACACTTAAGCCCCTTATTTTATATTTTCAACAAGGACCCTAAAGTTTCAACTTAATCATTTAAGTCATTTAATCATTATTATTACTAACTAAGTAAATAACACAAATAATCAAGTAAGATATGCAAATCATAAAATATGATACAACACATAAAATGCACACATAAGTCAAATAAAAATCCTCAAAAATATAAAATAAATAGGGATGGGTTTTGGGGTCGCTACAGTTACGATGTGGATCGGTTTAGAACACTAAGTTTTCTTGAAGTCAATTAGCTTCATTGGTCATAGAAAAGTTGTGCAATAGAAGCATAATGAATTAGTGAATGATGTTAAGATAGAAGTTGGTTAGGTTAAGGGTGTGATATTGACGTCGAGTGTTTCTTCTCTTGTGGTATACCAGACATAGGACTGGTGTTAATTGTATTGGTTCCATTGTGGCTAGATGGTTGAGAATCAAGGGTGCGAGTCTTTGAAGACGTGGGCGTATCTACTTTGTAAGTGGATAATGTTTCGTGCTACATATGCATGATTGTCCTCATCTTCTGATTTATGTTGAGGTGTATTCTCGAATACGAAACTACGTGATTGCTGCTGGTATATATACGGTGATTTAGTTATGTCACCTATTCAGGATGTTGATGTGATAAGTGGCGTGGCCTAGCTTTCTATGTGTCACGAATCTCTTGTTTGCCATCGATTGGTGGTGAATATTTCTATACTGGTATGTGTGACTTTACTTAGAAGCATAATGGGTTATAACTGGATGCATCTCTTGTGATGAGTTACATTAATCTTCTTGGAAGAAAAGTGTTTCAGAGATTAAGGGAAAGCTTGAAGATGAGTATTTTCGGATATTTCATTTTGGTCACTGGGTTTGTAAATGTTTCAGAGGAAGTTTGATTGAATTGTGATTAGTCATAACTTATTCATTTTAAACCAGATTCAAGTGATTTTTTAGCCTAAATTGATTAACTTTTTGAGAGCTTTCCGTTTGATTAATTTTATAATTTTAGATATGCGTTGAATTTCCCTAGAATTTCGGTTTTTGTGTTATTAAATTGTTTACAAGTTTGGGGAAATTAGTAAATTAAAATGATCGTAAGTTATTCATCTTAAATTGGAATTCGATGATTCAAGTGTCTAATTTGACTATATTTTCAAGACCTTTCCAATGATCTTATTTTCATAAGATGATTTTCTGTATCTTATTCCCAGAATTTGAGTCTTGGTTCTGTAGAACCATCGAGATATATTGAATAGTGTGAATTTTAGATATATCGCAAGAAATACATCCGATCTCGTAATAGAGTGATTCTTTAGGTTAAATTGCATGTTTGTATGCGAACTTCTTAAATATCATATTTTGGCAGCAGTCCATGATATATAACTCAAGTGTGGATTGAGTTTTAATAAATTCTTATCTAATTCATCGAACTCCGAATTGGGTGATTTTGGGTTTAAATTGGATATTTTCAGAGAGCTCAACTAGGTAACTACGACGAATTATTCTTGTTATCTTATATTGGTGAATTATTCAATCCCTGAAGTTGATCAGTGGTTTAGTTGGTGTTTGATTGATAGGTGGCTATTATTGGTTAAAGTTCAAACATGAGGATATATCGAAGACAATTTCGCATATTAGGTATGCTCATCATGAATTCGAGGTTATGTCACTTAGATGGATAAATGGTCTAGTGGTATGGATGGATTTGAGGAATGATATTTCCAAATTATATAATTTGATTTTGGTGGTGAATTGATAAAAGATATGATCAGTGTTAATGTTTCTTGGGGACATGTCAAGTTTCACCATTATAGTAAAAAGGATAAATTTATTATCTATAGTAACATTTCCAAGTAAGGATTGAGGGGTATATTGATTCAAGATGATAAAGTACTTGTGTATGTTTCGAGGATTAACTCCCTATGAATAGAATCATCTATGACTCAGGATTGATTGTAACTATATGGATATTGCGTTAGCAGATTATATTTTATTTTTATGGGACTAAGTTCGAAATGATATGTTAATAGACTATCAATATTTGATGGATATATTTTCTTAGAAAAACTAAATATGAGTTAATGCAAGTGGGTGGAGAAATTCAAAGATCATAATTGTATTATGTTTTATCACATAAGAATGATGAGTGTAGTAGTGTAATCACTGAACATATAAATGTGTAAATTATGTTGGATACCGCTGAATGAGAGATGTGGGGAGGATTTGTCTTAGTGGAATGGAACACGTGTGGGGAAATTTGACTATAGACACTTAAAGAGATTCACAAGACCAAGTAAGTTACCCATTCAAGTAAAAGCAACATATAATGGGATGAATTTGAATAATCATATTTGATCGAGTAGTTGATAACGATAATTTTTCGTGTATACAATTGAATTCTTGAGTGACAATAATCGTTGGTCCTATTCCTTTCCTTATTTGTTCAGGCAGTATTATGATTACCTGGGGTGCTTGTGAGATAATATAAGATAGGGACCATTGTTGTACATCTTGATCTTAATAGATTTCTCCGAGTGTTATGGATATTTATTTGGGTCTTGTTATAATATTAGGAAACCCTTGGGACCGATACATATTTATAAGGATATACTACGTGTATGTGGAGTTGATTCCAAATACTATAAGGGATGATGTTTAGACCGTCAATACGTAGGGATAAACCGGAAAAGTTAAACTTATGGGTGTTGATGATTTAAGGGTTGATTGAGAGCGTAAAGCTAATCAGAAATAAATCATTTATCGGTGTTGATGATTTAAGGGTTGATTGAGAGCGTAAAGCTAATCAGAAATAAATCATTTATGATTCAGAATTGGTAAACAAGTGATGCTGATAACCGAGAACGAGATCTTAAGATCAAGTGAGGGATTTAGTTTCTTTGAAGGAATTATTTTAAAGATAGTGGGTTCAAAGGAACAAGTTGGAGTAAAATTATCTCTTGTAAAAGTACTAGAAAAATCGTGAAATTGATGTGATTATAGGAGAAACAGACAAGAAGTGGGAAAATAAATACCCACAGTGGTTTAATGGATTTCATGAATCCTCTTAGGCATGTTTTCTCTAGTTAAAAATGGGAGTTTCTGGGTTTGTAAAAGTGAGAAAACAAATCAGTAAATTTGGATTATTTTGATTATTTGATATTGAGGAATTTCTTAGGAAGAAATTTGTATTCTTATCTACTGTTCTGCTGGTGTAGAATGTTAATACGAGTATATTTGAGATATGTATGTGTTTTATACGTGATAGTCTATTTAAAGACAAATTAATAGAAATTGAGATTGGAAACTTCGGAAGAAATGGAACGGAAGTATCCGTGGTTGTTTGATCATCCTGGTGAGTAACTTTAAAATGCGGGACGAATTTTGTTTTTAGGGGAGTGAATGTAACGACCCCAAACCCGGCACTATTTTTAGTCATAAGTTGAGCACTTGTGGGTGACGACCCGTCCCAATTTTATATAAAAATTTACACTGAATATTATTTTATAATTTAATTTGTGTTAGTTTGATCATTTTAAAAGACTTACTTGATCTATTAAAATATTAAATAAAAGTATTTGGGTTGCAAAATATTTAATTAGCATGAGTAGAAGTTGAAATCGTTGAGTTAATATTTGTGAATAATGATAAGGGGGTTAAGTGTTAAAGTTGAAACCTTGGGGTTTAAAGGTAATTGATCAACTTGGAAGGGCCTAAGTATAATTGGAAATTATTAAACCCACTGAATTCTCTTCCTCTCTCTGCGCAGAACACGCTTTCCTCTTTTCTTCTTTCTTCTCAATTTTCTCTCTGTTCTGCGAGTATGGGAGTTGACCCAGTTCTTCTTCAATTTCTCATTAATTATCACTCCGTTCTAAAAATCCGACTTCACCAAAATGTTCGTGGCATCGAGTAGATCGAATCTAGCCGATCAAAAAAATATGCCATCCGTACTATTTTTGAAGTAAGTTACTACTCCCCTTTAAATTATAATATTGCTCATGCATATTATATGTGATATATTTGTGATAATTGTTGTTTTGTGGAAATATTGGAGTTATTTGTATTTAGGCTATTTTGTGGGTATTCTGACCGTTGGAATAATATTTTTGTGGGTTTATATAGATAAGATAGGAAGTTGTAATAGTACTTTTGAGACGTGTGAAACAGAGGTAGTATGAAAAGAATTGAGTTTGGGGCGGAAGTGTGTGGGCGGCCGCACATCTTTCTGGATGGTTTTGGTCGTGGTCAGTGTGGTTTATGGCTGACCGCACAGGTAGGTGTGGGCGGCCGCACAGGTTGCTGGAAGAATTGATGTGTTCCAATTCAATTGGTTTAGGTTCAATCTTTGTCTAGGCTTTGGGTCCTATTCTAGGGTACCTAGATAGGCGTTGTGGAACACAAGAGTGTTATGAATTGTGTTGATTATGAACAGGTGAAAGGCATGGGATTTTAGTTAAGTACCTTAAGGATTTGTGTAACATCTTAATGATGTATTTATTTGGGTTCCCTAAATTGGAATTATAAATGTAAAGGAATGGTTGGGTTTATAGTCATTGTACTATTTATGAGTAATTCATGGTTATCATCTTTAAGATGTTTTGCTAGGATTCTCTACTATGGGATCCTACGTTAAAAGGAATGTTTAAGTGTTCATTGTCTTTGGGCTCTTTATGAGTAACTTCGGGTTATCATCTTTGTGATGCTTTTGTGGGATTTCTTACTTTGAAATCCTTTGTTTGAGAAATGTTTCTAATACATTTGGTTGTTGGGCACTTTATGAGCAGTTTATCATCTTTATGATGTACTTAGTATGGTTTCCTATTTTAGAATCATACACTGATTGTGCTTTCGTTTAAAGTCCAGCTGGTTACTTGGTTGAGTCGGGCAGTGATGTATATTATAATGGCACCCGAGCCAAGTCCAGTATAATGTACTTCACTGGTAACTGATAGAACAATTTAAGATCCCTAAATGCCACACTCATATTTAGAAGGAGATTGAGGAAGGAGATGAAGGAGGAAGCGTACAATACCTGTTGAATCCATCTTAGACGTTGTAGGGAGAAATGAAGAACAAGTAGGGAGAAGTGTTCTTCTAAATGATAAGTGTCTCTTAATCTCTCAAAAGTTTTCTAACAATATGAAGTAATTTAGATGAGAGAAAGTAAGAATGTAGTATGTTTTAGGCTTGATGGAAAAACCTTTAAATAGTAAACATGGTGGCACTTCATTTAGAGACCACACCTATTCATTCTTAAGCAATGTTAATTTACCATTTTACCCATCATAAATAGATAAATTACATTTCAGGAATTCTACACATTATTATTTTGACTACACTTTATATTAACATTATAGGTATGATTCATGTTAACTAAATGACTTGTAATGCAAGCCATGTTCTTAACATCTCCCAAATGGGTTGCAAAGCAAGTCTTTCCTTTTAAATCATAAATATAATGCAAATGACAACCCAAATGTGCGCACTTTGTTGTCATCTATAACAATCTCGTTCATTAGTCATCCAAGTATAAGGACTAAAGGGGCAATCGTTGTAATTGATTCGCAACTAAACCCACAGTAATCACGTGTACAAATCCAACTAAATGACATAGATCAAAAGTGTAGATGTGTAGCATGGAACATAATGAATATATCCATATTCTTCCAACTAGTCCAACTTAACCAAATGAGATCAAAACTTAAAAATAAGAGAACAATTAATGAAAGAGCAACACAAACTCCCACTATACTAAATGTTACCCATGTGAAACACTGAAGATGATAACGCTTTCATAAATGGATCCGCTAAAATGGAGTTTGTTTCTATAAGTTGTATTTATTTTGTTCATTTTCCTTTACAACAAGAAACTTAATGTCTATATCCTTCAGACTTTGATGAACTCTTGTTGTTATAAGACTGCCGTCCGATTATCACCATAAAACTTAAGCGGTCTTTAGACATTTGTTGACGATTCGCAGTCCCTTAATAAGCTTATGCAGCCATATAATTAAATTAATGTCGGAATACTTAATGATCTCAAGATGATCCGACTTCAAATATAGGCAAGTAGTTCTTTAGTGATTTTCAAATACTTTTATCATTTTATTGGCTGCTACTTAATGTTCTCACCCAGATTGCTTTGTTATTGACCAAGCATCCCAACAATAAATATAAAACTTACTCATACATTAAGCTTCTTTACTGCTGATGCAAAGGGATATTTTCCATATACTTTGATTCAAAATTACCTTTAGGACACTGTTCGAGACTTTTAAACTTGTCTCCTTTAAAATTAGGGGTGTCAAGTGGTTTACAGTTTTGCATGCTAAACCTTTTATAATACCTTTTCCATATAGGCCTTTTGTGATAATCCTAAAAAACCTCGTGAGCAAACACGGTGAATTTGGATTCTTAATACAAAGATGCCTTACCAAGATCTTTCATTTCAAATAAGAAATTTATTAGTTTCCTTAAGAAGGTTCATGTCATTACTAGCAAGCAAAATATCATCCATATATAAGACCAAAATTATAATTTTACTCCCACTGAACTAATGGTATACATAATTTTCACCAAGATTTATTTCAAAACCAAATGAAATAACAACTTGATTAAATTTTTAAGTACCACTTGCGAGAAGCTTGTTTGAGCCCATAAATGAATTTCTTAAGTTTACAAACTAATTGATTAGTTTGATCCAAATCAGTTACCATTAATATATCCATTAAGGAAAACTGTCTTTATATCCATTTAATGAAGCTCAAGATCAAAAAATGCTACTAGTTCCATAATGATCCTAAAAGTATTTTAGAAGATACCGGAAAATTGTTTTTTTATAATCAATGCATTCCTTTTGAGTAAATCCCTTAGCAACAAGACAAGCCTTATATCTTTATACATTACTTGGTGAATCCTTTTTGGTCTTAAAGACTAATTTGTACCCAATAGGTTTCACATCTTTAGGTAATGGAATAAGATCCAAAATGTCGTTGTCTTTCATAGATTTTTAACTCTTCATTTATGGCATTGATCAACTTATGAGAATTTAGGACTATTAATGGCTTTATGGAAGATGAGAGGCTCATATCCCACTAAACCTAAGTGTCCTTCATTCTCAGTAAGATACACCTTATAATTATCCGGAATAGCACTTCTTCTTACTCTATTGGATCTCCTTAAGAGCACCGGTTCTTCCTCATTTTGAGGTTGTTGAATTTAATCCTTATGATCAACATTTTCATATTGTTCAATATTTATAAGGGAGTCATTATTTTGAATTGTATGTTCCTTTTGAATTTTAGGCATAAACCTTAATTTCCAATGGGAACTATGGGAAGATGTATGAAATGGATGCCTCTTCCTCTTCAAATTCAAAACTATTCCTAATATCCCCTCTAAATTCAACATCCTCAAAAAACCTAGCAATTCTCGTTTCAAAAGGTTTTAGTTTTCGGGTTGTAAAATTTATAGCCCCTAGATCTCTCGGCATACCTTACAAAATAGCTACTAACAGTCTTAGAGTCCAGTTTGCCTTTATTAGACCTATAAGGCCTAGCTTCTACTGCACAACCCTATCAATAAAGATGAATTAAGGACGGTTTCTAAATTTTCCATAATTCATAAGAGTTTTTATTAGTAGTCTTTAGAGGAAGCTCTAATGAGAATTAAATTTGCGGTTTTTCAATGTATCGCCCATAATGAGTGAGGTTAAGAAATTATATTTCTTACCATATCCTTAAGGATTATACTACGTCTCTCATCTACACTATTCATGTAAGCCGTATCCGGTATAGTGTAGTGAGTGACAATCCCACACTCTTCTAGATAGCGAGCAAAAAGGACCCGGACATTGTTCCCCAAAATCGTTATTTCAATCATAGTATTCACCACTATGATCGGACTTAACGTTCTAATAGTCTTTCTAAGTTGACTTTCAACTTAGGTTTTATAAGACTTGAAAAAGGTCCAAAATTGAGACTTTTCATGAAGTAAATAAATGTATCCATAATGAGAGTAATTCTCTATGAACGTAATAAATTGTTGTTAACCATTATATGAAGGGGTAGTGAATGGTTCACAACTACCCATTAGTTCTAGAACACTTGATGCTCTCGAGGATACTTTTCTTTTAATGTTTGTAAATTTCTTTTAAGGCATTTAATGCAAAAGTTTCTTCCGGAATATCAAGGTGTTTTTAAAAGACCCCCTTTTGACACAAGATTGTCAATTCTCCTTAAGGAGATATGACCCAAATGCTTATGCCATAAGGTATAAGAATTTTCACTTGATAACTTTTGCTTTCTAGTTTGGTTTCATTATTATGGAACTCATTTATTGTTTGAATAATGTAAAGTAAATGAAGAGTACTTGACAAAGTACTAGTACCAACAACCTTGGAATTTAAAATAAATATCACTTCTATTATTAATGAACAAGAGTGACATTCCTTGTCCAATATTGTGATATATATCATAATTCCGTTTAAATGATGGTACAACAAAGTATTATTTAATACAAAATAATAATCAGTACTTTAACAATAATTGAAAAGTTCTTATGCCTAAAACTTCAACCGGATTCCCAGCTCCTATATAGATGAATCTCTCATCTTCACTGGTTCTTCGGTAACTCAGGCAATCCTACATAGACACACTTATGTGAGTTGAAGCACCAAAATCCAACCACAATGTATATGTAGAAATTGAAACCAAATTTAGCCTTAATACAAACAAGACCAAATGACGTACCTTTCTTAGCACGCCAAGCGTGATATTTAGGGCAGTCGAACTTCATGTGTGTAAGGTCCTTGCAAAAGAAGCATTTATTTTCTTTATGATCATTGAATGATCTCTTAGGCTTCTTTTTACTTGTAACTGCAATTTCCTTCCCTCTTCTTTTTGTCCCATGAGAAAAGGTAGATGCCAAACGTTCCACAAGAATATCAAGAAAAGTTTTAGCATCAACATCCTTGGAGACACCTTTTAAAATGGTCTCCGAGACAACAATATTCATGATCATTAGGCTCACGCGGTTGGAGCGTTCCCACTTCTCAACATTTAAGCAATGTTCTTGAGTGCTTATATTAGAGAGAGGAAGAGGAAACGGTTCCCTTAATGCGTGATCTATGTCCATATAGCCTAAGATCATAATCATTTTATTTTTCCAAGTTTTAAAATTAGTCCCATTTAGCATCGGCACGGTACTCATAGCAGTAATAACAGATGAAGCAATGAGCAAATCTGTTGGAATTTAGAGAACAAGAATGAATACTGGTAGGCTAAATCGCATACCTACGAATTAAACCTGAACTAGGTTCTAAAAATGTATAGTTAGGGACAAGTCCAGAATCGATCCACGAAGAGCGGTTATTTATTTACGAACAGTCACTTGACCAGATTGGGGGAAAATTATAATTATTAAATCCTAAAAACATAAATTAAACTAAATATGAGCAAAAACAATAATTAAAGAATACTTCAGATTTGTTTCCTTCCCCACCTTTTTAATCAATTATCATCGATACATCAATTCACTTTTTACCCTATTCACTTGATCCGAGATTTATTTCAATCTCTGTTTCTTCTTTCAGAATAGTTACTAGCAGTGGCACACTCACTAGAAACCCTAATTAATGAATTAATCTAACTGGCACAGTCTAGATCGCAAAATTAATTGATTCAAGATTTAAGAAACTAAGATCAAGAACACTTTCTATTTATTAAAATAGATAATTGCTTAATTTTACCCTAATCACAATTTATCATGGCACATGCATAAATCATGAAATTGCTACAGTGAAAACCCTAATTCTGGCACAGAACAGAGAATTCTAGCAAAGATCCAATCACAAAGATAAATAAATTGATCAGGTTTATAAACCCTAGTAACGGATCTAGAATTAAGAACAAGTAAATTATGAATAGAAATCAAATTGTGAAAGAAAAATACCACAAATTGACAAAAGATGGTTCAAGATTCAAACCCAAAGCTTTGGTTTAGTTCCTCATATGGAGCTTATGAATCTCCATGAAAGAAAAATAAAACCCTAAATCTAAAATTATTGTATGAAGTCTAGCATGAAAACAAAAATAAAAACCTAGTTTTTATACCTAGGATAAGTCCTAAACTAATAAGAATGAAAAAGAATTAAAAATAAAACAAAAATAACCAAAAATATGAATTTCCAGCCGGCACACGCGCTATCACGCGCCCCCACTCTCGGTCCAGCCTCGTTCACGCGCCAGCTCTGCTGTTCACGCGCCAGGAAACGCAAGAAGCGCACCTGGTACATGCGCCTTCTCACTCGGGCTCCCAAGTCGGATATTCCCCCCTTCACACGTACTGATTCTTTTGTTGTGTTTGGCAAAAAACGCGTCTGCCAGGTGCGTTTCTTGTTCTGGCCTCGCCATGTTGATCTGGGCTGGTTTAATTGTTGGGCCGCCTGTGTTGGTGTTCTGGGCTGGAGCTTCATGCTTCTGGGCTTCCTTTAATTCTTTTCTTCCACCAACCATTGATCCATCTTCATTTCAATAATCTTGAGCTTTACAATTTAATTCCATTTTGGAATTTCTTTTGAATAATAAAATACTTAATTTGGGTAAAAATATAAAAATACTAAAATATCCTCCAAATTACAATTAAACCCCAAAATTACATAAATGCCCAAAATTACATAAAATCTAACTAAAATACATAAAATTCACCATTTAAGGTCATAAAATCCTAGGAGTAAAGTGTATAAAATCCGTCTCATCAAATTCCCCCACGCTTAGACCTTTACTCGTCCTGGGTAAAATCCTAACTCCCCTCTAAACACCGGTCTATATAGCGTAGCATGGAGAAAAATGACTCCTAGTCTCCTCTAAACCACCAATCAAAAATCAATAAATAAAATTGAAGTGTAAAAACTCCGTCTCCTTATAACTCCTCAAAGAAATAATGAAAATGACATTAGCTCGATACCAACACCATAATAAATGGTATCCAAACTAAATGCCCACTCAAAAGCCAAGGGGAACTAAAAATGTCCTAAATTTCCCTCACGCTTATCTCACACTACAATCTCCCTCATAAAAACAAAGTTTTTGTGTGATTAATAATTATGCACAAAACTTACCTCGTAACAAAACAACAACACCCCCTTATATCTCCAGAAAAGAACGAGAATTTCTAACCTAAACTCCACTAATCCAAACCTCCTACTCCAATAGTGTATATCCTACCCAAAAACTCCAAACCCCCCTTATGTCTTCTCTCCGGTGGATGTAAGATATTTTATTACTCAAACCTCACCTTTTGCCTAAGTGCCCTTTCGGGTTTTCACTTAGCCTCTCTATTTTTTATTTTTTATTTTATGCACACCCTGGTTTTTGCCTAGATTGCCCTTTCGGGTTTTCAATCTAGCGGGCTTCTTTTCTTGTGCCTTTTTTTTTTTTTTTTTAAGAAAAACTAACTATCTAGAAATAAAATGCATACTATACAACTAAAAATCCTTCCCCCACGCTTAAACTACACAGTGTCCTCAATGTGTAAAAGTGAATAAAAATAAGGACAGTTTAAACGTAAGGGAGTAAATGGTACCTCATTAGTGCACACTCCACCCCGTTTGAGCTCGAATCGTTTGCATGAATCCCTTCTTCTTTTTAGTCATCGTGCTCAAACCTTCTTTCTTCTCCATTGGACCACAAGCCATCATCAATTCTTCCTCACCTCCAAATACATGCTTTCGGTGCTCAGGAAGATTCTTCACCTTTCTTGGTCCATGTTTTACCGCCGGTATTTTCAAATCATCATCCCCACGACAAATATTTGACACATCCTCTACCTTTGGCTCAACTACACCCATGAAACATAAACCACGAACATCCTCAGGGTCTTTCTTGGAGTCAAATATATTGAACTCCATCAAATCCCCATCAAACTCCATGGTCAAAGAACCATTAGACACATCTAGTTTAGTATGAGCTGTAGACATAAATGGTCTCCCCAACAGAATGGGAGCCTTAGGATCCGTATCCATCTCCAAAACATAAAAATCCGCAGGAAATATAAACTTACCAACCCGAACAAGCACATCCTCAACCTTCCCCTTAGGGTATGCATTCGTCCTATCCGCCAACTGAATAACAACCCGTGTATCCTGTAAGGGTCCCAACTTGAGTTTTTCAAACAATGCATAAGGCATGACATTGATTGAAGCACCCAAGTCAAGCATGGCCATATGCTCAGAATTATCACTCAAAGACACAGGAATAACAAACATACCCGGATCACTACACTTCTTGGGCATATTCTCATGATAGACTGCAGACACATGCTCTTTCATCTTCACCTTTTTCTGACTTCTCGCCTTCTGATCCCTCTTCAACGTACACAACGCCTTAAGGAATTTGCATATCTCGGGACAGTCTGCAGCAAGTCTAAAAATGGGATGTTTACCTCAATCCTCTTGAAAGTGTCAAAGATAGCCTTGTCAGGCTCATGTTCTCGCGATCTTTTCCATGCCTCGGGAAATGGAACATCCGGCTAAAAAACTGTGGGCTCTGGTATAGTTTTCTTCTCCTCCTCCGGGGTTTTCTCAGTAGGCACAACCTCCTCAACCTCAGTCACTGGCTCCTCCGGTACAACTTCCTTCCCAATCTCCTTACCACTGCGCAAAGTCATGGCACATGCACTCTGCTTAGGGTTCGGTTCTGATCTAGAATGTACCTTATCTGCCTCTCTAGCCTCTAGTCTCCCAACCACATCAGCTATTTGCCCAATCTGGCTCTCTAGATTACCAATACTCACATCGGTCTTCTGTTGATACTGTTGGAAATTGCTATTCATCATGCTCACCGACTATGCTAAGGAATGAATCATGTCATCTGTAGACTGTCTCGGAGGGGTACTCTGATACTGCTGCTGCTGCCCATATGGTGGTCTGAACTGATTATACTGATTAGTCTGATACTGCTGACTCTGTAGTGGACCCATCAACAATTGTCTCATCATCCCCTTAAGGTCCTCAACATCAGTCTCAAGCTTATTTGTCACACCACTACTAGAATTCGCAGCACTGACCTGTCTGAAACTCGACCTCCTGCCATGTGTCCGAGTGCTCTTAGCCAATTCATCAATTATCTCATTAGCCTCCTCAGTAGTCTTGTTGAGTATACTGCCCCCGCAGCAAGAATCCACCAACCGCTTATCCATGACTGTCAAACCCCCATAGAAATATACTATCAATTGTTCATCGTCAAATCCATGATACGGGCAACTCCTGCATAGCTTATAGAACCTGTTATAATACTCATACAAAGTCTCATCGGCTCTCTGCTCCATGTTGCTAATGTCCCGCTTCATCACATTGATCTGATCTGGAGGAAAGAACTCATCAAGAAACACCTCATTCATCTGCTGCCATGTGGTAATGCTGTTAGGCGGCATATGGTAATACCATGCACTAGCATCATCTTTCAGAGTGAAAGAAAACGCTCTAAGGAGGAGATGCTCAATCGAAAGTGCTGCTGGCTTCATGCTCTGACAAATCTGCACAAACTGGGAAATATGTTGATTCGGTTCTCACCGGGCATCCCAGTAAAGTGCGGTAACTGGCTCAACAAACCCGCTTCAACTCAAATGTAACCCCAGTAGGCAGAGTGGGGAACTGAACTGCATGAGGTTGCTCGCTCCAATTCGGGGCAGTTTTCTGCCTCAATGTCTGATCTGCCATCTGTTTACTAATTCAAGACTTCCAAGCAGATTGTCAGTAGAAAAGGTGTGGACCTTACAAGGTTCCACACTAAAAACAAATAACAAAATTAAAAATAACTAAAAAGAAAATTAAATTAACTAAACTAAACCAACTAAAAGAATAAATACAAAAAAAATAAAAAGAAAAAGAACAAGAATTAAAATAAGAACGTAAACAAATAAACACCGTTCCCCGGCAGCGACGCCAAAATTTGGTAGGCTAAATCGCACACCTACAAATTAAACCTGAACTAGGTTCTAAAAATATGTAGTTAGGGACAAGTCCAGAATCGATCCACGAAGAACGGTTATTTATTTACGAACAGTCACTTGACCAGATTGGGGGAAAATTATAATTATTAAATCCTAAAAACATAAATTAAACTAAATATGAGCAAAAACAATAATTAAAGAATACTTCAGATTTGTTTCCGTCCCCACCTTTTTAATCAATTATCATCGATACATCAATTCACTTCTTACCCTATTCACTTGATCCGAGATTTATTTCAATCTCTGTTTCTTCTTTCAGAATAGTTACTAGCAGTGGCACACTCACTAGAAACCCTAATTAATGAATTAATCTAACTGGCACAGTCTACATCGCAAAATTAATTGATTCAAGATTTAAGAAACTAAGATCAAGAACACTTTCTATTTATTAAAATAGATAATTGCTTAATTTTACCCTAATCACAATTTATCATGGCACATGCATAAATCATGAAATTGCTACAGTGAAAACCCTAATTTTGGCACAGAACAGAGAATTCTAGCAAAGATCCAATCACAAAGATAAATAAATTGATCAGGTTTATAAACCCTAGTAACGGATCTAGAATTAAGAACAAGTAAAATTATGAATAGAAATCAAATTGTGAAAGAAAATACCTCAAATTGACAAAAAGATGGTTCAAGATTCAAACCCAAAGCTTTGGTTTAGTTCCTCATATGGAGCTTATGAATCTCCATGAAAGAAAAATAAAACCCTAAATCTAAAATTATTGTATGAAGTCTAGCATGAAAAACAAAAATAAAAACCTAGTTTTATACCTAGGATAAGTCCTAAACTAATAAGGAATGAAAAAGAATAAAAATAAAACAAAAAATAACCAAAAATATGAATTTCCAGCCGGCACACGCGCTATCACGCGCCCCCACTCTCGGTCCAGCCTCGTTCACGCGCCAGCTCTGCTGTTCACGCGCCAGGAAACGCAAGAAGCGCACCTGGTACATGCGCCTTCTCACTCGTGCTCCCAAGTCGGATTTTCCCCCTTCACAAGTACTGATTCTTTTGTTGTGTTTGGCAAAAAACGCGTCTGCCAGGTGCGTTTCTTGTTCTGGCCTCGCTGAGATGGGCCTCGCCATGTTGATCTGGGTCGGTTTAATTGTTGGGCCGCCTGTGTTGGTGTTCTGGGCTGGAGCTTCATGCTTCTGGGCTTCCTTTAATTCTTTTCTTCCACCAACCATTGATCCATCTTCATTTCAATAATCTTGGGCTTTACAATTTAATTCCATTTTGGAATTTCTTTTGAATAATAAAATACTTAATTTGGGTAAAAATATAAAAATACTAAAATATCCCCCAAATTACAATTAAACCCCAAAATTACATAAATGCCCAAAATTACATAAAATCTAACTAAAATACATAAAATTCACCATTTAAGCTCATAAAATCCTAGGAGTAAAGTGTATAAAATCCGTCTGATCAAATACAAAACATAAATAAGAAACTACATTATGAATAAATGATTAATTATATCAACGAAATCCATCAATAAAGTAATCAACATGACATCAAAACTAATATTTGGATTGCGAATTGACTCATAAATGATTGCCTTAGGTAACAAGCAATTTGAACAATGTTTGATTAAATGCTTAATCTTCCTTTGGGTAGTCTTAAGCATTTAACAAAACAACTTAATGTTCATTTCATTTGTTACCACATGACATGAATGCACAAGTTTAGTCAAATTTCAAGATCTTCTTTGGAAAATTCATGTCATTCACATATTAACTTACACATTCAACACTTTAACAATTTTGGGTTTAAATAACGTTAATTACTTAGGCGATAATATTATTTAAACAATGAATAAAATTGTTTTAAGCATATAATTAATCAAGACTTTTTAAGTTTTGAAAAAATGTATATTTTGTTCAAAAGGGAAAACAAAATGGTGCAGATTAAAATTTTTCAAAACCTGTGAACAGTAACTGCTCGGCCGAGCATAGAAAAGTGCACGGCCGAGCACCAAATACAGATTGTTTGGTCAATTCGACATGTTGTGCACGACCGTGCTAAACAAAGGGCACGACCGTGCAAAACCCTTCTGTTCGGCCGAGCATGATAAAGGACACGGCCGAGCACCTTTAATCAAAAACTATGATTTTGGCCAATTTAGTGCACGGTCGAGCGAAATGAATGACACGGCCGAGCAAGCCTGGTGGTCCGCCCGGGTAACTCCTAAGACCCGACCGGATTATTGCATGAGGTCCGACCGGGCTAAACCCAAGACCCGGCCGGACCATGCTTGTTCAATACCCACCGTTTCAAAACCCTAGTTGGTCCGACCGGTTTAAGCAAAACACCCGTCCGGACCATCACACCGGTTTAAGTGCACGGCCGTGCGTATCCCTTGACTCGGCCGTGCAGACTAATTTTCTGCACTTCTGAATTTTGTTTAATTTATTCCCAAAAGCCAAATGAATTGCAAACAGATCCACATGGTATGTACTTAAAACATAAAACCACGTTATATAGGGATAATCTTGCCTAAAAACAATGGAATCAAGTGAGTAGATCCACATAATATGTACTTAAAACATAAAACCATGTTATGAAGGGATAATCTTACTTGAACCATTTTAATGAACAAAACTTTTCAAACCATTTTCTTTAATTCAGATGATGATTATTAGCACTCTATAAATGAATTAGAGTCTCTAATCAACATCATAACTTTATGATTCAACAGGAAGAATGAATCAAAAATTAAAGCGTTTTAAGGCTTTCTTTAAAGAACTCAACTCAAACCAAATATGTACGGGGCTCTGATACCAATTGATGGAACAATTTAAGATCCCTGAATGCCACACTCATATTTAGAAGGAGATTGAGGAAGGAGATGAAGGCGGAAGCGTACAATACCTGTTGAATCCATCTTTAGACGTTGTAGGGAGAAATGAAGAACAAGTAGGGAGAAGTGTTCTTCTAAATGATAAGTGTCTCTTAATCTCTCAAAAGTTTTTCAACAATATGAAGTAATTTAGATAAGAGAAAGTAAGAATGTAGTATGTTTTAGGCTTGATGGAAAGACCTTTAAATAGTAAACATGGTGACACTTCATTTAGGGACCACACCTATTCATTCTTAAGCAATGTTAATTTACCATTTTGCCCATCATAAATAGATAAATTATATTTCAGGAATTCTACACATTATTATTATTGACTACACTTTATATTAACATTATAGGTATGATTTCATGTTAACTAAATGACTTGTAATGCAAGTCATGTTTTAACAGTAACCCCTTTTTCCCCTTCCTGATTACGTGGTTGGGATGCCCCTTCCTGATTGTGTGGTTGGGATGCCCCTTCCTGATTGTGTGGTTGGGTTGAGCTAGCTCCCTTGTGTGAGTATTCTAGCTACACGTTTTAGGGTTATGACTTTGTGTCATTTTCCCACCGTTGTTACTATTGTTGTTTGGTTCCGGAACCCCTACTTCAGCTCTTCGATGCTGCTCTGTTGATGCTGTTCTTCGATGCGGCCCTGTTGATGTTCAGATTGTTATATCCTTTTGGTTGAACCTTGGCTCAGTATCCTTTATACCGTGTTTATTTCAGCTTTGTGTGCTGCATGATGAGCTGGTCGTTATTTCCAACCGGTATGGGACAGTTGGCGATAGGGAGCCTCTCATTTGTTGTTATGTGATTCAGTTTCAATTTATACGTATGATAACATGCCATGTAGCTGCATAGTAACTTACTGAGATTTATCTCACCCGTTCCTTTCAAATTTGTTTTCCTTAGTTTACAGGAAAGCTAGAGGTTAGAAGCTGTGAGAGTTGATGTTGTTGTGGGACTGTTCTGAGCAGGTTATACTCCTTTGGGGTAGTTGCTCTACGGAGCTTTTTTGTACTCTTGTTGTGCGGCCGTGGTCGTATAGTGTTATGTAGGTACGGTTGTCATTTGGGTATATATTTTATTGGTTGTTCTTGCTTCCGCACTTGTAAATAGCCTCCGAGTTATAATCTCGTTGAGTTGTAGTCGGTTTTGTCATCGACATGTTTATGGTAGTAATATTGGTTTTATAGCAGAGTTCATGCGCCTGGTTCGGTATTTAGAATTTTAGAGATGTAGATTGTACTATTTTGATATTTATGGAATTTTGGAATTTCCGGGGCGTGACAAGTATTCACTTTTATGAACCACTTTTTAGGTTCACCACCAATGAATCTCGAAAGGGTATAATTTATACAGCCCTAACTTAAACCAGAATCTTGCTTATAATGAGTTAATCAACTTCATGTGAACCCTGTAGTAACTTGGGGTAGGGATGGCAATGGGTCGGGTACGGGTCGGGCTTGCCCCAAACCTGAACCCGACCAAAACATCATTCAACTCGGACCCGACCCGACCCGAAGGTCATCAAACTCGTACCCGCCGAACCCGGCCCGACTACACAACAACATTTTTTTTTTTTGCTTCATCAATAACTTCATCCTATTTGGGCTTTAGCCCGTTTCCAACATACAAAAAAAAATTAAGTTTTTAACTAAGACTTCAACAAAGAGGACTTAATAATATATACCAAGTATGGGGGTAATAATGGAGTGGTATAAGGGTAGAATAGGAAAACCCTACATGAACTAAGCATGCGGGTCGGGCGGGTCGGCTGGTGTTACCGAACCCAGACCCGATCCCATCGGGTTTTGGAATTTGGTTACCAAACCCGCCCCCGCTCGGGCCGAAACGTTTCGGAAACAGACCGGGTTCAGTGAAATTGCCATCCCTAACTTGGTGTGGTGGGTGGGGGGGGGGGGGTTAAATAGTGACAAGCATCATTAGTTAAGTCTCTGATGTATCCATTTTCACTCTAGCAATAAAGAACATAATAGTAACTTTGGCGCATACTATTAAGCACTTACTAAATGAATCAATCCAACATGTAAATTGTATACAGATATAAACTAGAAAAGGCATAATATAACAATAAACAAAATCAATATCTTTTTTGGTATATTATTCAAAACATTTTACAGAAACAAAGATCACTAAAACAACGATACCTTACATTTGACCAAACAATATGAAAAACAAAAGGTTGTAAATAGCCACAATGTTTTTTAACCTAGAAAATTAATAACATCTTCTACCAATGTAGCACCACATTCAAATTGAAGAGGAAGTCTCTCTTCCCGCTCCAATATCGCCTTCTTCACATGTGGAATTTGGTATTTGTTAGATTCCCAACTTTTTAGTATCTCTATCATACACAATTGCAAACGTCAAGAACAAATTATTAAACTTGATAGTGGAGAAAACCTCAAATGATCGACTAACCGTTGCCACAAGCTCATCTACATTATTCGGGCATTCCTTGTACTGTAGTGCTTGAATGGCACTAAAAAAATCCCAAGTCCAATGCATTAAATTCTGGTGAGTTTGGAGGTTGGCACATCAATCTAATATCAAATCCATCAACTGATGATGATACACAAGAGTCGCTGCTACATAAAACTCAGGATCATGGGGTTGAATGTGAGGTCGGGCATTATTTTGTTGTATGAGTGTTGGACCTTTCTCCCCCCTTTGCCACTTTCCTTGCATTCCGGGTATTACTTTTTAAGGCAAAAATGATCTAATAACCTCTTTTCTGATAGAGGAAACCAGTTTTGTCTCCATGGTTCCCGCAAGTCGATTAGGACTTGTTCATCTAGGTGGTTCATGTGTGATGAAGGACAGTCACATAGAAGTGAAATCGTTAAGCGTGGGTACAAGGTTGCGTTTTCTTAAAGTGAGTTTGCAAAAAATATCCTCATAAAAAATGCACGTGACAAGCACATAACCACTTAAATGGGGTTTTCAGCTGAAATCGTTACAAAACTCTTAATTGGCGAGAAAAACACATATGGGCCCTAATGTGGCACAAAAAAAATAGTCCCTCCGTGAAAGAACTCCCCCACCCCCGAATTCAAGCCCTAAGTTGTCATTTCCCCATATTTAAAACATCACTAGTGTTACACCCGTGCGATGCACGAACCGTTACTATGAATTTTAAAGACTGAAATTAAAATAAATTAATAGGGAAGTGAAAAAGTTTTATACATTATTGAAACAATAATTATTATCTTATAAAATTAATGCTCGAAAAAAATCTTACAAAATGACTAAGGCAATCACTAACTACCCATTTAATTGCATGTATTTTTTAGAAAATTTACTTGCATGACGGTTATAAACATAATGAATTATCATATATCAAACAATGAAAATTATTTCTAAAAATATAAATGATTTTTCAATAAATTTTTTTTATAGTAAATTAACACAATTGAAAACCCCACTAGCTACTCTATGAACTGAACTAATATTATGATACTAATCAATATCATAAAACGACAAAAGTTGACTCCAAAAGTCCTAAAAAAAAAATATTTATACGTTCCGCAACTCTAAAATGAAATATTCATTTACTCCTTCCGTCCCGATAGAAGCTTCACATTTTACTCAAATTGGTGTCCCGTTAAAAGTTTCATCATTTCCTAAAATAGAAAAAAATGTGGGCTCCTCTTGTCAACTCCACTCACTTTTTCCTCTCACGTACTTCAATTGTGGGCCCCATTTGTCATACCCCTTAACTTCCCCCTACACACATTTAAATTGTAGGCCTCACTTGTAATACCCATTAACTTCTTCCCTCTCATAACCTTCTTACACTCATCATTTTTCATAATTTGTGTGCCCTCACCAAAATGGTGAAACTTAAAATGGGACGGGGGAGTATTAGGCAAACACACTGAGTGAAAAATTACAATCCAAATGTATGTGCATTAACGTTGCATTGAAGCAATTAAAAGTTGTAGTGATGTTATATATGAGAGAGAGAATTCGCTGACATCAGCAAAGCCACATGACATTTTCTAGTAAAAAAATTCCATCCAAAATAAATTGCTGACATCAGCACTCACTAAATTATAATTAATTTATATGTTTTAAATATTTACTTTTTTGCATTAATTATTGTCTTCCAATAATTATTCTTTTCTTTTATATTTTCATTTAATTATTAAGTTTAACAAATATACGTACACACAATTAACTTAATCTTAGAGGTGAAGGTAGTTTTAATTCAGTATATAACATTTTACATATGTCCCGAAATGAATGACATTTTTTAACACAAAATGATTTTTATATTTTTACCCTTTTTTCATATTTTATTTTATAATAGTAGAATTAGATTTTTAAAAATAGATAGCAGAAATATTTATGATTTTTTACTATTAAAAGTTAACCTTTCAAAATGTCTTTAAATAGAACAAAGTTATTCATTTTGGGAAGAAGAGAGAATTAAATTTCTTATCAAATATTTGATTGAAACTATGAGTAATAAATACAAACAATCCAACATTTATGGTTATTATATATTTCAATTTTATCATTCAAGAATGAATATTTATTTTAGTTTAAAATATATATTTTAAAAATGTTACATCCTATATTTTAAGTTTAAAGTTTTCAAATCCATATAATCTTGAAGCACAATTTTACAGTTTTCTATGGTTGGTTATGTCTAAAACAGTGAGTCAGACTTGAGCCATTTTTTTAGGTGTGTGATCATATCAAATAAGTTTTTTTTTTTTTTTTTTTTAAAGGAATAATAACCTTTTAAAGAAAAACTTGAAATATGAGTGATGCTTGAATTGGTGAGTCAAGCATTTTATTTTATGTTTTGGAAGTCATTTTCATGAAATTTATTAAACACTGGAAAATGTTTTTCGGAGCATTTTCTTAAAATTTACCAAACAATGAGTTCATGTTACTTTTCAGAAAAGATTTTTCTTTACTCGGAAAAAAGGGAGCCTAACTGAGAATGGCATTACTTGTAGTATCAGAGCATACTGTCCATAGAACCTGGGTCCGAAAACATGATTTTCTATGCAAGAACCAAATATTAGTCAGATTTAGATCCATAGCCTCCAACATTCGTGTTTTCTAATGTATTCATATGGTTCGCGGTCATGTGTACCAAGATTCCACCGCCGAACATTAAGCACTATGGACGGTGAGATGTGCTTGCCATTTTTTTGGGGTCGGGCGGTCTTTATCTCAAGCAAATCAATCTCGCTCTAGTTGGACACGTGTTAGAAAACTATTTTTTGCCAACTAGAGATTTTGAATTCAGGTAAATAGACCATCGTCCCCCCGAACTACAATTCAGTTCAACGGTTCAAAATAACAAAAAAAAAAAAAAAAAAAAAAAAACTCGGTTGTGATACAAGAGACAGTCTGATTTGAGATTTTATTGTCAAATTTACTATTTCATTCAAAAAAATTTAATAATTTAGTAGAATTTTTCTCTTTAGAATTATCAATATCACACCATATGATATGACATTAACAACTACTCCCCCCGTTTCATGTGAATTGAGACTTATTTCCCTTTTCGTCCGTTTCACCTCAATTGAGACTGCCCAAAATGACAAACTTTTTAATATTTTATATTCACACAACCCCACCCATTTAACCCCACTAATTCTCTCTCTTCATTTTATACCACTCATTTTATCCAACCAACACTACTGTTTACCCCACTCATTTTCTCTCTTCATTTTCCACCACACATTCACTGCTTTCTCTTAATTATTGTGCCTATTTTTTTGGTCTCAATTCACATGAAACGGAGGGAGTACATGGCAACAATTTTGAATGAAATAGAAAATTTGACAATAAACCCTCGAATCGGACCGTCTCTTGTACCGCAACAAAAAAAATCTTTTTATTTTTTGTCATTTTGAACCGTAATAGACAGATATGAAGCCGAAAAAAAATATTGATTTGAAGAAATCACAAGAGAAGGCAACGGTGGTGCAACACTGAAGATGGGTCAACTTATGTTTTGAAATGGAATTTGGGGCAAAATTTTGAAAATAGAGCACAAATTCGTCGTAGAAATTTGTCATTTTGAATCAAAATAGTAACAATTTTTATTTTTTATATTAATTTTTAATAACAAATTGTATTTTGTTTATTAAAGGGAAAATATAGAAATATACCAGTGTACTTAGCTGAAAGATGCAGATATGCTCTTATACAAGTTAATTGCCACATTAACCCCTGTACTCAAGAATAATGTGTGGAAATTAGGCCACCGTCTATTATTCCGTAAATCTTCTTATGTGGCATGATGACATCACTATCTTAGCTTATGTGGAACCTTGCATTGAGAAAAGCTGCACGTGTGAAAGTTTTGGGGCATAAATTGAGTGATTTTGAATATGAAAGGCTAGAATTAAAATATTAAAAGCCCTAATCTCTTATCAGCCGCCACTTCCAAAAAAAAATCAAACATTTTAATATCTCTTCCCCCTCTCCTTCTCCATTCCCATCAGCCGTCCCCATCCTTCTCTCCTCCGACCCACCCATCGGCCTAACCCTACCATTTTCTTCCCCGGCACATCGGCTCCTCTTTTCTGCCTACTCCTTCCTTCTGCAGGAAACTGCTGTTGTTTCTCCTCATCCTCCCCTTTCTTTTCCATTCCGACCCCCTTTCATTTTCAAGCACCATCGTCGCCCCTGTCGCTCTTTACCCCTTTTTCTTTTCCTATATTTCCACTGCCCCAATTGTCTTTACAGTCACCACCTTTGTTTCTGCTCCCTCTAAAGACATCGATCAAGATCTGGAGCTAGTTAAGAAACCACATAGAACCCGTTCATGTTGTGTGTTGTTGCTGAAATCCGAGACAAAATAATGAGGAATTGATTTCTACTGAGTTGAAAGTGTGTGTGGGAGATATTATTTAAGGTTCTATGTCTAAATTGGATGGATAGGGAATGATGAGAGTCTCCAGTTAAAGTCTTGGTGGTTTGTTTCAGAGAATGGAGTGGCAGGGGGTTGATAGCAACACATTTGAGTATTTTGTTAAGTTTTTCTTGGTTGTTTTGTGATTTGGCTTCCTTTTTTCTCGTAATTTTCTTGGTGGTAGTGGTGGGGGCGGCGCGGCAGCAGCGGCGTTGACGGTGGTGGTAAGGTGGTGGTGATAAGATTGTGGGATGGTAGTGATGGTGGTTGCCATGATTATCAATGTTAACCTTCTAAAATTAATTCAAATTGTACTAAAAAAAAAAAATCAAAATATATTATATTTAATATTGAAGTTTTTTTTTTTTTTTTTTTTTAATGGAAGTATACATTTAACATGAAATAAAAAACAATCTTTAATATTGAAAGTTTTTGAATGAAATGAAATGTTTCATACTTAATTAATTTCAATTTTATAATGTATGGGAAGACAAAAAGTGAGTGGGGATTGACTAAGCCTTTTAGTTTTATGACTTTTCATTTTCATCCTGTGCATGTTTACATTAGCAATTCGTGTGTAAAAGTTCCACTTGTGATTCTAAAAAATCCAAATAAGCTGATGAGTCAGCATCTTTTTTCCACACAATCAATTTAACTTGCCAACTAGGATGCCTAGTCTGCAATTCTGTTAAATATCTGACGGAAAGATAATGGGGCCTAATTTCCACACATTATTCTTGAGTACATGGGTTAATATGACAATTAACTTGTATAAGGGCATATCTGCATCCTTAAGCTAAGTACAAGGGTATATTTCTATATTTTCCCTTTATTAAATTATTGTTATCTCTTCAAAGAATTTAAAAATATTGTTATTTTATAGAAATCATTTTTTTTTTATTCTTTTGATTTGTTGTGGTATAATGAAATACTAAGAAATTGAAATTTTGTTAAATTATAGGGGTGATCAAAAAGAAAGTTTTTAGAAATTGATCCGTTAACAATTTCATTCATTTTGTTAACTACTATCCATTCATTATAACACTCATCCAAAATTGCAGCAGATTGCAATTTTGTGTGAACATTATGCACTAAATTGCAACTTTTAGTACTTTATCACCCACATTGCAACTCCGTATAAACTTAGTGGTAGTATGGTGCAATTTGCCCAATAATCAAACACGAACACAAGAATTTACGTCGTTCGTCAACTTGCCTACGTTCGGGGGCAGAGGGAGAATATATTACTCCCTCTATCCCAGAAAGATAGTCCATCTTTTTTCGTTGTTACTACGAAGGAACTTTGAGCAATAATTAAAGCTGCTTTTAATTATTCTAATGAAATTCAAAATTGTTATTGATACACCATTATAAATATTATTAATACCAATTTTTAGATTCACATTAAGATAACTAAAAATAACCTTATTTATTGCTCAAAGTTCCTTCGTAGTAACAGCGAAAAAAGAGAGACTATCTTTCCGGGACAGCTGGAGTACTATTCAATGACAATTACAAAAGACAATCTTCACTAATCTAGTTGCACGAATTATTGAGCCAAATAATTCCGTCAACCTAAATCTAGATCTTAGAGCTCTACTTGCATCTCTCAAAGATGACCGACAAAAAATATGCTAGGGAAGAGGGTAGTATTATAATCATAAATACCTAAACCCTTAAAAGAGTGGAATCTTATTTCTTGTGTAAAGAGTAAATTTATTCTCATTAGAAAACTACTAATTCTAATTCTTGAATAATTCTTTGTACCAATAGAAACTTAATTAAACCAATAAACCTTAATCCTTGTACCAAAAGGATTTCCTTTTGCCAATTCAAGTCCTAAGTATTACTCGACTTGTCGCGGACATATCTTTAACCGATAATCATTGATTCAAAGACATATTCTCAACATTTAGAATTGTATATTTCCTAGAGAATGTATTATTTCACTTTCCTCAGTTTATTTCATTTACATTCCTAATAAGACTATCATTGTATAGTTTATAGTTTCCTTATTAATCTAAAATAGCTTGAACAATACTCCACCTTCTTATATAAATATCATACTCTTGTGAATAATCATATTTGAGTCGTTCAGATCAATTATCTCTCTCCATGTATGAACTGAATCCGTCTATCATCCTTTATTCCAATATTAAATGCTGAATCCAATAAACAAACAAGCCCTGAGCTCAAAAATGGTATTTCAGAGGGTATCAATAATCAGTGACAAGGGCTCTAATCTCTATTACTGAACCATGCTACTGGAAACAAGATAAGATAAGCAAAGGCACACTGACAGCTCAACGTAGGACAAGGGAATACTGTACTCACCCCGTCCCTACATAAATGTCCATTTCAAGATTTTTCCGTCCCACGTACATATGTTGACTGCAAATATTCAAAGCTTAGAGAGCCAATTTGAATGGTATATTTCCATGACTTACAAATATGGTCAGAAGAAGATTGACGAAAGTAACTACTTTCAGTCTCCAATAGGAAACGAGCTTCTGGAAAAAGATGGGTGACATCAAATAGGAGTGAGTTAATAAACTCGAATACCCATGGAAGCAGGGAAAAGAGAGACATCACACTTGAACTGGTGCCTTAGACAACATGCCCAAACTGATTCTTAGCTAAGATTAAAGTTCATTCTAACCGAGTGGAAACAATGATACTTTGGGAAGTACTCCCTCCGTCCCCAAAATGATCTTCCTATTTATCATTTTTCATTGTCCCAAAAAGTTTTTCCTATTTCTACAATTTGAGCTTAAAGATGCATAAACAAAACATGGCTAGTGAAGCAAGTGTTCATAACCTTATAAAAATTGAATAGTCAAATGAGAAGATCATTTTGGGACAGAAGCAAGTGTTCATAACCTTATAAAAATTGAATAGTCAAATGAGAAGATCATTTTGGGACAGAGGGAGTACTAAATAGGGGATCCGGTGCCATGGACAGTGGTCGTCGCTTTATTTTTTTTAATAAAATATGAGTTACAATTTTATAGATGTATTACGTATTACAGCAAGTGTGTTACACTTATAGTAAGGCAATCCGACTTCTGTGTACAGTCGGACTACACAGACCCTGGATCCCTAAATAGGTTGTACTAGTAAGAAACTAGAAGTCTTGAGAATCTAAAAGAGGATCTTTCTAACATTGAGGAAAGAAGGGGATAAAACCAGTGCCAAAAACAAACTCACACAACAAACCAGAATGGGAAACTTCATCAACAGGAAAAAAGAACAAAGTAGATGGAGTAAATGATCTCCTAATCATATCCAGATTGAATGCGAGTTACTAGAAATTGATACGAGAGTGTAATAAATGAAGATTTTCAAGTAAAGCATACATAAAAGGTACTCGAGATTTAGGAAAGCTCACAAAAGTTAGACTTTGCTATTCATTCGAGTTGAAATATAATTTAACTAACTAGTAAGTAGTAACACAAAAATTTGAAGAATACAATAAACAAGCCCTATAGCATGTAAAAGTAACACCAAAGATACAAAAGCGAAGTATCATCATAACTTAGATTTCACGGTAAAATTTGTGAGATGGAAACGAACCTATCATCAACCTTCAAATTTCCACGCGAATTCTTTTCCCCTTCAAGAAGATGATACCTTCGTAGCTTTAAATGCAGGATGAAGCAACCCAAGTTCATCCTTGACCTCAAGAGGATTACTAGTCTCGTTTCTAGTCCTCTTCACTCTCCTACTAGCAGCGATTTGTGAGTGAATCCATACATTTGCAAAATCTGATTATCACCGAAATTAAAAGCACGGTCCATTTGTTTCAAGCATCTTTCAAACCGGGTAATCCCCGAATTTCCCACAAGGCTTACACCCCACAAAATGAGTCACGAGTGGCCATCTATGATCACCATACCCGGGTTGGAAATTCGCAATCATTTCCTCGTACCGATCAACCAAATCCCCCAATACCCATGAAGATAATAATGATTCTCCAAATAAACCTTATTCCCCCACAACTCCTTCTGAGTAGCCAACAAATACACCATTGCCGATTGATCATCAGCTTCAAAACAGGCCTATCCTTCAACTCTCGGGTCAAAATCTTCCCGCCTCATCCCTAATCTTGCCCTTCGGACCCATCGGGGCCCACGCATCAAGAAGATCCAAAGACCATTGACAATTCCTCAACAAGAAACTACCCGTATTCAATCCAATCCAATTCTTTTGATCATAAACCATCTCGTTCCACCCGTGCAAAACCAAGTTCCGATCTTTATAGCGTTCCCAAGGAACTTCGAAAGCCATATCGGTAAACATTGCATCACTATCCATCCACCATAAGAACTCAATCTCAGGATGACTTAACAAAAGCTTCCTAATTAATGGCAATTTAGCCCAAAAACAGCCATTTCAGCATCAAGTAAAGCCATATTATAAAATACTTCAATTCCATGTACTCTGCAATAATCAATTTTGTTCTTGATTGCTTTTAACAAGTAATGATCACCAACCGGGTTTCGCAGGGTTTCGGCGCAGACCCGGTTACTAACAAAACCTAGGTTTAGTAGGTGTGAGAAAATTAGGGAAATTGGGATTATTCTTTAACCATTCACCTCTTTGTTCATCCAATTTGAGATCTTCGGACCCAAACTGTACGGCTGGTTCGGATCCTTCCATTCTCCGGTTCTTCATCAACGAAGATCTTGTTGATGTCGAGGTCGCGTAATTGTTCGTCGAATGCGGCGTCGTCGTTGCCGCCGCCGCCGCCGGATTGGGATTGCGAAGCGGCTTCTTCAAGTACGCGGCGAGGCTCCACGCGCTTGCCGCGGACATGGTAAAAAGTTTCCCGGATCTCGTTGAAGTCCTGCTCCGGAGTGCCGAA
>JAOWBW010002483.1:0-75889 GCA_026119855.1 Campanula takesimana | reverse complement strand
AATCAAGAAGGGATTTGTTCCTCGTAAGAGAGAGATGTCAAGCTTTGGCCACTCGAAGAATGGTGTTGATGAAATGGATGGCCATTGCTCAATAAGATTTGTACTCATCAATACATTCTGGATCGAGAAAGCATTGAAACATTGTAAGTTGACCATTGACCATGCTTACGTTCAATAGACATCGTGAAACAAAGAGATTGTAATATGTTTATAAAGGATTCACGAACTTATACAAGTTATATTAATTGGGTATTCATGATGTGCTTGCTAGAGTCCGCTCATGATTTATGAGCACAAATGTGTTTGAGCTCATTGCCAACTTAAATATAATCCTATGGGGTCACACACAAAAGGACGAATTGTTAAAAGGCTAAAATCGGAATTCTGGTGGTGCTCGGCCGAGCAACTCATATGACTCGGCCCGAGCATGGGAAATCAGAAGGTCAGATTTTCTGGAGCAAAGGTGCTCGGCCGAGCACCTTAAAGGACTCGGCCGAGCAGGCCCTGTTCGGGCCCAAAAACTGATTTCGTGTTGTGACGGGTTTTAACCTATTTCTCCTAAACGGTTTAGACTAATAAGTATATAAACCTCTAACAACGACCTAATCAGTATGTATTGATTCCATATCAATTAGATATCCTCGAGAGAGAGAAAAACAAGTTCTTCTTCTTCCTCCAAGAACATTGATTTTCTATATAGCCTTCAAAATAGAAAGAGTTTCTATTGGGTCTAGCAATCCGGTTCAAGAATCGTTCTTGAAATCGTTCGCGTGTGGATAAACATAGAGGGCGTTGGCATCAACTCCTTCAAAGTTCGTGATCCAAGTTTTGCGGTCGTTCCTACGTTCGTGATTCGAAGAAGCGCGAAGAACGAAGATTGAAGATCTCAGAATTTTAAAGCTCCATCACGGTTAGTGTTCTAAATTCATCTTCATATTAATTTAACATCGTGATCGGATCTAGGCTTTTTGGGTTCATTCCGCTGTGCATGTTTGCATCAAACCCAACAGTGGTATCAGAGCCACGTTCATCATGATTATTTTAATAATTACATGTTAATGATATAATTGGATTATATGTTTTGGCATGCTATGTGAATTTGATTCAAGATGTTTTATGTGATCTGAGTTTTATGTTTGTATATGAGATATATTGAAATCATAAAATCGCACCGTTTAAATACGTTATGTGGGATCTACGATTGCAATAATAATTTGATTATTATGTTCCTTTAGATTATCAAAAATTAATTGGATTTATTTGTTGATGATCTTTGATTCATGAATAAATCGTTTATCAAGGTTTTGATGAACATGATGATATGATCATTATGAACACCAAATCCTAAATGAATCGGAAAGCAATCTAGAATTAAAATTCGACAAGAAAACTGTTCTGTTCGTGGTGCTCGGCCGAGCAGTCTATAAGACTCGGCCGAGAAGCAGAGTCGTCAGAAGCAAAGGGTTTTAGGAACACAGAGGTGCCGGCCGAGCACCTCAAAGGACTCGCCCGAGCAGAGTTGATTTTGGACAGAATTTGTTTTTCAGATGGCTGGTTTAAGAACCATGTTTCCTGAAATTAAATGGCTTGTTTAAAATCACTTGGATTGAATTTGTTGTCAGATGGATGGTTTGAGAAACCGTGTTTCCTGAAAACAGATGTCAAGGTCCAAGTAATGAATTGATGGGACAAAAGATTAGAATCGAGTTACTTTATGTAAGGGATTGTGGATGCCTATTGGCTTAGTTTCGACCTTACATAGTTGTTCCTTCTAGTTTCTAAATTTGGTACGGGATTGTGGATGCCTTCTGGCTTAGTTTTCGACCGTACAATCGTGCTCTCAATAATGTGTTAAAGAATTTATCTCCATAAATCAATCACATGAAATCTTAATTTAATAATGAGATTAGTTAAATTATTAACCGTTGCTTTATGTGTTTATATTATGTGACTATAAACATTGACCATGCTATATGTCATGAACCTTCTTTAAAATTTAAGTTCTGTGTCAATCCATGATTAAAACACTTGTGAGTACGTGGGTAGTTTTGTGTGGGTTACGCCTAGCGTAGGTGCATTGATTCTATCCATTTATGAGCAAGATGAGGAAACAGTGTGATTCTATACGTTTAAAATGGTTTAACTAATTAGGCTATCAAAACAGTTTTGGCCTAAGGCACAGATGAGATTAAAACATGTTAGATATACGATATCTAAAATCTCATAAAAGATCTAAGAGTCATATACGATATGATTGACAAGGCGTTGTCTACCTAAATAACTTATTTGAGCAGTCGTGCCCTAGCCGACTCAAAGTTAAGTGAAATATGGATCTTAGCCCATTCAAATATATTATACATTGGATGTATATGAAGGTTATATAATTTAGTGGGAGTATTTGTAAAATACTATTAATTTAATATCTTTAATTAAGTTGGTACTTCATATTTAATATATGTTGCATAATTGTAGATAATGGCTCAGAATACAAATTTATCACTGCGATCTATCCTTGAGAAGGAGAAACTTCAAAGAGATGGAGCTAACTATACGGATTGGATCCGTAGCCTTAGAATTGTTCTAAAGCATGCGGATAAGCTCTATATTCTTGATGAGCCCGTTCTCCTGCTTCTAATGCACCCAAGGATGAGAGAAACGCCTACAAGAAACATGTGAATGATTCTCGTGAGTTGGGTTGTCTTATGCTTGCGGCCATGTGTTCAGAACTTCAGAAGATTCTTGAACACTCGGAAGCATTTGACCTTGCTGCTACATTGAAAGATATGTTCAAGAACAAGCAAGGCAAGAGAGGTTCGACACCATAGCTGCCCTAGTCTCATGCAAGATGAGCGAAGGACAGTCTGTGAGCCCTCATGTTTTGAAAATGAAGCTTACTTTGAGAAACTAGAGAGGCTTGGCCATCCAATTGAGATTGAGTTGGCTACCGATTTTATTCTTAATTCATTGCCCAAAAGCTATAATCAGTTCGTCATGAACTTTAATATGCAAGGGATGGATAAGACTATGTTCTGAATTGCTGGGATGCTTAAGCAGGCAGAAAAGAAAATCGGTAAAGAGACCGCTCCTGTACTCATTGTGTCTAAGGAAGGAAAGGGCCAAAAGGCAAAGAAAGGGTAAGCAAAAGTGGTCAAACCCAAGATTAGCAAGGGCAATTGTTGCCAAAGCTAATGTGGCTAAACCTGCTTCCCAAAAGGATGCAATTTGTTTCCACTGCAATGAGATTGGACATTGGAAACGAAATTGCAAGTTTACAAGGAAGAGTAAAGAAGAAGAAGAAGAGCGGTGGGACTGCATCTACTTCAGGTATCTATGTTATAGATATTCTACTTTCTACTTCTAGCTCCTGGGTATTAGATACTGAATGTGGATCTCACATTTGTTTAAATGTGCAGGGACTAAGGAATAGAAGGCTACTTAAAGATGGCGAAGTGGACCTACGCGTGGGAAATGGAGCAAGAGTTGCTGCATTAGCCGTAGGAACATATGATGTCATTTTACCTAGCGGATTAATTTTGTTTTGAACAATTGTTATTACGTTCCGGATTTAAGTAGAAATATTATTTCAATTTCTTGTTTGGATAATGAGGTTTTTAAGTTTCTTATTGAAAATAAGAAGTTTTCTATTTATTTAAATGATATGCTTTATTGTACTGCATGTCATTTAATGGCCTTTATGTTCTTGATGTTGAAATGGGAATAATGAGAATGTTTATAATGTAAATAAGAAATCCAAACCTAATGATGTAAATCATACTTATTTGTGGCATTGCCGTCTTGGCATATTAATGAGAAGCGTATCTCAAAACTCCATGGGGACGGACTTCTAGATTCACATGATTTTGAATCATATAAAACTTGTGAGTCATGTTTACTTGAAAGATGACTAAGGCACCTTTTACTAAGAGTAGTGAAGGCTAATGACTTATTGGCCCTCATACATACTGATGTGTGTGGACCAATGAGTTGCAATGCTAGGGGAGGATATCAATACTTCATAACTTTTACTGATGATTTTAGTAGATATGGCTATGTCTACTTAATGAAACATAAAAGTGAATCTTTTGAGATATTTAGAATATTTCAAAATGAAGTACAAAATCAACTGGAAAAACTATTAAAGCACTTCGATCAGATCGTGGTGGAGAATATTTAAGCCAAGAATTTGACAATCATCTGAAAGATTGTGGAATTGTTTCACAATTAACTCCACCTGGGACACCACAATGGAATGGTGTGTCGAACGGAGAAATAGGACTTTATTGGATATGGTCCGCTCCATGATGAGTCAAGTTGATCTTCCTTTAACCTTTGGGGACATGCACTAGAAACTGCTGCACTAACACTAAAATAATGTTCCAACAAAATCTGTTCCAAAGACTCCACATGAGATGTGGACTGGAAGAAAACCTAGTTTGTCTTTCATGATGATTTGGGGTTGTGAAGCATTTGTTAGAAGCTCATATCTGACAAACTCACACCTAAATCTGATAAATGTATTTTCGTGGTTACCCTAAGGAAACTAAGGGTTATTACTTTACAACCGGGGAAAACAAAGTGTTTGTTGCCCGTCATGGTACCTTTCTAGAAAAAGAGTTTCTCTCCAAAGAAATTAATGGGAGTAAAATTAATCTCGAAGAAATTCGAGAACCCGAAAATTACATGGAACAAAATGTTGGATCTGAACAAGTTTCACAAAGAGTTGTGGAACCTATTCAGAATACTCAAGTTCCTCGCAGAACTGGTAGGGTGCGATCTGAACCTGAGAGATATGGATTTCTCATGACGGATAGCAATGAAGTAGAAGTCATAGTTGATGACGAACCTACTTCCTACCAAGAAGCGATGTCCGCTCCTGATTCAGATAAATGGCTTGGATGCCATGGAATCTGAAATTAAATCCATGTATGATAATCAAGTTTGGAACTTGATTGATGCGCCCGAAGGTGTAAAAACCATAGGATGCAAATGGGTTTTCAAAAAGAAAACTGACATGGATGGAAAGGTGCATACTTATAAAAGCTAGACTGTAGGGAAAGGCTATAGGCAGATTCATGGTATCGACTATGATGAAAACCTTTTCGCCCGTAGCAATGATCAAGTCTATAAGAATTTACTTGCCATAGCCGCATATTTTGACTATGAGATATGGCAAATGGATGTCAAAACCGCGTTCCTTAACGGAAACTTACTTGAGGATGTTTACATGACACAACCTTAAGGTTTTGTAATTCCAGAAAAATTCTAACAAAGTATGCAAATTGCAACGATCCATTTATGGATTGAAGCAAGCCTCTAGGAGTTGGAATCTTCGATTTGATGAATCGGTCAAAGAGTTTGGCTTCATCAAGAACGAAGATGAACCTTGCGTTTACAAGAAGATTAGTGGGAGCGTGTGTAGTAGATATTTCTGGTACTATATGTTGATGACATATTGATCATAGGAAACGACATTCCCGCACTGCAGTCTGTAAAGACTTGGTTAGGAAAGTGTTTCTCTATGAAAGATATGGAGAAGCCGCTTATATCCTTGGCATTAGGATCTATCGTGATAGATCCAAGAAATTGATTGGTTTAAGTCAAGATACATATATTGACAAAGTTCTTAAGAGATTCTGCATGGAAACTCTAAGAGAGGAAATTTGCCAGTAGGGACATGGCATAACTTAAGCAAGAATCAGTGTCCTAAGACAACTGATGAGCGTAAGAGAATGATTGGGAATCCATATGCTTCCGCAGTTGGATCAATCATGTATGCCATGATATGTACTAGACCCGATGTCTCGTATGCTTTGAGCATGACGAGTAGATATCAATCAAATCCTGGTGAAAATCATTGGATTGCAGTCAAGACGATTCTTAAGTACTTGCGAAGGACTAAAGATTCGTTCTTGGTGTATGGAGGTGTGGAAGGTGATCTTGTTGTAAGTGGTTACACAGATGCAAGCTTCCAAACCGACAAGGATGATTTTAGATCGCAATCTGGATTTGTATTTGTGCTTAATGGAGGTGCTGTTAGCTGGAGAGTTCTAAGCAAAGTACTGTCGCTGATTCTACAACGGAAGCTGAGTATATTGCTGCATCCGATGCTGCTAAAGAAGCTGTTTGGATCAAGAAGTTCATAACTGAACTAGAGGTAGTTCCTAGCATTGCTGATCCAATAGACCTTTATTGTGATAATAATGGTGCTATTGCTCAAGCAAGGGAACCAAGAAACCATCAGAAGTCCAAACACATACTTAGGCTGTTACCATGTCATTCGAGAAATCATTAACAGAGGTGACGTGAATATATGCAGAGTACCGACTAATGATAACATTGCCGACCCATTGACAAAGGGTCTTCCACAAGCAAAGCATGATGGTCATGTTAGGTCTATGGGTATTCGATACATTAATTAGGCCTAGTGCAAGTGGGAGATTGTTGGTGTTGTATGCTCTAGGCACGTTTTGTAAAATGATTAATGTTATTAATATATTAAAGATATTGAATGTTTGATTATTATATCATTTGCATGTTTATTATAATAATCCCCGTCCCTGATAATTATGATTAATTGTTATTATAAGTTTAATGGATAATCATATGATGATTATGGTGTATGGGATACAATTAAACTTATGGGTATTTGTTGGAGACCAAATACTGGACTGACCCATATGAGATTTATGTTATGGTCACAATGTCATAATTAAGTCTCATATAGTTATATTACTGGAATCTTTAGACCTGAGATTATCACAGTCTTCCACTCGATGAACATTACGTTTGACATATTCAAACGTTACCCCTAATCGGGTAGCTATAAAGAATGTGATTGGCGTAATCGGATTCATGTAGGGAAAGGTAATAAATCAAGAAGGGATTTGTTCCTCGTAAGAGAGAGATGTCAAGCTTTGGCCACTCGAAGAATGGCGTTGATGAAATGCATGGCCATGCTCAAATAAGATTTGTACTATCAATACATTCTGGATCGAGAAAGCATTGAACATTGTAAGTTGACCATTGACCATGGCTTACGTTCAATAGACATCGTGAAACAAAGAGATTGTAATATGTTCTAAAGGATTCACGAACTTATACAAGTTATATTAATTGGGTAGTCATGATGGCTTGCTAGAGTCCGCTCATGATTTATGAGCACAAATGTGTTTGGGCTCATTGCCAACTTAAATATATCCTATGGGGTCACACACAAAAGGACGAATTGTTTAAAGGCTAAATCGGAATTCTGGTGGTGCTCGGCCGAGCACCTCATATGACTCGGCCGAGCATGGGAAATCAGAAGGTCAGATTTTCTGGAGCAAAGGTGCTCGGCCGAGCACCTTAAGGACTCGGCCGAGCAGGCCCTGTTCGGGCCCAAAAACTGATTTCGTGTTGTGACGGGTTTTACCTATTTCTCCTAAACGGTTTTAGGACTAAATAAGTATATAAACTCTAACAACGACTAATCAGTATGTATTGATTCCATATCAATTAGATAGCCTCCGAGAAAGAGAAAAACAAGTTCTTCTTCTTCCTCAAGAACAAGAACATTGATTTTCCATATAGCCTTCAAAGTAGAAAGAGTTCTATTGGGTCTAGAAATCCGGTTCAAGAATCGTTCTTGAAATTCGTTCGCGTGTGGATAAACATAGAGGGCGTTGGCATCAACTCTTCAAAGTTCGTGATCCAAGTTTTGCGGTCGTTCCTACGTTCGTGATTCGAAGAAGCGCGAAGAACAAGATTGAAGATCTCAGAATTTTAAAGCTCCGTCACGGTTAGTGTTCTAAATTCATCTCATATTAATTTAATCATCGTGATCGAATCTAGGCTTTTTGGGTTTATTCCGCTGTGCATGTTTGCTCAAAACCCAACAAAGGGAAGATGTTAGAGGATGCTCGAGATTGGGATCCTTATGAGTCAAAGCATGGGGCTATTTTTGCGAGTATTCGAGTATTACCAGTCTTGATTCAACAAATAAAGGAAGCTCAGAAGGATGATCCGGAGTTAGTAAAAATAGTGGATAAAATCGAAGATGGTAAATTCGAGGATTTCTCTCTTAATTCCGAGGAGTGTTAACTTTCAGAGGCCGGTTATGTGTGCCTTGCGTGGATGGGATTAAACACCAAGTTCTTGATAAGGGCCACAATTCGAGGTATACTATTCATCCCGGGAGCACAAAAATGTATCAGAATTTGAAGCAACACTTTTGGTGGATTAATATGAAGAGAGAAATAGCAGATTATGTATCTAAGTGTCTAACATGTCAACAAGTTAAAGCTGAGCATCAAAGACCTGCGGGGTTACTTCAACCGTTAGAGATTCTGGAATGGAAGTGGGAACATGTTACTATGGATTTCGTGACGGGATTACCTCGCACTCGAAGAAGGTTTGACGCAGTTTGGGTGATAGTGGATAGATTGACAAAGTCTTCTCATTTTCTACCTATTGAGATTAGTTACTCGATGGAAAGGCTTGCAACATTGTATATAAATGAGATTGTGAGATTGCATGGTGTCCCGGTGAGCATTGTGTCTGATCGTGACCCTAGATTTACATCTCGGTTTTGGCAAGCGTTTCAGAAGGCTTTGGGTTCAAAGTTGAAGTTCAGTACAGCTTTTCATCCCCAGACAGACGGATAGTCGGAAAGAACTATTCAGATTCTCGAGGATATGTTACGAGCTTGCTCAGTTGATTTTTCAGATTCTTGGGATTCTCATTTACCTCTCGTGGAATTTGCTTATAACAACAGTTTTCAGTCAAGTATTGGGATGGCCCCGTATGAAGCTTTGTATGGGAGGAATGTCGGTTTCCAATTTGTTGGGATGAAGTGGGAGAAGCAAAAATTTGGGGTATTGATATGGTGAACAAATCAGTTGAGGAAGTTAAGCTTATCCGAGATCGTTTGAGTACCGCTCAGAGTAGACAGAAAAGTTATGCCGATCATCGGAGGCGATATCTCGAGTTTGAAAAAGGTGACTTTGTGTTTCTGAAAGTTTCACCTAAAGTGGGGATTCGAAGGTACGGGAAGAAAGGAAAGTTAGCACCGAGGTACATTGGCCCATTCGAGATTCTGAGTAGAGTTGGTGATAGAGCGTATCGTCTTGCGTTACCTCATTCTCTTGACAAGATCCATAATGTGTTTCATGTGTCTATGCTTCGAAAGTACGTGTATGATCCTTCTCATGTCTTATCCGAGGTTCCCGAGGATATTGAACCAAGTATGTCTTACGAGGAGCATCCAGTCCAAGTTATTGATTCAAAGGTTCAAGAGTTACGAACTAAGAGTATTCCCCTTGTTCGAGTTGTGTGGAGGAATCATAATGTGGAAGAGTCGACTTGGGAGCTTCGGGAAGAGATCGAGAGGAAGTATCCTTGGTTGTTTGAGGGTTGAGGTAAGCAATCCTAAAATTCGGGTCGAATTTTTTTTAAGGGGGAGTGAGTGTAACGACCCCAAAATCCGTTTCAAATTATTTTATAATTATTTTATATTTTTGTGAATTTTAACTTGAATTTATATGTGCATTTTATGTGTTGCATAATTTTATATGAGTTGCACATCTTATTTGACTATTTGTGTTAGTTAAAATATTAGTAGTAACTTTTGGTTTGGGAGTTTAGTAGAGTTAATGGAACTATAAGGGCTCTATTGAAAGTATAGTTGAGGGGTTTAAGTGTTAAGATTATAACTAGGGTGATTTAATTTAAGAATGGGGTGAAGATCTTTGTATGATAACTCCCTCCCCTCTCTCCTGCGTGACACCACCCTCACCATTACTTTCCCCAAATTTTTCTCACCTCCATTGTTGTAGAAAGAAGCTAAGGTAAGGTTTTTGTTTTGTTAATTTTCCTTCTTTTAATCTATTACTCTATTTTCAAATCTAATTATATATAAATGATCAGGGAGTTGAATAGAGTAAGTCTACCCGAACAAATATTATTTCTGCGATACTTTTCCGGAAAATAGGTAAGTTACTAATCCCCCTTTAATTGTTAAAATGGTCATGAGTATGTTCTATATGATATATATGTTGAAAGAATAATGTTTTGAATGTTTTTGTATACTTGTAATTTTGGGACAGAGGGAGTGGTATGGGAATTGTTATTAATTGGGTTTTAGAGTTGTTTAAGGCTGAGTTTGTAGCCTTTGGGAAGGTTATAAATGTTATAGGTTGTAAGGGTTGGTACTTTTGGGCCGGTGAGATGAAGGGAGTATTTTTAATCAGCCAAAAATGTTGCTCCAGGTTGATTACACGACTCGTGTAGTGGTACACGAGTCGTGTAAGGGGAGATTCTGAAGGAGTGAATTTTTACACGAGTCGTGTACTGTTACACGACTTGTGTAGAAGTTGTTACACGAGTCGTGTAGTGGTACACGAGTCGTGTAAGGGCCCAAATTCTGCACTTGTACATTTTTACGTAAAATCTTCCGGAGGTCATAACTTCTTCATCCGGACTCCGTTTTAGTCGTGTAAACTATCGTTGGAAAGATCTTCTCGATTATTACACGATGGATTGGTTTATTCAGTTGGGTTTTGATTTTTTATAGTACGGAAATCCAGTAGGTGTTTAGTACCAAAAAGAGTATCCATGGTTCATTATGGTAGAGTTGGTCTTTTGTGATCAAGTTTGAATTAATGTGATTGTTTGGATGGATTGTGTGATGACTTAATGTCAATATTGTGCACGCTATTATGAAAACGTGTTTACTTCTCTATGATGAGCTTGTGTGGTTCCCTACTTTGGAATCATACACCGTTTGTTGTTTAAGCAAGTATTCTTTGCTTCGTTTTGTGTAAAGTCCAGCTGGTACTTTTGTGTGTGTTCGGGCAATGATAGGGATTATAATGGCACACGAGCCAAGTTCATTATAAGGCTCCTATCATTGGTTTCCCATTTTTAACCCCCTTCCTTAGGCCAAAGGTTGGGCACTTTGGGTTATGACTCTGTGTCATTTTCCCCGTTGTTGTTGTTGTTGTTGTTGTTTGGTTCCGGAACCCGTTTCAGCTCTTCGATGCTGCTCAGTTAATGCCTCTCAGATGGCTATTATTTTGGTTCGAGAACCTTGGCTCAGTATCCATGTATGAGTGTTTAATTCCGCCTTATGTGTTGTATGATGAGTTGGTCGTTATTTCCAACCGGTATGGGACGGTTGGCGATAGGGAGCCTCTCATATTATGTGCTATATGCTATATGATAATTTGTGGCATTGTTCCTTTATGTTTATCATATTAGCATGTAATGTAGTTGCATTTTAGTAACTTGCTGAGATTTATTCTCACCCTTTATTTGTTTACCGTTTTAGATAAGAAGGAGCCCAGGGGATAGTTCACACACAGGGAGGACATCGAGAAGGAGATCTTTGGGTAAGACATTTTGGGAAATGTTGTGTAAGTAAAGGATACATTATGTAAATGTAATACCTTTTGGGTAGTGTACCTGTGACTCAGTTGTGGTATCATCTCTTTTAGTAGATGTTCGTGTTGTAAATAAGTAAGTAAGTGAAGTGTGTAGCCGAGTGGCTAAGTACTCGTTTATGAAAGTTTGTTTTGTGACTTTAAGTCATGTTTTAGTAACGTGTTGGTTGTGTGAACCTTTTATTGAAAGTGTATTTCGAAAATTTTTCTTTAAATTGTTTTATGACGTCTTCCGTACGTGTCCCGGACGTGGGGCCAAGTAGGACCACGGGTCGGGGCGCGACATGTTACATTTAGTTATGAACAATGTTACTTTATATGTATACAGTCATTACATTAAGTTATGGTAACTATTACTTTTGGTAAACGACGGAAAAGCCGAAAAAATAATATAAAAACTCAAAAAAAAAAAACAGCCTATGAGAGGCTGCCACGTGGCGGGTTATGCCCCATGGGTAATGGGTCGACCCGTCTCATAGATGAGACGGATCCCCTTGTTCTCATGGGAGACTAGCTCTTGCCATTTATTAAGGAATAAAACAACTAAAAACCTTAAACTTGGACATACCAAAAAAAAGAAAGTAAGAACCTTAAACTGCGACGAAGGAGTATTATTTTATTTTTTTTTAATTTGTAACATATCATTCATTTCAAGCCATCGTTTTCAAATAACCATGATATTAACCGAGCAATTTCAATACCAAAGCAAATATCAAACTGGACCGAGCAATCGAAATGCGTATCAATAAAATGGAGTACTACGATAAGACGGGTATAAAAAGAAATGACACAGAATCAATACTACGTAGTCTCCCTTACCCAAAATCGCTAATAACAATCACCAAATGAATCCTTCAAAATGAACCCAGTATATTCATACTAGTAGAACATGAGCCATATTGTATTATTCCTGTCGGATGAATTTTCACTTTGACTACTTTATTCTCACGGTTAGAGATGTATACTCCTATTTAGATATGTATAAATCCAGTGGCGGACTCAGGATTTTTTTTTAAGGGGGGCAAAATTAGTTTTATTAATGTAAGGGGGCAAGAAAAAAAATTAGTGTATTTTTTCCTTCACTGAAAGGGGGGGCAAATATTAATTTATTACACTAATTAATTTAAAATTTACAAAAAATACACTAGTAATTTTATTTTATTTTTGGCTTACCACAAAGGGTAGGTCCACCAGTGTATAAAGCCTAAGTAAATTAATGAGTCATCAAGAATGAGTTGATAAATTCTCCAGCACATGCTAAGTCCACCTAATTGGGATAACATGTCAACCTAAATAAAACTCTTACATGCAAAGAAATCAACTACGTGGATCATTTTAGTTAAAAATAACAATTCAACTCTTAGTCCAATCCGCCCCCATAATTTACTTATTATTATTATTATTATTATTATTATTTTTTGATCCGTCCCAAAACGTCATGCTTAATTTCGGGATGTCACAATCTACCCTCCTTAAAAAGAATTCGTCCCCGAATTCTACTTAATCTAGCTCTCAATTATCTTATTCGAATACCCCAAGATCTTATCCCCGAGCTAGCTCACAAGCCTTAAGGTCGGGGTACCGCTCTGATACCAACTGTAACGCCCAAAACTTTTGCATGCATTTCATATACATTCATTGACGTGCGTTTATTAAAATGAGCATGAATATATGTTATTTGTTTATTTTGATTTGCTTCTGTTATAGTATATACTTCGACATAAATATGTGTTTATATATTCTATGTCATTTTGATATTTATGAAATTAGAAATTTTACATTTCCAATATACTATACAAAGCTTCACTACTAATTTTAAAATGCTCTAAATCAATTCCTCGCTGTCCCGAACTCCGGTCAACTGCAAAATGTCAAACTGGAGGGGGGGTGAGCTGGGGGTTCATTAAGAAAGGGGATACACAATATCACATAGGCTAATAAAACACAATTTGTCGAATAACACTGTCCACGAAATTATAAATATGGACATGCTAATAAGACTCAGATTTCATAAACTAAACATCAATTGATCATATTTCACAGTCCGATGCACTAATTATGATCAGCCCCAGTGGGATAACAATAATAACCGAATTGTTGGCCGCCCTTATGGAGCCGGACCCAACACAAACACAATAACCGAGTCCACTGCGACTGTCACATAATTAGCTACACCGCAACTGTTCTATATAACAAATCCATATTTGGGAACAAATAACACATAAAGCATGCTTTTCAAATAACCATGATATTAACCGAGCAATTTCAATACCAAAGCAAATATCAAACTGGACCGAGCAATCGAAATGCGTATCAATAAAATGAAGTACTACGATAAGACGGGTATAAAAAGAAATGACACGAAATCAATACTGCGTATAGTCTCCTTACCTTAAAATCGCTAAAAACGGATCACCAAATATTTTAATAAACCGGAACCCCGAACTAAGACTCCGCAGTCGAACTAGTCGGGAATTCCCCTAACAAAGCGTAGATAGCAATTTGTATTTCCCTTTCCTTAAACTTCATATTTATAATAGCTATATTAGGTGAGTCAACATTTAAAATATACCCAATCATCACACCTCATGCTAAAACTAAGTTGTTGATCATAATTTTACACCTCAAGCTAGCAACTTGCAATTTACTTATGTAATTTCGTTTCATGCAAAGCAATGGCACGTGGCCCACAATTCAAACCAGCAAGTACTAAATCTGTCCCTTATTTTTTTCTATTATTTTCATTTTTAGTCCGTCTCAAAATGTCGTGCTTAATTTCGGGATGTTACAAAGTGTTGGTCCCAAAAACACAACAAGGGTATGAAAAGAGGCTAGAGGGGGGGGGGGTGAATAGCCTATTTAAAATTATCAACCCTTTTTCAAAATTCAACCTTATGCTTACTCTTGAATTTTGTGGTCAAGCAAAAACCACTAGTTCAAAGTAAAATGCACAGCGGAAGTTTTCGATAAAACGAAGTAGAGTTGGTTTTGAAGTTAAAAACTGCTAGGTAAGGAAATAGTGCGGTCAGCAATATTGCGGTCGGCAATATTGCGGTCGGCAAAGATGGAGATTTGAAAGGTTCAATTTGCGGTAAGCAATGTGGCAAGCAAAGCGGCAAGGTAACGTTGCGGTCAGCTATGTGCGGTCGGCAAAGGTTACTGACGAGGTAGATTGAAAATGAAGTTTTGTGTCAGTGAGTTTTGGCAAAAGATAAGTAGTCAGAAGTAGTAACTTAGGCAATAGGCAAGCAACAAACACAATTCACAATCGTTTGATAATCTGGAAAGATCAAAACACTAAACGACAAACAAAGTCAATATGAACAATAAGAACAATTGCAGAAAGTAAATTTGCAGAATGTAAATGACACAATGATTTGGAAAGGTTCGATCTGTTAAAAGATCTACGTCCTTTACCAAGATGGTCAGTCTTGGATTTTGAATGGAGGATATATTAATTCTCTTGAGTACAAATTACAAATATGAAGATTTGAATTAATTCATACTTTCTATGAAGAACAAATCCTAGACTTAGACCGGTGTATCCCTAATGATACAATCTATGTGATTGATCAATCGGGGTGTGTGTGTGTAAAGAATCAAGAGCTCTATATAATCTAAATGATTGAGAGCCTAATGAATATTTAAGTGTTGCTGGGCTTGAGATTTGATGTTCTTGAAGGCTTGCTGGGGATCTTTGAAGATTTGAGGGCGAAAGCTTGAAGATTCAAATGATTCTGGAAATCTTGAGTATGATCTTCAATCACCAAGTATTTCGATAGCAATTTCTCTCTTTGAATCTCAGCACTCTTCAATGAAGAGTTCAAGGTCTATTTATAGCCTTGGGTTGAGAAATAGCTGTTGGAAGATGATGAGCTGGAGCATTCTGATTGGAGCTCATATCTTTGTCTTGTAGTTGCAGAAGTTAGTGGTCCAGATGTACTATCTTGTACGACCAAATTCAAATTTGAATTTGCAACGTTCAAATCAAGTTTGTCTTTACTTGGATTTGCGGTCACCAAGCTGTACGGTCACTAGTACGGTCACTAGTGTGGTCGCCTAGGTGAGGTTGGCAGACTTGGCCAATTTCGCAGAAGTCTTTCAGCAGCAGCATTTCTTCAAAATTTGAGGGGCTGATCTTCTAAGCCTAGCTAAACTAAAAATGGACTTAACTAATGAAGTTTTAAAACTTATTACAATTAACCTAAAGTCCATAAAAAGTAAAATAAGGTTATGGGATCAATCAAATCTAGGTAATAGGAGTGGTTTATAATTTTCATACCCAACAATCTCCCCCTATTTGATTGAGACCATTACCTACTATAACAAAGACTAAATTCATTGTACTTGGTAATAACATGTTTCAAGAAATTAATTTTATTAAGTTCATGCCCCAAGTCAATGCACACACATTAAGTCAATGTTATAGATTTCTATCATCCTAAAAATAAAATAAAAGGACTAATCCTAGAAGATAGAAATATTTTTGATGCAGTTAAAAAAAGATATATGAGGGAAAAGAATAGCATCAAAACAACACAATCATAACTAGTACTCTGAATCATTAAAGCGATGACGAATAAGAGCACAAAACAAAAGAGAGAATAATTGTAGTTGTGTTACAAACTCAAATAAAAGTTAAACAGAAATTAAATTGTTTCAAGGCATCCAGCCTAATAAACTGAAAACAAAGTGCGGTCAACAAAGCGGTCGGGTGTAACGGTCGAGTACTGCGGTCGGGGTTGCGGTCAGGTGTGCGGTAGCTTCACATATCCAAACCAGGAATCTTCACTTCGTCTTGAAATTCAGGAATGATGGGGCAAGTGAAAGCATTTGCAATCATGTAATCAAAGCTGTTCACGGTTGGGAAGTCAATACTGTTGCCTTCATCATTTTCAGCCTGTGAATGAACATTTCCATGACCAGCATCAGCAACTTGAACGGATCCTTCAGTGACTGCGCTCCCAACTGACTTCAGAACAGATTCTTCTAATGTCTCCAATTTCTTTTCAACAACTTGGAAAGAACCAACAACAGTGTTAGTCAGTTCCTCAATTCTGGTTCCTTGATACTCAAGTGGTGTTTTGAGAGTAGCATATGCAGCCTTGATTGCTTCAAGCTTTTTCGCTTGATTTTCAGTTAGAGCTTCAAGAGAGGCCTTGATTGCAACATCCACACTGTTTTCCAAACTGAATTTGATTTTCTTCAGTTCAAGAGTCAGGTCGTTTTTAACAAAATCCAATTGTTTGTGGACTTCAATGGATGCATCCAAGATTTCACGAGAAAGCCCATGGTTAAGGGAATTTGTTTGAATGGTCAGAGCCTCCTTTAAAAATCGAGGAGTAACCAAGAAATCAGTGGAAAGTGCGGTCGAAGTTGAAACGGTCGGAGGAGTTTGTGCGGCAGGATGAATGGCAGCAGAACTCGAGCTTGTATTTCCACGAACAATGTCTTTCACCGTCTTTGTTATAGCTATTGTCTCCCCCTTAATGGTGTCAATCATTTTGGAGGGAAGAGAGCAGAGCTCTAGCTTCAAATCAGCCTGAGTGGACTTAAGATCAATTACCTCTGTGGTCAACTGAGCAATGGCAGATTGGTTTTCAGATTGAAGTTTAGTCAAGGATTGAACTGCGGTCAATAAAGCGGCAACCTGTCCTGCGGTCGCCGGAATGTCATCGTTCTTGACCGGAGAGGGAGGAGTTGGAATATGAGAGTGGGTAGGAGAAACAACAGGGGTGCGGTCGATAGTGCGGTCGGTGGCATCTACCGTGGTGACCTCTTGAGCTGCAACATCAGGGCGGTCAAAAGTTGGGCTATCAACATTCACATCCTTATCTTTGTCATCACTATCTCCTTGTTTGCTACCAACATCATCCACTTGCTTGTCTTCACCACCATCATTATCATCGTCATCATTTTCATCAGCTTCACTATCAGAACTACTTGACTTCTCATCATCAGTCTTTTCACTGTCTGATTCATCCCTGAGGGAGTAAACTTGTCGTGCAACCTTTTTCAATGTAGGAGCAACATCAACTACATCTGCAGTGGTAAGAGGAGGAGACCCAGTTGGAGTAAAGACTGGAGATGCAGCAACCTTTGCCTTCTTGACAACCTTTACCGGACTGAGGGAGTGAATTCTCTTTTTCTCCCCTTGAACAGTTGCGGTTGAAGGAGTCTTTGAGGGTTTGAGAGATGGTGCGGCAAGTGACTTTAATGATGCGGTCGAATTACGAGGAGGGGAAGTGGAGTAAGTAGACTTGGCGGTCGGTTCCTTGAATTTAATACCGACGGCAACTGATGATTTCTTTGCGGTAGGCTCAACAGCTATACCCTTGCCTTTTCCTTTGACCGGGGCGGTAGGGAGATACTCTTCTTCATCGTCGTCGTCATCACTAGCGGTCGGCAGAGAGGGTTTGTGTTTGGAAGGAGACTCATACGGCTCATGAGGATCCTTACCAAGATAGACCTTATAAAGACGATTTCCAAATCGAGAACGGAAATTGGTTTTCATGGTAGAGATGGTAAAGAGCTTGCTCTTGGTAATGGAAAGCAGAAGTTCGCGATTCTTCGACATGATTTTGCGAATTTCCTTAATGTGAGTCATGAGAAAGGTGATGAATCTGCTGTGAGTGCGGTACTTGATAGTGCCCTTGTCCTTTGCTTTATTGTAAGCAATGATGTTTTCTTTCAGGGCATCATAGATGACCTGACACCAGTCTATGTCTTTACATAAGTAAATTGCTGCAGACAAAGTCCACTGGGAGGAATTGAAGTTTGCCTGGTTACCTGTCTTGCAATGAATAGAGTGACCAACTAGGTGACCGATATGGTACATGACCTCATCAAATTCCTTACGAGGAACTTTGGTGACATGAGTATGACCAACCAAGCGCGTTGCAAGAGCCTTCAATTCATCATCAGCCACGGTCGTGGCATATACAACACCAGACTTCTTTTTGATTCCCAACACTTCACCAATATTAACCACATCTAAGGTCATCTCATGACCTTCAATATCAGCATGAATGAACTTCACTATTTTTCCAGATTTGCTTCGACCGGTCTCCTCTGTAGCGGTCGCAAAGAACTGGTCAACAAGAGCGGGAACATGAAATTCCTGATCAAAAGTGAAAAAAGGTAGAATCCCAGTCTTCTCAAATCGCTTGATGAGATTCCTCCCAATGGCATCTTCTTTGAGATCTTCAATGTCCATTAGGAGTCCAGGTAGAAAATGTTTAGTGTCCTAAAAAAATTGAGAAGTTAGAAAGATAATACATGCGGTCACTTGTAAAGAAGGTGCGGCAAGTGACGCGGTAAGGAAAATGGTGAGATAAGTAAACAATTATATGGTAAGGGAGAATAATATGCGGTCAGTATCACGATAAGATATAAGCGGTCGACACACATAGCAAGGAAATTTTGAAAACAAGGAATTTTTGAAAGAGGAGAATTTTAGAGAATCAAAACACGCACAAACACCTTTTGAGTGTGTGTGCTTAAGGAAAATGGATCAAAAAGTAATCTATCAAGAACACCAAGAACATTCTGATGAACATGAAGAATATACACTGTAGCTAAACCCAGAAATTCAAACATCGCCAAAAATCGAATAAAAACCATGTACCCATATCCGAAAAATCCGATTAAGATCAAATATAACATCAATTTCATCAAGTAATCAATCAAAATGCACAAAATCGAAAAAATAAAACGAAATGGGGGGGGGGCGGAATTTCGAAAACTCAGGTGGGTAAATATCTCCAAAAATCATCCAAAAAAATCTTGAAATATCACATATTGAGATGTAGAATGTTATCCTATAACAAGAATCAAGAAACACTAAGCCTAGAAAGTATCAAAATCAAGAATGTGGGAAGAATATGGAAAGTTTTTGAGAAACCCATTTAAAATAGCAAATATTCGAAAAATTCATCAAAATTAAGAGATTTAAGGGCCGAAATCATACCATTCGCGATTGATAAGGTGAAGGATGGAGAGAGGATGATTTCTTGTGAGTTTTATCAACTCGAGCCATGAATTTATAGAAGAAAATAGAGAGAGAGACGAGTACACAGAGAGAGAATTTAGAGAAAGAAAATGTAGAGATAGAAAGAGGGTTAGAGAGTGGAGCAGAGAGAGTGGGAAGAGTTTAAGTGGGAAGGGGTATATAGGCGGTTATGGGGATGTGGAGAGGTGGAAAAGTGGGAAGTTAACTCTGCAAATCAGATTTGACAGACAAAAGAGTCCTTTTTGTTTTCAAATGAGAGCCAATGACGGCGGAGCAAAAATATTATAATTATTTGAAATAAATATAAGCGAGGGAATAATGAAAATTACCTTAATGCCCTTGAAGTCAAAAAAATATCACTCCTAATTATCTCTAAAGTTAGAACACTTACCTGGAATCCACGAGTGCGGTAAGTAATGGAGTGAAGTTACCGTATAGCATGCGGTCGAAATATTGTGAATGCGACCGTGTATGGTGCGGTCGATGAACAATGCGGTAGGCATGAGTGACGACCAAAATACATTTGAGGTTGCCACCAAGCGGTCGACTCAATGCGGTAGGTACTAACGGCAACCTAGAAACTTGCGGTCGACATTTATCAAGATAAATGATATTGGCTTGATTCGAGTGGTCGACGCAACGCGGTCGATTAAAGCAATGCGGTCGACATAGTTGCTAGGTACCTACTTGTTTGAAGACACTTGGAGAAACCAGAACATTAGTACAAAAATCATAAGGACAAGATATTTAGAGTTCTAGCATACCCATTTCTCCTCTGAGAAACCTAAACCTCTTGGAATCCAAAGCCTTGGTGAGAATGTCTGCAATTTGATTGTCAGTACTCACATACTCTAGATGAATGTTACCCTTTTCAACATGATCCTTAAGGAAATGGTATTTGATATCAATGCGTTTGGTCTTCGAATGCATTACAGGGTTGTTGGACACAGCAATGGTAGATGTATTGTCACAATAGATTGGACAATTTCCTTCGTTGATTCCGTAGTCGACCAATTGTTGTTTCATCCAAAGCACTTGGCAACAGCAGCTTCGAGCAGCTATATATTCAGCTTCTGTGGTAGATACTGAAACTGATGCTTGTTTCTTGCTTGCCCATGAAACAAGTCGATTTCCGAGGAAATGACAAGTTCCACTTCTGCTTTTCCTGTCGATGGTACATGCTGCATAATCTGCATCTGAGTAACCTATAAGATCAAAATTTGAATCTTTGGAATACCAAAGTCCAAGGTTAATAGTCCCAGATAAATATCGAATAATACGTTTTACAGCAATAAGATGTGCTTCTCGAGGATCCGCTTGATAGCGAGCACAAACACAAACACTAAACATGATATCGGGCCTACTAGCAGTTAAGTATAGGAGAGAGCCAATCATACCTCGGTACAATGTTTGATCAACCTTCTTACCTTTCAAGTCTTTATCCAACTTGTTACCAGCAGCCATAGGAGTGTCTTATGCTTTTGCATTGTCGAGTCCAAATTTCTTTATGAGATCTTTTGTGTACTTTGCTTGGTTGAGGAAGATGCCTTCAGCACATTGTTTAATTTGAAGTCCGAGGAAGAATGTCAATTCTCCCATCATGCTCATCTCAAATTTGCTTTTCATTAGCTTTTCAAATCGCTTACACAACAATTCGTTAGTGGAACCAAAAATAATATCATCGACGTAAATTTGAACAAGTAAAGTATGATCATGATATTTAGCAATGAATAGAGTTGTGTCGATCTTACCACGCTTAAAGCCTTTATCTAGGAGAAATTTAGATAGTGTATCATACCATGCCCGTGGAGCTTGTTTGAGCCCATATAAAGCCTTTTGAAGTTTGTAAACATGATGTGGAAATTTGAGATCTTCAAATCCGGGCGGTTGAGCGACATAGACGGTTTCTTGAAGTTCGCCGTTGAGAAATGCACTCTTCACATCCATTTGATAAAGCTTGAATCTTTTGAAAGAGGCATATGCTAAAAATATCCTAATAGCTTAAAGTCGTGCAACGGGGGCAAAAGTTTCGTCGTAGTCAATGCCTTCTTCTTGTCTATATCCTTGTGCAACCAACCGAGCTTTATTTCTTGTGATGCTTCCATTCTCATCCATCTTATTTCTAAACACCCATTTTGTACCAATTACTCCTTGATCCTTAGGTCGAGGAACTAAGTTCCAAACTTTACATCTTTCGAATTGGTTGAGCTCTTCTTGCATGGCAACAACCCAACTTGAGTCTTGGAGTGCTTCATCAACTTTCTTGGGTTCAACTTGAGATATGAATGCGGTAAGAGCATCATAATTTGATCTTCTTGTTCGAACACCAGAATGTAGGTCACCAATGATATTTTGAATTGGGTGATCTCTGACCTCGTGCACTTCATGAGGTAGGTCTGGTTGAGTTGATGGTTGTTGCAAGTCTTCTAGTGGTACATCATTTGTGCCATCCCAATCATAGGTAAGTTGAGGGATAGGTTCTTCAACATTGATGGGTGTTTCAACTTCAAGTCCATTTGAGGTAGCAGCAGATGTGGTAGCTTCTGGTGCTTCATGTGAGGGAGGTGGAGGAGCTGTTGAGGTAGATGGATTTCCTTGAGTTGACTGATTTTGTGGTTGACTTGTACCTGTCTCATTTAGCTCAACAAAATCATCAGCAACATTTGGAGCCATATGTGGCTCAAGGAGAGAATGTTCATCAAAAGTAACATGGACAGATTCAACTATCTTAAGAGTGGTTTTATTAAATACACGAAAAGCTTTTGAGTGTTTAGCATACCCAACAAATATACCTTCATCGGCCTTTGGAGCAAATTTACCTCGATGTTCTTTACCGTTGTAGAGAATGAAGCATTTGCAACCGAAAATCTTGAAGTGGGCAATGTTGGGGGTTCTTCCTCTCCAAAGTTCATAAGATGTTTTGTTGTAGGTATTGTTGATGAGGGATCTATTTTGAGTGAAGCAAGCTGTGTTGACGGCTTCAGCCCAAAAATATTGTGGCAGCTTTGCTTCAGCAATCATCATTTTTCCTGCCTCTATCAACGTTCTGTTTTTCCTTTCCACAACACCATTTTGTTGAGGAACTCCAGCAGCTGAAAAATTATGGTCAATGCCGTGGTCGTCACAGTATTGAGCGACGCCGTTGTTTTTGAATTCTGTTCCGTTGTCGGATCGAACACTGACTAGGTCGTCTTCTTTTTGAGTTTGGAGCTGTCTAAAGAGCGCGGTCAAAATGTCATAACAATCATCTTTGGAGATCATCATTTCGACCCACGTATATCTTGAATAATCGTCTACCACAACTAATGTATATCTGTTGCCTCCGATACTTGCGGTAGTGACAGGTCCGAATAAATCCATATGTAGTAGCTGCAAACATCTTGAAGTTGACGGAGTCGTCTTACTGGAGAAAGACGATTTTGGTTGTTTGCCTAGTTGACATGCTGAGCACTTTTCATCGTGGTGATCAGCTACCTTGGGTAGACCACGAACTAGATTTTCTCTACCAATCTTGGAGAGATACTTGAAGTTTAAGTGACTTAGTCGTTTATGCCAAAGCCAACTATTTTCGCTAACATTCTTTGCTACAAAACAGAGATTAGAAGAAATACCAGTAGAATTAAAGTCAACAATGTAAACATTTTTCTTACGAATCCCTTTGAGCAAAGTGACGCCGGAGTTGCCATCCTTGATAAGACAATGAGTTGAAGTGAAGTGGCATTGCAATCCTTTGTCGCAAAATTGTGAGATTGATAGAAGATTGTGTTTTAGACCGGTAACTAGAGAAACATCTTGGATTGTTATTTTTCCTTTTCTGATGACTCCATAACCGATAGTCTTTCCTTTGCTGTTGTCACCAAAAGTAACTGCTGGACCTTTTTCATTACGGACACTTTCCAAAAGGTTGATATCTCCAGTCATATGCCTTGAGCATCCACTGTCGAGATACCATAAACTTGTAGTTTCATTGGGGTGGCCGGCCATTAGGAAGATGACCTACAAAATAAACATTTAAGATCGAGGTCCCCTTTATTATTTTGGGTCCTAAAGATTAGCAGCTTTTGACAACCCACACTTGCCTCACAGAAGGTGGTTTAAACCTTCTAGGATTGGGTGTGAATCTTAAAAGACATTCAGTAGCCTTGTGACCATAATCATCACACACAGAACAATGGTGGAAGCCACCCAACTGAGGGTTAACAAACTTCGTTGAAGTTTTCAGTACAACATCATTTACTGGTATGGATGAGGTCGCCTTTAAAAAATTCATCCATTTGAACTTTGCCGCCTTGCCACTACTGTCACGCCCCGAAATCCGCGGTCGCACGGACCTCGAGGAGCGACGAACGAAACGAGAATCGAACCGGAAACTCAAAATGAGACCTGAATTTTTCCTCATCTTATAAACAAACCAAACCAAAACTATACAATAAAAAATCTTGAGTTGAGTACATCAGAGCTACTAACCCAAGACCGAAAACCAAACATTACGAACCAATAGCTACAAACTTACAACTTTACACAAGCTAATAGTACACATAGCAAAGCACTAGTCTTCCACAAAGCAAAATGACTTCTACTCTAGATCCAACCCTCTAGCGCCAAAACATCATGATTCTTCTCTAAGCTCCACCTGGGAAGGGGAAAAGAATAAAGGGGTGAGCACAAATTGCTCAGTAAAGAACCTGCCAACAGGGTTAGGATAGTGTATAGAATCCCAAATAAATTTAACAAGGCGGTAACGATCAAACGAGTTCATGAATATCAAGACCCATCCCAGTGAATGAAATGAACGATAACAAAGAACTTCGATGTCTAATCCATAGCACTATTGAGTCGGCCAAATGCCCAATGTCAAGTCAATTCAAGGTTCAAGGTTGGCTCAAACATCAAATTATCGTCTGCAGAGGATAATTTGATCTCGGAGCCGCGAGACAACAACCGGTGTTGGATCCTCTATTAGTCGAGGATTTCAAGAGTTCAAGATTCAAGTAACTCAAAGTGTCTATGGCGGAGTAACAAAGAACAATACGAGCAATAATATCAAGTTGTTCCAATAACAATGGCAAGAAAGTTTCTAGGTTGACAAGAACCCCTTACCAATACCAAACGATACTCCAAACAAGATGCTCAACTCAGCTTACCCGATTCGATCTAACATAACAAAAAGTACAAGGTCCAAGAGTTAGTATCCATTATGTAAAAACAAAGTGACATAAACGAAATAACACACCTTATGAACATCAACGAAGTTATTCAATGAAATACTCAAATTAACCATAAAGATCCTCAAATTACGATTTCATATCAACTAGATATCATTTATCGAAAATTAGTTACTTTCAATACGTCCCAAATTACAGCAGCCACGAAATATTCAATCTGAGACAACTGGAAGCAGAATTAATATGAAATAACTAGACCGTTAGGAAGAGCATGAAAAATTACAGAATTTCGACCCAAGAATCAATTAATTCCGAGTTCGGATGAATTTACTATGAATTTTCAAAGATTAACTTTTCTTTTAACTATCTATACAATACTTCTGCCAAAACCGAGATTCTGGGAATATTTCATAAGTTTTCAAATTATGAAATCTATTCCATTCAAAAGCTCTCGAAAACTAGTCAAGTTAGGCTCAAAATCATTTCATTTGGAATTAAAATGACCAAGTTATGATCAATTCAATCTAGCAATTATTCATAACACTACAAGTGACCAAACTGGAATTATATAGACTCAGGGACTAAACAGAGAATCCAAAAATCAGCTTCCTTCATCCTAAAAACCCAGCATGATTCACCATTTCTTAATTACTCAAAAACATAAGCTCCCTTCAAACCAATAGTGCCCAGGTTCACCCATTCTAACTAATTTTATATCAATTAACAAGCCCACTCTAAATACTCACATAACAAACACATAAGTAACACACACAAAACATATACTGCTCTATCAATAATCCTAACAAACACACTTGAACAATAAAACCATAACAAATTTCATTCACCTTAACAGAAATACAATTATTTCATGAACTAAGAATTGCATAAGGATACTAATTTACACACTCAAAGAATACAAGTGTTCAAAATAAATCCATTTCAATTAGAACAGTTAAGACCATATGCTTGATTTTGTAAACTGATTGAAGACCCAAACTCATATATCTAGTCAATATAAATTATCAAAAACACAAGAGGAAGGAACGAAACCAGAAATTTACCTCAACCCTAAACCTTCTTTTGGTCCCTTCTCACTAATCTCTCTCCTTTCTTCTTCTCCTTCCCCGATCACTAAGTCTCTGAGTCTCTCTCTCTCTCTCTCTCTCTCTATTTCTTATCAGCAAAGTCCTAGCTTAATTAGTTTGTTTAAATGTGGAGTAGGATGGTGAAATGAGTGACTCATCAAAATAAGGAACTATACTAAGCTTGGTACACCTCCTCCTACAAAATGAATTGCTGTCAACCTTAGCAAGTAGTACATGGAGCATATGGGGCCCACGGCTAAATCTTGTCCTGGAAGTTCAAGTGAGTAAATCTTGATTTTCTTTCCTTTTTTATTTTTCTTTGAAGTAATACTCCCTCCGTCCCAAAGTAAAAGTCCTATTTTTATTTTAACAAAATCATTTAATGAAACAGATTATTTATTCAATATAATTAATTTAATTGTAAAATACACCCAACCAAATCATTTACATAATTGTACACAGAGATAGTACCAAATATATGCATGTAAGTTTGACCAATTATTTGGGGTGTTACAACTACCCGCGGTCGTTGGTTTCCTTGCGGTAGCCAACTTCCTAGGTGTGGTCGACTGACCTTGCGGTAAGTGAGTGCGGTAAGGAGATTCAGCGACCTTGCTGGTGCTTGCCGCAGCAGCAGGTTCATCCATGGCAATACCTTTCAACTTTGCCTTGCCAGTTTGCTTCTTAGGATAGACATAATTGAACACTAGTTTCTTCTTTGGTACTTGTCCTACACCCTTTGAAACATGATGTTTAGCCTTCAACTCTTCCAAAGTTTGCTGGGTAAATTTCTCATCTCTTTCACAACAAGATGCACATTTAAAGTTGTCACTAGTTTGGAATCCCAAGCCTTCTTTATCACCACTAGACTTTTGGGATTCTAGTATTTGTTCCATAGTGACACGAGAATTGGTCCATTCATTAGTGATCCGTTTAAGGTCATTTATCTCAGCAACCAATTCATCGTTTTTAACTTTAAATATGACATTCTGTTCTTCTAAGAAACGGTTTCGATCAGTAAGAGGAGTCATGCTCTTAATCTGCTCCTTAAGGAGGGTGAGTTCAGATCTTAGTAGAGTTTTCTCCGTCTTAAGCTGGGAAATCTCTTCAGTTGAAAGTGCTAAAGCTTCCTTCATGCCAGAAAACTTACTAATTACCTGTTCAGCTTTCATAAACATCTTTTCTTGTTCGTCGGGGGAAATGTCAAACTTGACTTGTGGAGTGGTAAGCAGAACTTCCTTCACCTTGGGATTGTATTGAGCCTTCTTTGCTGCACTTACATCACATCTAGAAAATAGAAGATCGCCATTCCTTTGAACTGGAGTTAGGAATCCCTTTTCAGCAAGTTCATCAGCTGTATAGTTTATCCGTTTAGGTTTTGCATTTGGTGAGCGACGATTTTTATTTTCATCCTCATCATCGGAATGAACGACCAAACAAATGTGACCTTCTTCAGAATCCTCGTCGCTTTCATCAGAGTCTGACTCTATCCAGGTAGCTAACTCTTTTGTGGCAGAGTCCTCTTCAGCGACCATTCCCTTTTGCTTTGAGTATCTAGGAGTGAAGTTGATTTTCTTCTTCATGTACTCGAATTTGGGAATTGGACAGTTTGATGCGAAATGACCGGGTTTCCTGCAATTAAAACAAACGAGATCCTCTTTCTTCTTGGAGAAGTTGGAGTACTCTTTCTTACTTGTTGAGCTGCTCCTTGAAAACCTTGCAGGAGCTTTGCTTGATGATCCGGGCCTTGCTGATTTTCTGGACTTTTGAAATCTTTTCACGAACATAGCAAAGTCATCATCGTCCATATCTAGTAATTCAGACGTGGAGATTTTTGGATCTTCTTCTTCGATCATTTTTTCTTTTTTAGCGACCAACGACAAGTTCTTTGTTTTTCCTTCCATTTCTTCAATGTTGTGGAGCTTGATATCAAAAACCTTGAGGTTGGCATAGAGGCTTCTGAGTGACATATCATCTAGTAACTTGGTATCTTCAAGAGTGTTTCCTTTATGAAGATATTGAGAACCAAGAGCGGCAAGAAAATTAACATTGATTTCTTTCTTGGTAAGCTTCTTCCCAAGTGCGGTGTAAGTACTCACGATCTCACAATAACGATCATATGTGGCTCTGAGTGATTCACCGGGGATTTTGGCAAAGTTGTTGAATCTTCTTTGAATTGCAAACTTTTTGCTTTCTTTGCAAGCTTGATCTCCTTCGATGTAATCTTCAATTGCATCCCAAAGTTCTTTTGCGGTAGCACATTCCATGATTTGTCGACGCTGAGATGTACTCAAAGTACTTAGGAGTATGCTCTTTGCTTTCACATCCATTCCAACTAGTATTTTCTCTTCATCTGTCCATTCAGCTTTTGGTTTCTTGATCGACGGTGTGTCTGCATTGGTTTCTGGATTCGGATTTGCTTTCATTGGGAAGTATGGTCCAATGGTAAGACAATCGCCGAGCTGCTCGTCCATGGAGTAGAACTGAGTTAGAATGCTGTGCTTCCATACGTCAAAGTTATCTTCGTCGAACGCTGGAACGTGGGTGAAGTTAACCGTTGCCATAGTTTTCTGACTTGCCATTTTGAATAGGAACCCAAGCTGTTAGGCTTGAAAAACAGAGGTTTTATAAATGTGTTAGCTCTGATACCACTTGTTGGTCCCAAAGACACAACAAGGGTATGAAAAGAGGCTAGAGGGGGGGGGGGGGGTGAATAGCCTATTTAAAATTATCAACCCTTTTTCAAAATTCAACCTTATGCTTACTCTTGAATTTTGTGGTCAAGCAAAAACCACTAGTTCAAAGTAAAATGCACAGCGGAAGCTTTCGATAAAACGAAGTAGAGTTGGTTTTGAAGTTAAAAACTGCTAGGTAAGCAAATAGTGCGGTCAGCAATATTGCGGTCGGCAATATTGCGGTCGGCAATATTGCGGTCGGCAAAGATGGAGATTTGAAAGGTTCAATTTGCGGTAAGCAATGTGGCAAGCAAAGCGGCAAGGTAACCTTGCGGTCAGCTATGTGCGGTCGGCAAAGGTTACTGACGAGGTAGATTGAAAATGAATTTTTGTGTCAGTGAGTTTTGGCAAAAGATAAGTAGTCAGAAGTAGTAACTTAGGCAATAGGCAAGCAACAAACACAATTCACAATCGTTTGATTATATGGAAAGATCAAAACACTAAACGACAAACAAAGTCAATATGAACAATAAGAACAGTTGCAGAAAGTAAATTTGCAGAATGTAAATGACACAATGATTTGGAAAGGTTCGATCTGTTAAAAGATCTACGTCCTTTACCAAGATGGTCAGTCTTGGATTTTGAATGGAGCATATATTAATTCTCTTGAGTACAAATTACAAAGATGAAGATTTGAATTAATTCCTACTTTCTATGAAGAACAAATCCTAGACTTAGACCGATGTATCCCTAATGATACACTCTATGTGATTGATCAATCGCGGGGTGTGTGTGTAAAGAATCAAGAGCTCTATATAATCTAAATGATTGAGAGCCTAATGAATCTTTAAGTGTTGCTGGGCTTGAGATTTGATGTTCTTGAAGGCTTGCTGGGGATCTTTGAAGATTTGAGGGCGAAAGCTTGAAGATTCAAATGATTCTGGAAATCTTGAGTATGATCTTCAATCACCAAGTATTTCGACAGCAATTTCTCTCTTTGAATCTCAGCACTCTTCAATGAAGAGTTCAAGGTCTATTTATAGCCTTGGGTTGATAAATAGCTGTTGGAAGATGATGAGCTGGAGCATTCTGATTGGAGCTCATATCTTTGTCTTGTAGTTGCAGAAGTTAGTGGTCCAGATGTACTATCTTGTACGACCAAATTCAAATTTGAATTTGCAACGTTCAAATCAAGTTTGTCTTTACTTGGATTTGCGGTCGCCAAGTTGTACGGTCACTAGTGCGGTCGCCTATGTGCGGTCGCCTAGGTGAGGTTGGCAGACTTGGCCAATTTCGCAGAAGTCTTTCAGCAGCAGCATTTCTTCAAAATTTGAGGGGCTGATCTTCTAAGCCTAGCTAAACTAAAAATGGATTTAACTAATGAAGTTTTAAAACTTATTACAATTAACCTAAAGTCCATAAAAAGTAAAATAAGGTTATGGGATCAATCAAATCTAGGTAATAGGAGTGGTTTATAATTTTCATACCCAACACAAAGTAATTTATACTTTGACCAATAATTTGAAAAAAAATAATGATGCTAATAAAAATTTAAAAATTGTTATTGTATCACGATTAATAATAAACTAAATAACTATTTTTAGATTTTCATTAAGCTAATTATTTTTCTTCAAATTGTTGGTCAAAGTATAAATTATTTGACCAAGAATCTTAATTCGAGCGGGACGGAGGGAGTAAATGAATGTAATTATTTGTACAAGTAAATGTAACACTTTAGTAGATGATATTGTAACAGATTTCTATAAATAATGTAATACTTTTACATGTATCATGATAAATTGAAACAATTGTAACTTATTATTTGAAAACATATGGATATACTATTATACAAGTAAATGTATCTGTTTTACAATGTTATTATACAAGTAAAATGTAGCATTCGCTTATAAAAATTGTTACTATCTTATTTTTACAATGTTACTAACACAAGTGTTTTTAGTTTTAAGGTGTAAATGGTTGAATTATTACTTTTCTATACATATGTGTTACAATTATGTATAAACACTGTTACATATAAGTAACACATTCGTTACATTTTAGTTATAATAAGTATTACTTTTAGCAAATGAAGAAAACATAAAAAAAAAAAAACACTATTACTTTTCTGTATATATGAATTACTTTTATGTATACAAACTGTTACATATAAGTAACACGTTTGTTACATTTGGTTATAGTAACTATTACCTTTGGCAAACTGGAAAAAAAAAATAAAAAAATCCCGCAGGTCGTGGGTCCGGGTCATAGGTCAAAAATGACCCGTCTCTACTATGAGACAGGTCATGGTGTTCTCATACAAGTTTTTTTCTTTTATTTTTGGGTGTTCTATTAATAAATCTCACAATGCTCACCATTTATACCATTTTTATTGGCACTATCACACTTGTTTTACTCACATTCAAGTTACTAGTCTCATTCTCAAATTATTGTACTCCCTCCTTCCCAGTTTAAGGTTCTTATTTTCCGTTTTGGTATATCCCAAATTAAGGTTCTTAATTCAGGGGCGGACCTACCCTAAGCCTGGGGGGGGGGGGGGGCAATGGCCCCTTTTGTTTTAAAAAAATAAAAATTTACTAGTGTAATTTTTTTGAAAATTTGGAGTATTAGTGCAATATTTTAGACTTTGCCCCCTTTGTTTAAAAAAATAAATGCATTAGTATTTATTTTTGCCCCTTTTAAATGTGTTATGCCATTTTGCCCCCTTGTGAAAATTTCATGGGTCCGCCACTGTCTTAATTGCTTTATTCTATAATTGGAAAGAATGAATAGTGCTTTGGAGAATCTTGCCCTCAAAAAGTTCATTTAATTACAGAAAAACCATTACTTACCTAACTTACTTTCACCCACTTGCTTCATAAATAGTGTTTTGGACATTTATATCCTCCACTCTCTACTTTTGGTTGACTCATTTCCTTTGTTTTTGCCTTAATTTTTTAATAAGCGTGCATAGTCAAACTAAAATCCTCAACTTGGGATGGAGGAAGTATCAATCAATTTTTCTTCACTCAATACTTATAAATACATATATTTTCTCCTTAGTTTTTTGTTAAAAAATGGTAGAAGTTATTGTGGGACAAAGGAAGTTGCTCATACGGTGTAGTATATCTTTATGAGATACATGAATAACAAGCTATTTCTAACAAACAAATTAATTCTTTCAATAAAAATATTAATATAATAGCAGTCCATCTGTATTATGAAAGATAATACTATCTCCGTCTCAGAGTAAATGTCCACCTTTTTTTTGCATGTTAGCACAAAGGAACTTTGAGCTATAATTTTAGGTTTATTTAATTATCATAATGAAAATATAAAACTTGTTTCTTAAACACCATTCTATATACTATCAATAACAATTTTTAAATTTTCATTAAGATAATTATATCAACCTAAAGTTATTGCTCAAAGTTTCTTCGTACTACCCATCATTTAATATTTTCCACCGGCTGTCTCTCCGCCTGACTCGGTGGCGCAACCACCACCGCCGCCATCTCAGTATTCCCACCGGACTCTTCCGCCGCCTCCCTAAACTTCTTATAAATATCCCCTCGATAAAATTTCCTCGTCCGGATCACCAAAACAACCGAAATCCATGCCGCAAAAACCGTCGCCGCCGTGATTATAATAAAAGATAATTTGTAACACTCAACTCCGTCGCAACCCAAATCATCACCAACTTTCCTTATTATACCCTTGACTTTCAATTGCTTTGTAGCCTCTTTATCGTACAAATGACCCGCCACAATAACATTCAAAATGTACGACCCGACCGGACTTGCCCCGCCGCCCAAATTGTACAAAGTGGAGTAGTATTTTAACCCGAATAATTCAGATATGATTGCGAAAATTAGAGGCAATTGTGCTCCAAAGCAAAAACCCATCAAGATTGAGGACAAGTAGAGTGAATTAGGTACACCAAATGCTATAAGGAGATGACCAACACAAGAAAGAAGAAGAATGAAAGTGAGCATTAAGGGTCTTGGGAATTTGTATTTGGTCAATAAAATTTCGGATGCGAAACCGATACGACCCGACCCAAATAATTCCATATGCTCACTAGTGAAACGATGTGGTGATGCTCTTTTTCGGGTACCCTAAGGATTTTCCGATTTGACCCAAGTTGTCTATCGCCGTGAGGGTGCCGCCGACGCCGAAAGGGTGGTGGTGAAGAGTATGACCATGTCAATGCTGAAAAGTGCTTGTAATATTGTGTAGTCCTCCCCTCTTGGTGGTGGCCGGAAAATGTTTGTCCAACATGATTCATTACCGGACGATTGTGGTGGTCCGGCAGTAGGTGGGACCTTCTCCGGTTCCTCCACCGCCGGTTGTGGTGGTGGGATGTGAGTGATCACCTTTACCGGGGAGGAATCGTTTAATCCACTTTTCTTGTTTCTCCAAATCTTGGGTTCTTCTTGGAAAACAACAACAAGAGGAGCAAAGAGAAGTATGACCACAATGGTTGCGCTTATTGAAAACTCAACTTGATTAAAGTTGAGCCTATTTTGAGTAATAATTACAACCATAAGGAACCCGGCAAGCCCAAGAGATATATAAAGAAGATTATAGAAAGTTTTAATCTCGTTTACGTGTCGAACAACTTTCATAATCCGAATAATACGAAGGAAAACGATCGAAACCACAGCCGGAAGCCAAGCAATGAGCAAGATAAGAGCTTTAGAATCATGTCCATAAAAGGCATGAAACAATTGAGTGATAATAGCACCACTTAGCCCTACAAACCCTTTTAAAAGTCCCAAAACAACCCCTCGACTCTCCGGAAAGTTCTTAACAAGTGTCACAAGTGCACCCGTATTGGCGAACGTTTGGGAACTCGCGCCAATACAGATGTACAAACACATTTGCCAAACATGGGGTTTCGCGATTTTTCCGGTAACGGCGAGCCATATCATGAAGTAGCCGGAAAAGTTCATGATGGCTCCGATGAAGAGGACCACCCATGGAGGGGCGCGACTTCGTTGATTAGGCCGGATATGATGCCGATATTACCACCCAAATCCTTGAAGGAACTTAGAAGGTTGGGGTAGTTTGGTCATATGCTAGGGAGGATTTGATGTCGCCGGAGTAGAGACCGAACATGTAGGTTGCACCGGCGACTGACATGATGAGGAGGGCGGCAAACACCATGAACCACCGGCCGGTGATTACGTGGAGGCCGAACCTCCCCATCTCCCTCAAACCACCACCACCACTATATGGAGTAGCCACCATGTTTAATTTTATTTTGTTAGGACTTAGACTAGATAGACATATAGCTTATATAGACAATGTATGATGATATATACTCCCTCCGTCCCATCTTAAACTTAAAAAAGAAAATGGGCACAAAAATTAAAATGAGAATCTTTATATTATAAAATATAGATAGTGGAGTAGAGTGTTGTGAGTATAAAAAGTGGATAGGAGAGAGAAGATGGGGTAGAAAATAATTAGTGGATAGTTGTTGTGTGTATGACATGTAGGTCTCACTCAATAAAAAAGTATAAATAACTTTCCATTTTTTGGATTTTAAAATTTAAAATGGGATACTCAAAAAGGAAATTTTTGAAGTTTAAAATAGGACGAATGTAGTATAGAGCAATAGTAGTGTGAATATGAGAGTTCTAAGTTGACTTGGCAGTGACTTGCCTTTTTTTTTTTGCTTTCAGTGGGTTTGTGGTGCAGTTATTTGAAATGGATAATTAGAAATCTGATAAACATACTTTCATGTGATATATATTTCGTCTAAAAATATTTTTATTTTTCTACATTTATTTTAGATGAAAAAATTTAAATTATTTAATGAAAATATCAAATTGTTATGAGAACCAAAACCATCTTGTCACAAATGATAAAAGGGCCATAAGAATAGGTGTGACTAAATTTTGTCCTTAGCAAAAAAGAGTCGTACTAATGTGAAATTAATGAAAATGGAAAATATCTAACGTAACAAGAATCGACTTATTAGTTGCCTTACTCCCTCCTCCGTTTCATAATACTTATCGTTTTACAAATATTAAGATATGCAATGAATACATATTAAAAATACGTATGTACTTCAAAAAGAATTCAATTAACTAAGCAATTAAATGTTTAAACAAGAAATAGTTCACAATTAATGAATGAGGGTATAATTGGTAAACAAGATAAAACGTTCTTTGGTAATAGTAAAACGTCAAGTATTTTAAAACAAAATTAACTCTTGAACAACATGTATTATGAATTATGAAATGGAGGGAGTATAAATTATTATCGGTACTCTAAAATGACATAAATTCTCTATAAAAAAATGTCCTATTTTTGATATGTTCAAATAAATATGGTGTTACTAAATAAAAATATAAATAATGTACAAATAAGTAAATCACATCTTTAATTATAAATATCGACAAGTTAAATACTCTCTCCGTCCCATTTTAAACTTCAATTTTTTTTATTTTGGGTGTCCTATTTTAAACTTTAAAACCTAAAAAAGAAAGCTTTTTATACTTCTTTATTTGTGGGCCCCACATGTCATACTCACAACAATTACCCACTAACTATTTCCTACCTCACTTTCTCTCTCCTACCAAACCATCTACACTCACAACATATCACTTTTTTCTTAATTCTTGAACCCAAAATTCTTTTAAAGTTTAAATTAGGACGGAGGGAGTATAACTTTTTAGCATAAGACAGATTGAATATAAAATTAAAAAAAAAAAAAAAAAAAAAACTTTATTCTGTTGTATGTCGACATATAAAATTATTCATAGAAAAATTGATACGAGGCAAGTTTATCTATATTTCCATCTTTTCACAATAATTTTATCAAGTTTATCCAATAATTTTAAGGAATGAATGTCACGGGGATGCTCATACAGTGAGTCCAAGCTACTAGGCAATGGCGACCCAGACCATTATTTATCTCAAATTTTTCCAAGAAATTATTGGTTATTGTAGCCTAATTTTCTCGAAGGAACCATTATAAACTTTTATGTTTGTAAGAAGTTGGATAAAGCTACAAAGTTTTCAGAGCTGGTTTTGGGGGAAACTAGTTCCTCCATAAGTTATAAAAAGTCCACTTTTTAACACTCAACTTTAAACCTTAAACCCTAAATCCTAAACACCAAACCCTAAACCTTAACCCTATAAAAACAGGACTTTTTATAACTTTGAGAAACTAGTTTCCCCGAAAATTTTCTCAAGTTTTCATAGATCAACAAAAAGATTTTAACACAAGTAAGTTTTGAAAGAAACTAGTTTTTTCGTAAGTTATAAATTGAAAATCTCGAGAAAAACTTGTTTCGCTACAAGAAAACTGTTAACTACCGACGGATTTTAGCGACGGAATAAAATCTGTCGCTATATTCAATAAATAACGACGGATTTGCGTCCGATTACCGTCGATTTAAAGAGAGAAAAAAAAGTGAATAACGACGTATATACCGACGGAATAACGACCGACTTAGCTTCGGCCTAAGATCCGACGCTAATCTATCGCAATAATGGCGTCAAAAAAAAGCGCGAATTATATACCGACAAATTACCGACGAAATAACGACGGAAGTTAATTTTTAATTATTTTATATTTATTTTAATCATAACGATGGATTTAGTCGTCGCTATATAATTAAAAAAATAAACTAATATAATATTTCTAAAGCTTGCGACGGAATAACGACGGAAGTTTGTATTTTTCTATTTTTTAGCATTACGAAGGACGTTGTTTATCGCTAAATAAATTTAAAAAAATAAGTTTTTATTTTATTTGTTTTTAACGTCGGATTAACAACGGATGTATTTAACGGACACTTATTATACAGTTAACGACGGATTTGTCCCTCGCTAAATAAATTTTAAAAAATAAGTTTTTATGTTTTTTTTAACATCGGAATAATGACGGATGCATTTAACGGAAATTATTATATTGTTAACGACGGATTGGTCTCTCGTTATTTAATTAAACAAATACACAAAATGCTTCTTTTATTGTACCCACTTTACCTTTGGAAAAAACAAAACACGTCTCTTAATTCCCAGTTTCACTCTCTTCGATTTCGTTCTCTATCGCGGCGATTCGTTCTCCATCGCGGCGAGTCGGTTCTCTTCGATTTCCTCCGGCGCACAGGTATCGTCTCTCTTTATCCCATTAATTCCCCAGAAAATCCTAGCCCTTTCCCCCCAAAAACGCCTGCCCTAACCATTTTTTTCAATTTTCCTTTGCGGGCAGTCGGTTCTCTTCGATTCGAAGCTCAATCAAGCCTAATCTTTTCAATTTTCCGGCGCACAGGTATCGTCTCAACTCTTTTACCCATGAGTTCATGATTTAGACTATCAATTTAGGGTTTTCAAATTTTATTTTGGGTTTTTTATTAGAAGTTTCAGATTTAGGGTTTCACCTATTATATTCTTTTCATTGAATTGGTCTAGGTGTTTGAAAATAAGATGTAGAATATGTTAACTGGAAACATATTTAATTGGTTCATTGAAATTTGATTTTTTTTCCTCTACTGATTGTGATTGCAGTGGGTTTGCCTGCAAGTGTGTATATTTTTCTTTTAGTAGTGTATCCAGTAGAAGCATTCCAGTATTTGATATGTATATGTAAAAGCGTTGATATCGCCTTCTCTTTGGCTTCAGAATATATAGCCCTGCATGATTGAACTTTAGTATTTGAAACAAAATTGGGAACATCTTTTCGGGACAAATGGAGTATTAAGGCTTTTACCATGATAGGAAGTTGTATGAAGATAACTACTTGGTTCACGATAATGATATGGATCTCATTGTTTGTTTTGTTTTTTTCTTTAGGCTAATAAATATAGGTGTTACAAAATGAATATGGACCGTAGTTGGATGTATAAACGCTTTGAGGGTGGGTATTTGAATCCCACTTTTGTTGAAGGAGTTGAAAATTTTGTTGAGTTTGCTACTAATCAACAACGATGGAAGGACGGGGCTAAAATTAAGTGTCCATGCAAATTAAATAAGTGTCGAAACCGCAGATTTCTTGATGTTGAAATGGTTAAGTTCCACTTGGATAAACATGGGTTTGTGTCAAATTATTATATTTGGACATTTCAAAGGGAGAAAAACCCCATGCCTGCCGAGAACCAGAATATTGACGTCGAAGGGTCATCTTCTTCTATTGGTGAAGATGTATCAAACGCTTACACCACTATGGTTTTAGATGCAGCTGGCCCATAATTTAATGCTAATGAAGACATTGAGGAGCCACCAAATCCCAAGGCTAAAAAGTTTTATGATATGTTGGAAGCTTCTAAACAGCAACTGTAGCCTAGATGCGAGAAGCACTCTGAATTATCTTTTGTAGCTCGACTGATGAGTTTGAAGTCTGAACATCGAATGTCTGAAAAATGCTTTGATGACATAACTGAACTCATGAAGGAGATTGTTCCAAAACCCAACTTAGTCCCTAAGAACTTCTATGAGAGTAAGAAGTTGATGCGTGGGATGGGGTTACCGGTTGAGAAGATTGATTGTTGTGATAAAGACTGCATGATTTATTGGGGTGAAGATTCACATTTGACCACATGCAAATTTTGTGACCATCCTCGGTTTAAAAAAGCTCGTCGGGGGGATATGAAGCGGCAAAAGACCAATATTGCGTATAAGCAAATGTATTACTTCCCATTGACTCCTCGCCTTCAAAGCTTGTACGCATCCAATGCTACAGCAAAAATGATGAGGTGGCATGCCGAGCACATATCTGAGGATGGAGTCATGCACCACCCCTCAGATTCACCGGATTGGAAGCATTTTAGCCAAACACATCTGGAGTTTGCGGCTGAAAGTAGAAATGTGGGTAGTGGTTGCGCTAAGCACACCGGAGGTTCTAAATATTCGATTGGCCACATGATATCTTTGGTACGTTTTCTTCATTTTTTTTTCTTTTTTTTTTTTGTAATTCATTCGTAAGCATGCCACTAGAATTGATTTGTGTGTGAATTGATTATTGATCCTTCATATTTTCATACTCTGAATGTTTATACCTATGATAAGTTTTCTAAAATAAGTGATTTTGTGATGAGTAATGGATGTCTTACTGGGGTTGTCACATTCTGAAGAAGCATCGGTTCTCATTATGTCACATTCCAGCCTTGTTTTTGTTGCTGCCAGACCAGTAAATTTCATGCCATTTGCCAGTCTAAATAATCTTTGCAGGTATCGATATCTAGCAACTTTAGTACGAAATTCTCTCGGTGTGAATCCTTGTAATATAAGGTTTGTTAGGTATTAGGAATATAAGAAATGGATATCCGTACACCTTGCATACAAAGCCTGGAAAACGAGGATTGGCAAGAAACACTTTAGGAGAAACTAGTTAACTTTTTTCCCAGGGGAGTTAGTTTACAAGCATAATAACAACCTGTGTATGTGTTGCAACATCTCTGATCTGTGCACGACTACCCTGCAAATTTGTTATTTACTGCCTCAAGCGAACAAGCTGTCGAGCTAAGATTTTGGTGGCAGCCTGGTTTAACAAATCAATCCACTGATTAGCCAGACAAATTAAGGTCAGTTTGAAATTGATAGAACAAGGTTCAAAATGTTAATAGTTCCAGCGATAAACAGTTGATCTGTGCATATTTTGAACCGGAGTTGCTTCATACACCCTATGTCCCAGAATAAATGTCGCCTTTTTCGTACGCTAGTATTTAGAAAAATGATATATATTTTGGGACGGACCTAAAAGGAAAGTGTGACATAGGACGGACTAAGAATATGGTTATTGGTTTATGAACAGTGCTTTATATAGTTTCAAAAAATATTAGTTGTATTCTTGTCTGTTCTTTTTAGTTGATGTGTACACGTCTTTAGAATGTACTCTCTCTGTCCTAAAATGATGTTTGAAAATATTTCAATTTTCCTATTGATTAAGAATGAATTTGATTATTTTTTTCGAATATTTATTTTGGGACGTAGGTAATATATGTATCTCTTTTTTATTGTTCATTTGGATTCATGCAATAATACTTCATATTTCATGCAGAAAGAAAAAAGACCTGACAAGGAACCGACTTTATTTGATCTTCAAAAGGAGACTCACATGCGCAAAAATGGGAACTTTGTGGACGAGCGTTCTAAGGTGATTAGTGTAAGTATATATTAGTAAATTAATTGTTTTTGTTTACATTGATTAATAATAAGGTATATTACTTTTTGAATGAGGAGTATGAGAAGAAACTTGAAGAAGAATCTACTAAAAGACAGTTGACTACCGAGGATGAAAATCAAATTTATTTGGACATTGTCGGGGGAGTGAAAAAGCAACGTGTATATGGCATTGATTCAATGAGTGAGACTTGTGTGAGTGATGGCCAGTCTAATGCCTCTTGTTCTCTTTATATTGGTACTAAAGAAGTTGAGTGCATAAAAAATTGGAGAACGAGTTGGCGGATGAGAAAGCCAAGGTTGTGGAGTTGGAACACAAAGTGGATCAAGAGAGAGAAAAACGAGAAAAAAAATGGCGGAAAAATTGGACCGCTTGATAGAGCGAGTTAACGGTTCATCTGGGCAGTAGCTTCTTAGTGTTGATACTTAAACTCCTCAGTTAAATATCATGTTTTCTTTTGAACTAGCGGTTTATGTGGGTAGTACTTATTTAGAACATGATGATAACTTACGTTTATTTTGAACTATCAGAATCGTACATTTTTTGAACAGTATGGTATTTTATGTTCGATCTGAATTAATAGATGTTATTTTGGTGTCAGTTTGTATGTGGCACAAGTTTTATATATTTATACATTAGCTTTAAAACACGAGGTACATCCATTAAACAGAAGCTGCATCTTAAAATTTTAAAAATTTAGCGACGGACATTTCCGTCGGTAATATGAAATTATGAATTTTCAATTCGAATTCAGCGACGGAATTTCCGTCGTTATTCCCTCGTTAAAGTTGGTCGTCTGAACGACGAAAAGTAAAAATAACGACGTCCATATCCGTCGTTAAAGACGTCACTAGCTCCACAATTTGGTCGTGCGCTTGATGAAATTAACGACGGCCATAATCACCTTACCGACGGAACTAACGGTCGTTAGGTAGCGACGGCGTGAAATTTCCGTCGGTAATTGTTACCGACGCCTATTTTAACGACGGAAAAATGCTGTTACTATTCCGTCGGTAATATTGTTTAGCGACGGAAATTTTGTATATAGCGACGGATTTTTCCGTCGTTATTTTGCGTTTTTCTTGTAGTGTTTTACACTTATTTTAGTGTAAAACCTGTTTTTATCCCTCAATGTAAAACAAATCTCTTAATGAAAAATAGTTTTTATGCATTTCTTAGTATAAAACAGGTTTGTCGTAAGACTGACTCAACGTTGAAAATCTTGTGAAAAACTTATTTTACGTTCGCTTTACTGTAAAACGTGTTTTTCATCTCTTATCTTATGAAAAAGAGATTTTTATGTGTAAAACATGTTTTTCTATTAGAATTAAGTCCGCATCCCCTTAAAAGGACTTGTTGTTAAGGGGTGAGGTTATCCAACCTATATAGTTAATAAATTATTTTCTCCAAGTTAATGTGGGATATATAAGGCTTTAACTTTCTTTTAACTCTTTTAACAAATAAAATGTTTCAAATCTTAGATTTTCAGTCCTCTGCTCTACCAGCTGAGCTATCTCGATGTTGGCTCTTCGCCACCTGGGGCGAAAAAATTTTTGGATGGAAAAAAGAAACTCGAAAATCATCAAGGAACGCTAGCTAAAAGACTTTTTTTTTTTGTGCTATTATCATTGATTCAATGGAGATATTTTTCTTTTAACTCACAAATTTTTCATCTCTTATCTTATGAAATATTTTTCTTTTCATCAGCGTTTGTTGCAAACTTTAATGTTGGCCCATTAAGTTATCAAGGGAAAAAATATTGGCCCGTTATTTGAGAAGTGAAGTGGTTATTGGATAGTGGGCTTGGTTGAACTATCAGCGAGTTTAAGCCCCCTCGAAAAAAGTTTTTTTGGGCCTTTGGCCCAGCCTAGGCTACTCTATTGTCTCGAGGTCATTGGACATGTTGTTCTATACTCCCTCTGTTTCATTTAAGTTGCAACATTTTATCGTTTTTGGCATTTCACTTAAGTTGCAACAAGGTCAAAAATGGAAACTTTTTATTATTTTATAATCATTCACTCATTCTCTCTCTTCCTCTCAACCACTTATTATTCTCCAATCATTCTCTTTCCTCCTCCACTAATTCTCTCTCCTCCTCACCACCTTTCATTCTTAATAAAATATTATATCCTTAAATCCTACACTTTCATCTCCATGTTGCAACTTAAAAGAAACAGAGGGAGTATAATCCTTCCGTCTTAGTTTAATGTTCTTTTAGTTTGACTTTGCACGTTTATTAAGAAACTAAAACAAAGTTGGGTCATAAATAATAGTGTGTAAAGGATATAATTGTTCATTCATAAAGCAAATGGGTGAAAAGTAGATAAGTAAGTGATGTTTTTTTGTAATATATGAACTATATGAGGACAAGATTATCTAAAACACTGCTCATTACTTTGCCATTTATTAAAGAATAAAACAACTAAAAACCTTAAACTTGGACATACAAAAAAAAAGGAAAGTAAGAACCTTAAACTGCGACGGAGGGAGTATTTTTTATTTTTATTTTTAATTTGTAACATATCATTCATTTCAAGCCATCGTTTACAAACCCTATATATATTCGTCCATATTCCATAGACGTCCCACGCATATGGGGAGGCCTCTTAAACAAAGGGAAACAAAGGGGAGGGGGATTCGAACTTGGGTCCAAGCTCTATGCCACCAGAGACAAGTTTCCTGGACAAAAATATCCATACTGTCATTATTATTATTATTATTATTATTTAAGAAAATGAATTCATATTGTTAGTCCATTTTTTTCCGAATGAATATTCTTAGTCTTAAAATAATCAATTTGCTACTCCTTCCGTCCCAAGCTAAAGTCTTACTTTCCTTTTTGGTTTATCTCGGACTAACTAAGGTTCTTAGTTGTTTTATTACCTAAAATGGGCAATGAGAACAACTTGTCATTCTCACAACAAAAACTCTATATCCACTTTATCTCTCTTACTTTCTCTTACTTTACTTTTCATACTCACAACATTTATTTGTTATTAAACTCTGTATAAATTCTAACTAAAAACATTAGTCTGGGACGGAGGAAGTATTATTTTAGATGTTTCATCGCTATTTCCTAAATAATAATAAAAAATCTAAAAGAAAATAATAAAATTTATAATATTTATTTATTAATTAATGAGACTCACTTAATTATCATATGTATATCTATCCACTTACTATTCTATATCTGATTTCAATCTTTACTTCACTCTTTCATTCCCTTAACAACTAGGGGTGTAAGTGGTTCGGTTCAAACCGCGGTTTGAGACCGACCCAAACCAAACCATGCGGTTTGGTTTGGTTTTCAAGCATCAATAGTTCGGTTCATTCTCAAATATTGGCAAACCACATGGTTTCGGTTTGGTTTGTGGTTTGACCTCCCAGACCAAACCAAACCGAACCAAATCAAACCGAACCGCGGTTTGAGACCGCGAGACCGAACCACCAAGCTGAACCGCCAGACCCAACCACATTACATAAACTAATCATAACCCCAGATTCACATCTTATTTAATATTTTTGTATATTTATTAAAAGTTATTATTAGATCATTACATAGACTAATCCTAACTCCCATTTTGTATTTTATTTAATATTAATTTCATCGTTTGTTATCTTCATTGCGATTTGCGATACATAAATTACCAGTTTCTCTCCACGATCTATATTATAAAGTGTTTTTTTTTTCTTTCGGCCTCTCTCTTCGTCTAGTCTCTCTCTTCGTCTAGTCTCTCTCTTCATCCGACTTTCCTCTTCAAGATCCACATCTTCGCACTTCCTCCATGATCACGGAAAATTAAAACAAATGCAATAATGAGTTGCGGTTTGAATCGTGATTTGAACCGTAGTCTAAACTATGGTTTGAACCACGTAATTAAACCGCGGTTTGAACCAAACCGAACCAAACCATAGCAGTTTGTGGTTTGGTTCGGTTCGGTTTGAAATTTTTCATGGTTCGGTTTGAAATTTTCACAAACCGATGACTAATGGTTCGGTCCGTAAATACCCTCAAACCGAACAATTTACACCCCTATTAACAACTACTCCATCTCCATCTATACTCCATCTCCATCTGTCCCATCGTAATAAATGCCACACTTTTATTTTGTGTAGATCCCAAAATTTACATCACAAATATGAAAAAGTAAATGGTATTAGCGCAACTTTACAACCTCCCTCCGTCCCATTTTAGGGAAAATTACCACCTAATCCCTCATCCTAACTGAAATTACCACCTAATCCAAGGCCATATTTTCATTTACCATCTAGTTCAAGCTAATATTTTTATTTATCAGATAGTCCATTAAAATTATTAAATCCCGAAACTACTCTACTATAAATAAAACCCTACCCCCTCATCCCTTTCACGCAGTCACACACGCACGCCCCCACACTCTCTCTAACCCCGGCGACCCCACCCCTCCCCTAACCCCGATGACCCACACCTCCCCTAGTCCCGACGACCTTTCTCCCGTCACCACCGGCAACCCCACCCCTCCCCTAACCCCGGAGACCCACACCTCCCCTAGCCCCGACGACCTTTCTCCCATCACCGACACACCCTTTCTTCTCCGTCACCGGCGGGTTTTCAAAGCTAACGGCAAAAACATTCCGGCGAGTCGATTTCAACAGATCTTATTCTCTCTCTCTTTCAGATCTAGACTAGATCTATCTCCCTCCATTTCTCTCTCTTCCACCTCTGGCCATCTCCACCTTCCCTCCTCTTCCACATTTCCGATCGGAATCAATCACCGCTGTTTCAATCGTAGTCGGATGCGTGAACGGAACAGATTTCCAACGGCCCTTCATCTCCGGTAAACACACCAAGATCTGTTCATACATTATTTCAAATTTTTGTTTCTCATTCTGTTAGAACTTAGCTGGAATTCGATTTAAAGTACTCCAGCATTCTCTTACTGCTTAACACAAAATGTTTGCAGGTTCGATTTGCAATTTCCTACCGCTTGTACTCCGATCTGTCAGATCCGGCCAAGTTACCGGTGTTGAGCCAAAGAAGTTGATTATATTTGTATGATAAAAAATTGCATTATGATTATTTTATTTGAGTAGTAATTTGAAGTTGATTTTGTTTGTTAGTAATTATGAATTAATCGTAAACTTTTCAACGTGTTTTTAGGACAACTGTGAATGCGTTATTGGTTTTGTGATTTTGTTTTTTGAAATTGTTCCCAGAAAAATTGTGATTTTTTTTTTGAAACAATTGTAATTTGTTCTTGATAATGAATTTGATTGATTTGGGTTGTTAAGTTCACATTTGTTTTCTACTTTTCTTAGAACAACTGTAAACTCGTCCTTAAAACTTGTGTTCTTAGAACAACTGTGAAATGTGAACTTGTTCTTGGGATAAATGTGAACTTACTGATATTATTGTTTGATATCCATGGAGATTGTGTGTGTTTGATATTATTTTAGTTGACAACTGTGAACTTACTAATAAGTTCACAGTTGTTTGGTCGACGGAGTTGGTGGTCGCTGGAGTTGATAGTGTTCTTAGTAGTAGTTATAGTTGAGAACTGTGAACTTACTGATTAGTTCACGGTTGTTAGGTCGCCGGAGTCTATTGTGTACTTAGTAGTTTTAGTTGACAACTGTGAACTTACTGATTAGTTCACAGTTGTGTGGTCGCAGGAGTTGGTGGTTGCCGGAGTCGATCGTGTTCTTAGTAGTTTATTTGACAACTGTGAACTTACTCATTAGTTCACAGTTATTTGGTTGCGGAGTCGATCGTGTTCTTAGTAATTTAGTTGACAACTGTGAATTTGCTGATAAGTTCACAGTTATTTGGTCGACGGAGTTGGTGGTCGCTAGAGTTGATAGTGTTCTTAGTAGTAGTTTTAGTTGACAACTGTGAACTTAGTGATTAGTTCACAATTGTTTGGTCGCCGGAGTCTATTGTGTTCTTAGTAGTTTAGTTGACAACTGTGAACTTACTGATTAGTTCACAGTTGTTTGGTCGCAGGAGTCGATCGTGTTCTTAGTAGTTTAGTTGACAACTGTGAACTTACTAATAAGTTCACAGTTGTTTGGTCGCCGGAGGTGGTCGTGTTCTTAGTAGTTTAGTTGACAACTGTGAACTTACTGATAAGTTCACAGTTGTTTGTCTTGGTGTTGGTGCCCTAGGCACGTTTGTTAAACGTTGTATAAGTTATCGTTTTATTCATAATAATAAAGAGGTAATAAGATTATTATTATGGGTCATGTTTGCTTATAATAATCTCCGTCCCTAGAGCTTGTTAAGCACTAGTATAAAGGCTGAATGATCATGGGATGATCATGTTAGAATTATAGGTACTTGTTTGGAACAAGGTACTGGACATGACCCGCGGTATGAGATTTATGTCATGGTCGATGTCATATATAAATCTCATATTAGTTATGTCATTTGAATCCTTAGACATGAAGTTCTTATAGTCTTCCACTTGATGAAGATTATGTTTGACATATTCAAACGCTGCCTTAACACGGTAGTTATAAAGTGTATGATTGGCATGATTGGATTCACGTAGGGAAGAATAATAAGCTAAATGGATTTGTCCTTCTTCGGAGAGATGTCAAGCTTGGGCCCCTCGAAGGAATTATGTTGGTGAAATATTTGGCCAAACTCAAATGGATTGATTGGATCAATGTCATTTGAATAATCAACATATTCGGGATCGAGAAAATTATTGAACAATACAAGTTGACTTGTTGACCATGACTTGTGTTCAATGACATCGTGGACAAAGGGATTATGACATGTTCTAAAAGGAATGCGAACTTGTATCTAGTTATATTATTTGGGTAGGTATGACGGTTTGCTAGAACCTAATCATATCTTATGGGTTCATGTTTGGGCTCATTGCCAACTTAGTGTAATCCTAGAGGGTCACACACGAATAGAACGAATCATGAAGGACTGAATTGGAATTATGGAAAAATGCCATAAATCGAACAAAGCCAAAAGTCTTGCGGGGTGACTGGCACGACCGTGCCAAAAGCAAAGCACGACCGTGCCAATATTGGACGGCTGGTGGCAACATGCGCACCTATTGGCACGACCGTGCGCCTTAAAGGGCACGACCGTGCCAGTGCAGTCGGGTCAGAAACTCTGCAGCTTAATTTTGTGACGGGATTTAGGTTTCCTAAGTCCTTAAGGGTTAAGGATTAGGACCTATTTAAGGATCCTTTCAGCAGTCATTAAGCATATGATTATGAGTGCCTCCAAAGGGTTTTTGGGAGGTTATTTTCTTGTTCTAAGATCCCAAAAGTGAAGAACAAGAATATTCATAATTCCATATAGTTCTTACAATTGTGAAAGCGTGTTTCATAATTTGGTCTAGCAACCAAGATTAAGTGTTCTTGATATTCGTTCGTGGTGTGGATACCGCTAGAGGATGAAATTTATCATCTTCATAGTTCGTGATTCTTGCTTTGTTCGTGATCAAGATTTCAAGCCTCCATCGAATTCAAGGTTGCAAAATCAAAGGCATCAAGGATTAGTATTCTAGTATTCATTATGTTGTATTTGACTTAATCATATGAATGGATCTATGGGCTTTGTGTTTCATAAATTTTAAATGCTTAATTCCGCTGCGCATGTTACTACGAAACCCAACAGTGGTATCAGAGTCCCGTTCATGTTGATTATTTCAATACTAGATCATGTTGTGTGTATATAAATTGTTTATGTACCTAGCATGATATGAATATTGGATTATGATGTTTATGTGTTATATGATTTTATGTGGTTTATTGTTTTAGAAACTTTAATCGCACTGTTCAATCGCAATTAAAATTATGGTGGATTTAAAATTGTTTGGATTATCAATTTTGATTGGATCAAAGTTTTGATATTCTAGGGATTCAAGAATAAATCGTTTATTCAAGGTTTTGATGATCATGGTGATTGGATCACCAAGAACACCAAATCCTAATTGAATCGGGAAAAACAATTTTGAGATAAATTTTGGAACTTTAAAAATTTGGATTTTTTGCAAGGGGTCCGGCCGGACCCAAGCCTTGACCCGGCCGGACCTAGGGTTTGGCGCGGGGGTAGGGTTTGGGTTTTGGGTGTGGATCTTGGGTTTAAATCTCCTATTTGTTTTAGTCTTGTGATTCTAATATTAGTTCAAGGTTTGGATGGCTAATCTACGTTCATCGATATTGTGTTTCCCAAACTTGATCGCAATCAAGGTTTCAAAGATAAAACGAAATTAGAATTATGAAGAGTTCATAATTGCTAAAATTGAGAAACAAAGTTCTTGATTCAAAGATTGGAGATCCATGTGGAATTGTGGATGCAATTGGCCTACGTTCATCGAGACCATCTATTGCTTAGTTTTGGCCACATAGACTACTTTCTTGGTTTCTTGAATTAGTGCGGAATTGTGGTTGCCAATGGCTTAGTTCGGCCGCACTTCTTGTTGTCTTGGTTTGGAGATGATGACCAAAGTTCAAATAATCTCATCCTCATAATAATAGAGAAACTAATGACAAATAAATATTATGCTTAAATTAATGGAGATTAATTTAGTGGCTAAACTTGATGCGTAACATGTTTATCTTGTGTGCTCATAAATGTGTTGTATGCTATATGGTGATGAACCTTCAAGAAAGTTTTAAGTCCTTTTGCCACGCCATGATTAAAACACTTGTTAGTGCATGGGTGATTTTAATGTGGGTTCGCCCTAGCGAGGTGCATTAACTTTATCTATGTATGAGCAAGATGGATGATGTGGGCACGCCTTAGCGAGGCACATCAACCATGCGTTTAAAATGGTTAGACTTAATTGGGCGTCAAAACAGTTTTGGGCCTTAGGCAAAGATGAGATTAAACATGGTTTTGAAATTGGATCCCTAAGAATCATATTGGATATGATTGATAAGAAATTGTCTACCTAATTAATTTGATTTTGAGCGGTGCGCCATAGCGTACTTGGAATTAAATTAAAGTTGGATCTTAGTCCAATTTAAAAGAATCTCAGAAAAAGGATCTAAGAGTCATATTGGATATGATTGACAGGGTTGTCTACCTAATTAATTTGGTTTTGTGTAATCGCCATAGCGGACTTAAAATCAAATTAAAGTTGGATCTTAGCACATTTAAATTATATTATACATTGGATGTATAAGAAGGTTATATAATTTAGTGGGAGTATTTTTGGAAAATACATTATTTATCTCTTTAATGAGATTGATACTTGTAAAATTTTGGAAATTTTGCATGAGTTGTAGATAATGACAACTAACTTCGTTGCGATCAATCCTTTAGAAGGATGAGCTTCAAAGAGAATGGTACAAACTTCATGGATTGGATCCTGAGCCTAAGAATGGTTCTAAGGCAAGAAGATGGGTTGTACATTCTTGATGGGCCAATTCTTAAAGAACCTAATGCCGGAATAGACAATCACAAGAATCATGTATGATTCTAGGAATGTGAGTTGTCTCAAGCTCACGATTATGTTCTCAAAACTTCAACAAAGTTTGGAACTTTGGAAGCCTATTAGATAGGCGTGAAGTTGAGTCACATGTTTCAAAGAGCAATCTAGGCAAGAAAGGTATAAAACTATTATTGCATTCACTTCATGCAAAATGAGTAAATGGCAATAAATGGAACCTCACATGCTTAAGATAAAGGCTACGTAGAGCATCTTGAGAAACTTGGTTGTCCAATTGGATTTGAGCAAGCCACGGATCTCATTCTTGATTCATTGTTCAAATGTTATGATCACTTAGTGATGAACTATGACATGCTTAGAATGAATAAGAATCTCTTCGAATTGCATTAACATGCTGAAAAACTGCGAAGATGAAGATATTGGAGAATGGTTCTCCAATGCTCATGGTTCATGATGGAAAGGGGCCAAGTGCCAAAGGAGAGGTAATACAAGGGTTGTCAAACCTAAAGGAAATAATTGATGCAATTTGGTAAAGTGGCAATTGGATTGACCATCTAAAATTGTAGTCATAATTCTGGACGATCAATAAAAGAATGGTAGTAGGACTACCACTTGGGATATTTATGTTATAAATTAATATTTCTAAATTTAATCATTGGGTATTGGATACCAGAATAATTAGTAAATTGAAAGACTACTTTTAGTAACGGTTGATCTATGAGTGGTAATGATGCAAGAGTTACAACATTATTCATAGAACACTTGTAAAGTGGCTTTACTAATGAAGTAGGAAATATTATTTTGTTATAAGATAATGAAGGATATTCATTTCTTATTTGGAATAAGAAAGGTGCTTTATTTATTATGATTTACTTCATTGTGTTATCATATAAATAAATTTTATATCTTAAATCTTGAAGAACAAAGTAATAAAATCTATAACATAAATAATTAAAATTATTTATGCATTATTATTTTGATCAAATAAATGAGAAATGCATATCTAAAATTCTATAGGGACGGAGTTTTAAATCATATGATTTGGAATCACATGATTTATGCAAATATCGTTTACTTGGACCAAAACATCTTTTACTATGAATAGTAAAAGGCTAATATCTTACCTAACCTAATACATGTCAATGTATATGGTGCATTAAGTAGCAATGCTAAAAGAGAATTTTGGTTATACTTGGTAAAACTATTCAAAGATTCTGACTCGATCGTGATGATGAATAATTGAACCGAGATTTTGATAGTTATCATTAAGGTTGTGAAATAGTTTCACAATAAACTCCACTAAGAACACCATTTGGAATGATGTGTCTACATGGAGGTATTGAACCTTATTGGATATGGTTCATAAGATGATAAAATCAAAATTGATCTTCCATTATTTGTTTTGGGGTTATGTATTATAAACTGCTATAACTACACTAATTTGAGTTTCATCAAAAGAGGTTAAATGATAAAAGAAAACTCGGTTTGTCTTTCGTAAAGATTTAAGATGGTGAGACCTTTTGGAAAAGAGCTGTCTGGGACACACTCACATTTAAATCTAATAAATATACTTTCATGGATATCCTAAGGAAACTTGAGGATAAAATTTTACTCATGAGAAACAAATGGTTTGTTGCTTATGATGATACTTTTCTAGATAAAAGGTTTATCTCTAAAAGAATCAGTGGGGGTAAAATATATCTCGAATGGTTCGAGACCTAGAAAATAGTATTTAACCTATGATGGAAGTTGAACAAGTTTTCACAAGGGGTTGTGAAAATCCGTTCAAGATATACAAGTACTTGCACACATGATAAAATACAATCTATTAGAAGAAATATTGGATATTTCGAGATAGAAAGTATTGAGGTAAAGTTCATTTAGAATGAAGTATTTACCACCTATCAAAGATGCAACATCAACTCCACATTTAGATTAATGGCTTGGAGTCATAAAATCTAAAAGGTAACTCATGTATAATAATCAAGTTTGGAACTTGATCATTCTAACCTAAGGTGTAAAAACCAAAGGAGATGAGTGACTTTTCTTGGAGAAAAACTTACATGGGTAGCAAGAAACTTATTAAAATTTTCATAGTCACATGTTCATATTTGGAATATGAAATTTGACAAAATGATGTCAAAACAAGCGTTCCTCAACGGGAACTCACTTAAGGATGTATTGGATACAACCTAAAGGTTTTGATAGTCAAGAAAATTCTAAAAGGTATGAAAGTTACGAAGATTCATTGGATGGATTGAAGCAAGCTTTTGGGAGTTGGAATCTCCGTTTTGATAAGTCATAGAGTTTGGCTTGATCAAGAACGAAGATGAATCTTGTATATACAAGAAGATTTGTGGGAGCATTGTGCTATTCCTTATCTAATATGTGGATGGCATATTGCTCATTGGAAACGACATTCCTACACTTTAGTCTGTAAAGATTTGGTTAAGAAAGTGTTTAGCAATGAAGAATATGGATGAAGCCGCATAAGTCATTGGCATTAAGATCTATAGAGATAGATCAAGGAAGCTAAATGGTTTAAAGCCAATGTACATACATTGACAAAGTCATAAGAAGATTCCGCAAGGAAAATTCAAAGAGAGGACATTTGTCAGTGTTACATGGAGTTTCTCTAAGCAAGAATAAATGTCCTAAAGACAAAAGATGAGCATGAGAAAATGAATGAGATGCCATTTGCTTCGGCAATTGTATCCATGATGCCATGATAAGTACTAAGCCGGATATATCTAATGCTTGGAGCATGACGAGTAGATATCAATCCGACACCGGTGAGATTCACTGGATGGATATGAGAGCGATTCTTAAAGTACCTTAGAAGAACTAAAGATTCGTTTATGATCTATGAAGGTATGGAAGATGATCTCGGATGCATGCTTCCAAACCAACAAAGATAATAGAAAAATCGCAATCGATTTTTATAACTAATGGTGAAGATGTAAGTTGGAATGGTTCCAAGCAGAGTACAGTCACTAATTCTACGACTAAAACTAAGTATATCGCTGCATAGGATGCTGCAAAGGAAGTTGTTTGGATTAAGAAGTTCATTGGTGAACTTAAGATGGTTCCTAGTATTGCTAATCCAATAGACCATATTAGTGATAATAGTGGTGCTATTGATCAAGCAAAGGAACCAAGAGCACATCCCAAATCCAAACACATACTTAGGCGTTCTCTTATCGTTCGAGAAATCGTTGATAAGGGAGACGTGCATATATGCAAAGTACCTACTAATGATAACGTTACGGACACACTAAACAATGGGACTTCCACAAGCTAAGACATGATGGTCATGTTAGGTCCATGGGTATTGGATACCTAGGGAATTGGACCTAGGGCAAGTGGGAGATTGTTGGTGTTGGTGCCCTAGGCACGTTTGTTAAACGTTGTATAATTTATCATTTTATTCATAATAATAAAGAGGTAATAAGATTATTATTATGGCTTGTGTTTGCTTATAATAATCTCCGTCCCTAGAGCTTGTTAAGCACTAGTATAAAGGCTGAATGATCATGTGATGATCATGTTAGATTTATGGGTACTTGTTTGGAACAAGGTACTGGACATGACCCGCGGTATGAGATTTATGTCATGGTCGATGTCATATATAAATCTCATATTAGTTATGTCATTTGAATCCTTAGACATGAAGTTATTATAGTCTTCCACTTGATGAAGATTATGTTTGACATATTCAAACGCTGCCTTAACACGGTAGTTATAAAGTGTATGATTGGCATGATTGGATTCACGTAGGGAAGAGTAATAAGCTAAATGGATTTGTCCCTCTTCGGAGAGATGTCAAGCTTGGGCCCCTCGAAGGAATGATGTTGGTGAAATGTTTGGCCAAACTCAAATGGATTGATTGGATCAATGTCATTTGAATTATCAACATATTCGGTATCGAGAAAAGTATTGAACAATACAAGTTGACTTGTTGACCATGACTTGTGTTCAATGACATCGTGGACAAAGGGATTCTGACATGTTCTAAAAGGAATGTGAACTTGTATCTAGTTACACTATTTGGTTAGGTATGACGGTTTGCTAGAACCTAATCATATCTTATGGGTTCATGTTTGGGCTCATTACCAACTTAGTGTAATCCTAGAGGGTCACACACGAATAGAACGAATCATGAAGGACTGAATTGGAATTATGGAAAAATGCCATAAATCGAACAAAGGCAAAAGTCTTGCGGGGTGACTGGCACGACCGTGCCAAAAGCAAAGCACGACCGTGCCAATATTGGACGACTGGTGGCAACATCCGCACCTATTGGCACGACCGTGCGCCTTAAAGGGCACGACCGTGCCAGTGCAGTCGGGCCAGAAACTCTGCAGCTTAATTTTGTGACGGGATTTAGGTTTCCTAAGTCCTTAAGAGTTAAGGATTAAGGCCTATTTAAGGATCCTTTCAGCAGTCATTAAGCATATGATTATGAGTGCCTCCAAAGGGTTTTTGGGAGGTTATTTTCTTGTTCTAAGATCCCAAAAGTGAAGAACAAGAATATTCATAATTCCATATAGTTCTTACAATTGTGAAAGCGTGTTTCATAATTTGGTCTAGCAACCAAGATCAAGTGTTCTTGATATTCGTTCATGGTGTGGATACCGCTAGAGGGTGAAACTTATCATCTTCATAGTTCGTGATTCTTGCTTTGTTCGTGATCAAGATTTCAAGCCTCCATCGAATTCAAGGTTGCAAAATCAAAGGCATCAAGGGTTAGTATTCTAGTATTCGTTATGTTGTATTTGACTTAATCATATGAATGGATCTATGGGCTTTGGGTTTCATAAATTTTAAATGCTTAATTCCGCTGCGCATGTTACTACGAAACCCAACAGTTTGATCACCGGAGATGGTGGTAGCCGGAAAAATAGTCGCTGGAAAAATGGTGGCCGGAAAGGTCGACGGAGGTGGTCGCCGGAAAATGACACAAAAAAACAGTCACCGAAAAATGGTTGCCGGAGATGGTCATCGGAAAATAGTCACCGGAAAAATAACCGTCGGAGGTGGTCGCTGGAAATGGCGCCGGAAAAATGGTCGCCGGAAAATAGTCACCGGAAAAATGGTTGCTGGAAAATAGTTGTCGGAGGTGGTCGCCGGAAAATGGTCGCCGGGGAAGGTTGGGATGGGTGGTCAAAGGTGGTCATGGTGGTTGGTGAGAGAAAGTGAAATGATGGAGGGAGTGGTATTAATGTAATTTTTCATCATTTAGTAAGGGCATGAGTGTCCTTTTAATAACCCTTGGACTAGGTGGTAATATTGCAAATTCCACGTCCTAGGTGGTAGTTTTCATTAGGGTGAGGGACTAAATGGTAGTCGCCCCCCCCCCCCCACCCCACCACCACCATTTTAAGAGTCAAAAAATTGGTGGGTTCAAGAATTAAGGAAAATGTGATGTGTTGTGAGTGTTGATAGTTGGGTAGGAGAGAGAAAGTAGGGTAAAGAAGAGTTAGTTGATAATTGTTGTGAGTATGATATGTAGGACCCACTTTCTATTTTAGGATTTTGACTCTTAAAAATGGGACGTCCTTTTAGGAAATTTTTGGCTCTTAAAATGAGACGGAGGGAGTATAATAAGATACAAGTAAATGGGACTGGGTTATACTCCCTCTATCCCGCTTTAAGGTTCTTACTTTCCTTTTTAGTCTATCCCAATTTAAAGTTCTTATTTTGCTTAATTAGCAAAAATGGAAAGTGAGACCCACTTGTCATTCTCACAACAAAAACTCCCTACCCACTTTCTCTCTCCCACTTTACTTTTCATACTCACAACATTTATTTTTTCTTAATATCCGTGCAAAGTCAAACTATGAACTTTAAATTGGGACGGAATTGGGACGGAAGGAGTACTATTTAATAGGGATGGTGTTAACTTGGCAACTACCGTGCCTAAATGGATTTCTTTCTTGTCTTTCTTATGATTCTTCTGTTTTACCTTTGATTTGTCCGAATCCAAACTCTACTCTATCATCTTGCCTTCTCGTTCCAATACTTCCCATTTAGACCCCTTTTTTGTTCTCCTCTCTCTCTCTCTCTGTTCTCTCCCTCACTATAAGTAGAAACACAGTTGAGAGAGAGAGAGGGAGAGAAGAAAAGAGGAGTTTAGTAATGGAAGATCCAAAGAAAATGGAAGAAGGGTTCGGTCACGGTCAAACACCACTAATTATTGAAGAAAATCATGCAGAAAAGAAGGTTTACGCAGAAGGCGAGGGGACAAGCGAGGGAGCACCTGACCATCTGCAGGGGATCACTAAGGGGGAGGAAAAGCCATTGTTGATAGTAAAGGAGAAGACCAAGAGAATTGCAACCTTGGATGCATTTCGAGGTCTAACCATAGTGGTAGGCTAACCACATGCATATAAATTAAATCATGTTCTAAGAATATACTTTCTCCGTCCCCAAATGAATGTTCAAAAAAAGTTCAAATTTGCTTTGAGAAAAAAAAAATGGACGTTCGTTTGGGACGAGGTAGTAGAAAGTTGCAAAAACGCTTAAAAGTGAATTATTACCGAATGTTTTCAGATAATGATGCTGGTTGATGATGCGGGAAGTGCATATGCGCGTATTGATCACTCTCCGTGGAATGGATGCACGTTGGCTGATTTCGTTATGCCATTCTTTCTCTTCATTGTAGGCGTAGCAATCGCGCTTGCCCTCAAGGTACAATTCTTTAAGGTTCTTGTATCGCTCTCCTTTGAAATTGTTCATATAGCAAAGACATGATCCTAGGAATCTTGGTCTTAATGTTGCAGAGAATCCCAAACATGAAATTTGCTGTCAGAAAGATAATAACACGGACGTTAAAGATGCTGTTTTGGGGAATTATACTGCAAGGTAATGAAAGTTCTTAATACCTCCGTCCCAAAAGGTCAAGAACAAAAAAATGGACATTCATTCTGAAACGGAGGGAGTATTAAACAAAACTAGCACCTAACTTCCTTATTTTCGGACAATTTTATCAAAAAATGGTCATTCATTCTGGAACGGAGGGAGTATTAAACAAAACTAGCACCTAACTTCCTTGTTTGTTCAAATTTTCAGGTGGATACTCCCATGCACCAGATGATCTTGATTATGGGATTGACATGAAGGAGATTAGATGGTGTGGCATTCTTCAGGTAATGCAATTCAAATTTAGTAGGGGAAAAAAAAAAGAGCCCTTACATGGAGAGATGTCGATAACCATTTTAACGTTGTTTGACCGGATCTGACACGACGGGCATTCTTTCTGTGTATGAACAGAGAATAGCATTGGTGTACATGATTGTAGCTTTAATAGAGACTTTCACTACAAAGCTCAGACCGAAAGTCCTAAAACCTGGTCATGTCTCCATATTCACTGCATATAGATGGCAATGGTGAGTCAAGAAATTCATTCCAACAACATATGTATAATTGAAACCTAGAAAAGAAAATGTTTTTGTTTACATTTTCCTACATTGTACCTGCAGGCTTGGAGGATTTGTCGCGTTTCTCATTTACATTGTCACAACATTTGCTCTGTATGTTCCCGATTGGAGTTTCGTGACATACCACCATCATAAACCACAGACATACACCGTATGTATATACATATATTTATATTATTTTAGTTTCATATTCTGACAGAAAGAATTAATTGATAGTGATTTTGGTTAATGCAGGTAAAATGTGGTATGCGAGGGCATTTAGGACCAGCTTGCAATGCAGTTGGCTATATAGATCGGGAAGTTTGGGGGATTAATCATCTTTACGGGCAACCCGTTTGGAGTCGCTTAAAAGTATGATGATTGACTGAGATTGACTTTAGTGATTCAAGTCAACGATTTTCTTACTGATCATACATTTTTGTTCTGGAAAAATACTAGGCTTGCACATTGAGTTATCCAAATTCTGGTCCGCTCGTAAAGATGCTCCGGCTTGGTGTCGCGCACCATTTGAACCGGAAGGCTTGTTGAGGTTTGTTGATTTTATTGTCATAAAACTGATAATATCATGAAACTTAAAGTTTTCTTGTGTTAAATGATTTTCCTCGTATTTTTTCAGTTCAATATCAGCTATACTTTCTGGTACCATCGGGATCCATTATGGACACGTCTTAATCCATTTTAAGGTTACCATTTTTGGATGATTTCATAAACAAGTTTCATATGATTAACGAAAACTGACAGGATTTCGCGTTATATTTTACTGACAGGGGCATGCAGAGAGGCTTAAGCAATGGATATCAATGGGGCTTGGCTTACTTATATTAGCAATCGTTCTTCATTTTACAGATGGTATACATTAAACTTGTTTTAATTCGTTATGTTCACGTTAAATTTCATCGTTAAACTTGAATGAATACTAATGAACTTATTTTCATTTCGTGCAGCTATCCCTATCAACAAGCAGCTCTATAGCTTCAGCTATGTCTGTTTCACAGGTGGTGCTGCTGGAATTGTATTTTCAGCATTCTACATTCTGGTAAAGTCTAACCTAATAAGAAAAAAGGCCGATGAAATAAAAAAATATCTATCTCCTACCTAATTGTTGACGCTTTTGACTTTTTTTTTTTTCCTGGAAACAGATTGATGTTTGGGGACTAAGAACGCCTTTCCTAATCTTTGAATGGATTGGTATGAACGCGATGCTAGTTTTTGTTCTTGGTGCACAAGGAATTCTTGCAGCATTCGTAAATGGATGGTATTACGGAAACCCAGATAATAATCTGGTGAGTTTAGTAGTATAACCTCTCTCCATTTTTCCAAATCAACAACAAAAATTAACGAAAATACAAGTTTTCTTATACATTTGTTTTATGTACAGGTAAATTGGATTCAAGATCATGTTTTTAACGATGTTTGGCATTCAGAGAGGCTAGGGACTCTTTTGTATGTGATATTTTGCGAGATTGGTTCTGGGGAGTGCTTTCTGGGATTTTGCACAAATTTCGCATTTACTGGAAATTATAGAACCAAACCACCTTCAGAAGTGTTCATAACAATTAAAGCAGGGAAAAAACTACGATCTATTAGGATTTATGTTCTCCTTCATTGTATGTAAATAGATATGATATCTGTAAAATAGATTGGAGAAACGGAAATATGATTTCCGTAGTTTCAAATCAAAAGGAGCTTAATACTTAAACTAGAATGTAATTCAAAAGTATGAGATTCTCTAAGCGAAAAACACTTCAAGATAAGTTTGAATCAAATAAATGTCTTGAGGAAAAAGGCTCAAGATCTCTCTATATAAGCACAATCACTTAAAAACTCGCTCTGCATACAGGCCAGAAGCAATGTCTCTCACCTATTAGTTTTACGATGATGCATCATCAGTCTCGCTCAAGGCTACTGCCCCCAAACGACAGTCAGTTAAGGAGCATTTTAAGGAATGGGGACGGATTTATCAGTGATGAGGAAATGAATGATCTTGTCAAGTATATCAAGAAATTGGGTTACACGCTCAATTAGAGTACATAATGACTACACAGATTAAAACAAAGACATGTATATAAAACGTAGTAGTTCAGATTACTGGTTCTGTGCCTTAACTCGACTGACTCAGCTGGACCATCCAAAACTGTTGAGACGGAGTGATATTGTCTGCATTAGTATTGTTATGATGTGATGTGATGAAGACGGACCTATAAATAAAATTTGTGTGTGATTGCATGCTTAATTTTCATGGTCGTCGTTTGATTAAAGTTAACTTTCAAGCCCGGCTACACGTACGTGAGGGGGCGTGTTAGAGACAATTATCCCACATCGGGAATTAGCAAGCCATGCTTTGGCTATATAAGGATCCTGGGCTACTCCTCCCATAGCCAATTGGTTTTGGGATGGAACCTCAGACTTAATCAATGAGCATATCACTTCATAAGTTGGGCAAGAATATTTTTTTATGTTCTATTCGCACGTAGAATTTTCATGTGATGCTAAAGTGTGTATCATATGTACATTTCCTATACTACATATCTATCCCTGTAAAGAGGAATTCGATCAACAGATAAGGGATTCTCTATCGCAACTAGTAGAACACCCGTGCGTTAAACGCACGGCCAATAAACTTTCACAAATAATAGGAGTTGATGACATCCTCGTGACAAAAAAAATTCTCAACATTAGTGCCGTTTAAATTTTTTGTTTCCATGACATGATGACCGAGCTTTGTAATAATTAGTCATGTTCCATTGCACAAACTTGGTAGAGATGCGAGGATAAGTGGGTGCCGGAGTTGTAAAAGATGATGGGATTTATTTGTACCTCTAGCTCTTACTTGGTAGAGATGCGAGGATGAGGATAGGAGAGAGATTATGGTGGCACGCGGAAGAGGGTGTATATTTTGTACCAAAACACTAACTACCCAAATCTTTTCCTGTCAAATTTTATTCACAAAAACATATCGTTGTGTGTGAGAGCGGAGCTGAGGCGAATGTAGATGGAACTATCGGTGGTGAGGGCGGATCCGTAAACAAACCATCTTTTTTCTAAAAAAGAAAAGAATCAATAAATGTATTTTATTTTATTTTTGAACCAATAAGAGTATACTCCCTCCGTCCCATAACAATGGGCACAAAATGACTCTTGCACAAGAATTAAGAAAAGTATAAATGTTTTGAGTATGAAAAGTGAGTGGGAGAGAGAAAATGTAAATGTTGTGAGTGTAAAAGTAAAGTAGGGGAGAGAATGAGTGATATAAATAGTAAAGATTCTTTCTATTTTAAGTAATGTGCCCATTTGAATGGGACGCCCAAAATGGAAGTTTGTGCCCATTGTTATGGGACAGAGGGAGGGGGTATGTTTTATAGTATTAGGTTATTGCACTTGTTTCACAAAATTATAGTATTGAATGTATAGGAGTATTTGATAGTAAAGCACTTTTTGTTACTACTTGTTGTTCAAAATAAACATTCTGAAAAAACTCGGATTAAATAAGGAGCAACATCTTCCATTCTTCCCTTCCAATTTTTTATTTTTTTTTAAATATTTTTTTTTCTATTTAACAGTATTGTCCCACTGGCAAATCAAGATTTATAAAATAGTAACTATATCTAATTTCCCACAAATTAATATAATTTCTCGTTTCATAATTAGATCTCCCTCCGCCCCAATAAAAAAGTATAATTTCCATATTCAATCACCAGAAAAAAAAAAAAAAAAAAAAATTGTGTAGATCGAAAAAATAGATTCAGTATCATTACATAGAAGTACAAATATATTATATGATGTAGCACAATATCTTTAATATGACTATGAATTCTCCCGCACCACCCAACTTAACCCCCCCCCCCCCTCCACTCTTTGAGCAAATACATGGAGTATATAGAGTTGGGATCGCTCACCAACAAAAAAAATCGCAATAAGAGATGACAAAATACTCACGCACACAAAACAAGAACAAGACACAAGATTTAACGTGGTTCACCCCAACATCAATGGGCTACGTCCACACCGATCAACTTTTCACTATATATCATGGAATTACAAGATGACGAGTTTTCTTCAAGAAACTCGCAAAGAGACACTACTCTCTCAAATTGGTATTACAAGAATGGAGGTATCTCTCCTTCTCAACATTCTTGAAAATACACACACAAATAACCCTCCAAAAAACCCATATTGGTGAAGCGCTTATTGTACAGGGGAGGCACACCCACTAATCCCCTCTTCCTCACACTCTCCCTAAGGGAAGCCCCTCTGGCACCACCAAGGCACACACAAAATAATAGCCTCACACCCTTTATAAAGGCTTCAAATAAAACTCTTTCCTAGTACAATAAGGAATCCTTGTCCTACACCTATAAGGACTCACAAATTCCTTTCCTACTTGCATTAGGAAACAATCTTCTCACTTGTTGTCCAATTAGGAAATAAATTCCTACGCATGATTTTCACAATCCAATTTAGATTAGAATTTGAGCCAAAATCCCAACATATAGTACTACCTCTGTCACTCACTAAATGAGTGTCCAAATCTTATTTTGAGAGACATAAGATTATGTACAATTTGGTGACAAAATTCATATATAATCTTGTAATCCTCCTCTTTACAAACATTTAGTTTTTGCAAGTATAAAGAGACCGGTGAAAAAAATATCTAGGGACAAAGTTATGATAAAAATGGACACTCGTCCTAATTTGTTTAGAGTTTTCAAAGCAAGATACAATACATGACTGTGGTAGACATTCTCTCTCTCTCTATCTGACATTCTTGTGGCCTAATTCTTGTAGAGTTTTCAACAGCGCTGTCTACACAATATTTATCCTATCCTATTTACAGTCCAATCACGAAATCTCAGTAGTTCCTCTGATCATCACCAGCATATTATTTATTCTATTTCTATCTACAAAAGCTTAATTGAAAAATTATCCACAATATGCTTCTTACAGATGCAACCCATAAACTAACCTCTCGTGGAATGATAAGACCCTTTTCCGCAGCATCCACAATCATACTAAAACCAATCCTGCACATCCATACACCAAGCCAAGTACAATAAGAGCTAACACACACACACACACACACACACTCGTAACACTGTTTCCTTAGTCAATACATGTCTTTAACACGCCCAACACAGCCATCCAAAACTGAACTGCATTAAATTTTAATAGTTGGAAGGGTCAAAATTAGTCTTCAATTTCATATTAGAATTTCAAATTTAGGGGTTCAAGATTGAAATTTCTAATCCAAAATTGCAGACCGTCGCCGCTTCATTCATGGAAATAGAGAAGAGAGAAGAAAGAAGAGTGAATGAAGAAGAGAGGTGAGATGAGAAAGTGACGGCGAACATGAAAAAAGAGTAAGGGGATGGCGGCGGCCATGGTAGAAGAGGGAGGGGAGGCGACCACCGCGTTTGGAGTAGAGAGCGGAAAGACATTGAGAAGAATAGTGTAAAGGGAATACAAAAGGATTCCTGCCTTTTAATGGACCGAGAAAAACCCTAACAGATCTAAGTTTTCCTGCCTCGTGCACTCTTCCAGAAAAGCACGTTTTCATGTTTCCTGTTATAGAAACGTGTTTGAGCGGGAAACCTTTTTAGAAAGGGGCTATATTTACTTCAGCCATTATATATATATATAGATACATTCCCACTTTCACATACTCCTGAAATCAAACATTCGTGCACTTGATACTTAACATCCTCAAATAAGTTGGAATCAAACTACAGGAAAGTCACTCAAAGGTATGATATTCTCTACGCAAAATAAACTTTGGGTTAAATTGCTACGCGACCAAAGGAAATAAAATATTTGTGCACTACGCATTCAACAGTATCAAGATAAATGCGAATCAATTAAATCTCTTGGAAAAGGCTCAAGAGTAGTCTATATAAGCACAATCATTACACACTCTGCTCATAGTAGAGAAGCAAAGTCCTCATATATACTTCTAGGTACGTAGCTATATTTACTCTATCCAAATTAAATATTAGTTTTAGGATGGTGATTGTGCAGTCGATGGTACCGCCCCCAAATGACGCTCAGTTAAGGATCATATTAAGAAAGTTTGATGTGAATGAGGATTTCCTCCTAAACAAGGAAGAGCTCGAGGAAGTGCTCCAGCACCTCGGGGGGGGGGGGGGGGTTTCCAAATCCTGGCTTTATCTTTGATCAGAAAATAAAAGATCTTGTCAAGTATCTGAAGAAATTGGGTTACACCCTCAAAACATGTATGTTCACTACACAGCTTGAAAATATAGACATGTTAATAGACCATGAATAAGATTTTTCACAGTTTCATTATTGGCCTGTGCCTTCACTCGACTGACATCAAAACTGTTGAGACGTATGATTTGGGGGGGGGGGGGGGTGAATTATTATGTATCAGTATTATTGTGGTTTAATGAACATGTGCTTATAATAAGATTTGTTTGCGTGAATTCATGCTTGGTTTTCATGGATGTCCTAAAACGCAGAAGGCTATGATCGTCATTTCATTTCATTTTATCTTTGTTTCTTTTTATATTTTTTCTATTTTTTTCATTATATCTTTTTGTTTTCCTTTTCTTTTTTTTTTATCTACAACAATTTAGTTGTAAATAAAAAGGTATGCGATTCTGAAGAATACAGCCTCGAGATAAGTTGGAATCAAACTAAAGGAAAAAAGACGAAGAATAAACATATGCATCCACATAAACTGGAAAATAATCAAATGTATGAGATTCTCTAAGCTTCAAGATAAATTTGAATCAAATAAAAGGCTAAAGGAAAAAGGCTCAATATCTCTCTATATAAGCACAATCATTTACACACACTGCTTATAGGCGAGAAGCAAAGTCTCTCACCCAATCACGTACGAAGCTATAGGTACTTCCAAATTGAGGCTTTAGGCTCCGTTGTTTCGCGTAAAATAACTTCCGGAAAATGTTTTCCCCATTTTCCGGTGTTTGTTACGCACCGGAAAATGAGGAAAATATTTTCCGGAAAATGGTTTTCCTCTTTTCTAAGTAAAATGACTTACGGATTTTTACTAAGTAAATCATTTTCCGAAAAAATGTTAACTCTCTCACTCACACCCAACTCTCCATAAAACCCCACCCTACCCACTACACCTCTAACACCACCCTCTTCATCCATCCTATCCACCACCCCAAACTACCCAAGCACCCCCCCCCCCCCCCCAAGCACCCATCCCACCCCAACCCAAAATCTCCACCCACATTCAATTTTTTCTCATAATTATTCTTTTCCTCATATTAAATTATTATTATTTTTATATGAAAATATTTTCCGGAAAACATTTTCCTTAGATTTACCAAACAACCAAAAACATATTTATGTCATTTTCCTGAAAACATTTTACGGGAAATCATTTTCCAGAAATCGTTTTACGCGAAACAAACGGAGCCTTAGTTCACCCAATTACGTACGTAGCTATAATTACTTCCAAATTGAGGCTTAGTTTTAAGAAGATGCATCATCAGTCTCGCTCAAGGCGGTACTACCCCCAAATGACAGTCAATTAAGGAGCATTTTAAGAAAGTTTGGTGTCAATGGAGATGGCCGTCTAGACAAGAAAGAGCTCAAGGAAGTGTTCAAGAACCTTGGGGCGAGGTATCCTGGTTGGAGGGCTTTTTTTGCTTTTTCGCATGCTGATAGCAATGGGGACGGATTTATCAGTGATGAAGAAATGAATGATCTTGTCAAGTATATCAAGAAATTGGGGTACACCCTCAAATAACGTATTTAATCACTACACAGATAAAAATAAAGACATGTATATTTATACAAATCGGATTTCACAGTTTAGTTACTGGTTTTTTGTGCCTTTCACTCGTTTGCCTCAGTTAGACAATCCAAACTGTTGAGACGGAGTGATATCATCTGCATTAGTATTATTATGATGTGATGAAGACGTGCCTGTGAATAAAAATTTGTGTTTATGATTTCATGCTTGGTTTTTATGGATGTCTACGGCTATGGTCATCATTTGATTAAAGTTGATCAACTTTCTCCAGGAAGTCAACTTAGCAATTCTGCAGTCTGCATTTCAACTTAAAAGTAAAATTTGGTCCTATACATACCTATCCCTGTATAGAGGAATTCAATCCAAAGATATGGGACTCTCGATCTCACTTTGATACACACACACCACACACACACACTAAATCAAGAATCAAATATCTTCAAAACTCTGTTATTAGAGGGCTGAATTGCAGCATCAAAATAAGTTGAAATGAGGGACTACAGGAAACGCCTTCCATAAACCGGGGAAAGATTTCCTGATTGGATCCCATATGGATAAAAACGAATTCCTTGGAACAAAATTTACTCTCTTAATATTAATCCAATGGCTTGGAATTGATTATCCAAATATCCCTTAGAAAGGGAGAAAAACTTAACAGAACAAACGGAAATTTCGAGCTTACTTGTCAGTTTGGCATCCCAAGTGAATATGCATGAAAATGTTTCTTGAAGAGTGTAAAGTCATGGCACCCTTATCATATTGTTTGGAAAGTTGAGAAAAATGTAAATCTGCAATCACCAACACAAACAAGATGAAATTTCTAGCAACAATAATAAGAATTGACCTAATGTTAACATCTTGGGGGGAGGGGGGGGGGAGGTACATAGTTGAACAATTATTGTTCATCCAGCATTCCATTTTCTTATCTTGGACCGTCACCTCATAAACAGGAAAGTCGTTTAAATGAAAGCGATTCTCCAAAGCACTACTGAAATCAAATATCCGCACACTTGATACTTAACAGTCTCAAGATAAGAGTTGGAATCAAAGTATCAAACTATAGGAAGAGGTGAAGAACAAACATATGTATCCTCATAAACAGGAAAGTCACTCAAAGGTATGAGATTCTTAAGCGAGATATCTATTGGAAAAGGCTCGAGAGTTGTCTATATAAGCATAATCGTCTACACACTCTTCTTATAGAAGCAAAGTCTCTCAATAATACTTCTAGATACATAGCTATAATTACTCTATCCAAATTAACGCTTAGTTTAATGGTGACTGCATCAAGAGTACTGCCCCCAAATGACCATCAGTTAAGAAGCATTTTAAGAAAGTTTGATGTCAATGGAGATGGCCACCTTGACAATAAAGAGCTCAAGGAAGTTTTCCAGTACCTCGGGGCGAGGTTTCCTGGTTGGAGAGCCTTCCGTGCGGTTTCACATGCTGATAGCAATGGAGATGGCTGTATCAGTGATGAGGAAATGAATGATCTTGTCAAGTATATCAAGAAATTGGGTTACAATTACACCCTCAAAGAAGAGTATGCAATCACTACACCACTTAAAATATAGAAATGTTAATATACCATAACTCCATAAATCAGATGTCAGTTTCGTTACTGGTCTTGTGCCTTCACTCGACTGACACGACGTATGATGGGGGATATTATCTGCATTAGTATTGTTATGCTATGATGAAGACGTACTTATAAAAAAATTTGTGTGTGATTTCATGCTTGGTTTTCATGGATAAACGCACAAGACTATGGTCGTTATTTGATTAAATTTGACAAACTTTCTCCAGGGAGTCAACTTAAAAGACATTATTACAGCAAGAAAACAATATTAGAAATCAAACAATTAACCAGAAAGATGGAGCCAGTACAAGATTAAAAAAAAAAAAAAAAAAAAAAAAAAGCAATACACTGTGTGTCGCTTCTCTTTGTGAAGTGTGTGGTATATATGTTAACCCGCACAGGCATCTTTTGAAGGGCGTTCTTTCTGAACGTATTGTTTTCAAATTAGAAAATGAAAAAAAAAAAATGTTACCTGAAGCAGATGTGCCAGCAGAGCCATGATGAAAAAGTGACGTAAAGTAGATGTGCAAACAGAGTTATATGGAACCATCTTCTTTAACATTTGATATAACATAGACCACTAGGAAGCGCACGCAAAGCTCCCGGCTATAGGAATAGTTCTTGTCAACCGGAGATGATTTCTACAGGAAGCGAGATTGTTCCTTTCACTCTAACTGTGTGGTTAGTGAAACCTTCCAGCATACGGCCATAAGGGGTGAGATGTGCATATGAATACTTCATTCTCCTGAAAGCCTCATAATACAGGATATTGAGACTTGCTCGTATCCACCAGCACCTGTGGTACAACATTGTTCTCAGATGAAAATGTAATCACATGGGATGATTCCATGCTCAAGGGAAGTTGCGAGCTCCCTCCTTGAAAAATGAATCATTCTCTCATCACTTGCAGGATAAGATGGTATATTAAATGTATATTAAATGTATGCGTGAGACTTAGATCTTGATGGTTTAGCTGTTTAATACTCGGGAGGACTTCACTAATCACGTCGTCACATATTTTTCTCCACCATTAAAGTCCCTGTGACCTCCTTCCTTGACCACATACTCCACTAGTTCCCAATATCCACCTTTGCTTGCATAGCCCTTTTGAGGTTAAAGCAATTGTCAGTAAAAAGTGTCCAATATCCTATAACGAGGTCTCGAAAAAACAAGTAATTGCTGAGAGATCTGAAAGAGACTCATCGACCTTCGTCATGGAGGTCGCAAAACTTATTACCCTCTCCATATCGCACTTTTTTGCGCTTTTTTATCTTTCCTGATGTTATGAGTTTCTCCCAGACTTGCCTCTCTTCTGTTCTTCCTCCTTCCTTTGCTCCCCTTCCTTGTCACATTGCCGCGACCTCCTTCCTTCCTTGGAGGGGAGGGCTCCTTCCTGCGCTTTGCCCTTCCTTGAGAGACTTCTTCACTCCTTTTGGGTTTGGTCACGTGACTGGGGCATGTATCAGAACAACCATCCTTTCTCCTCCGACTCCATGAGAGAGCAATAAAGGCTTTTCTCCCAACTCAAAAGCCTTTCATTGTTTGTCAAGATGCGTAATTTCAAGAACAAGGCTTCCTGGGTAACTACTTGCTCGTGGGATCTCTTTCCTCCCTCACTCTTTTACCAGCCATAGCCTCTTGCACCCTTTCCAGTCTGGCAAAGTCACTACGAGTTGGAGTCCTCACACTTTTTGAGCTGGATCTCTCCGTTGTCCGTTATAGGGAAATGATGAGTTTTATCGTCATCTGGTTGATTGTGTTGGGAGTTTGGACCTCAACAATAGACTACTTAAGGGCCGGGTGCTTTGAAGCGTTTGAGTGGATTTCCATTTCGAAGATGAGAGAGTAGAGATAAGAAAAGTGATTTCTGGGTTTTCAACAAAGATCTGAGAAAGAAGAAGGAAAGACGAATTTCACGGCATTGGAACCAATTGTAGCTACCAAGGAAAATCATCGGGGCCACACCAAGTGTTGAAGAGTATAAACTCATCCAATCATGGGAGCCTTATCACATTGATTGGAAAGTTGAAAAAAAAAAAATTATAAATCTGCAATCACCAACAGAAACCAGAAACAAGATAAAATTTAAAGCAACAAGAATAGGAAAGAAAACAGAAAGGCCTAATGTTAACATCATCAGGGGGGGGGGGGGAGGTGAACAATTATCCGTCATCCATTGTTCCAATTTCTTATCTTGGGCCGTCATCTCATAAACAGGAAAGTAGTTTAAATGAATGAGATTCTCCAGAGCACTCGGTGAACAATTATCCGTCATCCATTGTTCCAATTTCTTATCTTGGGCCGTCATCTCATAAACAGGAAAGTAGTTTAAATGAATGAGATTCTCCAGAGCACTCCTGAAATCAAATATTCGTGCACTTGATACTTAGCAGCCTCAAGATAGTCGGAATCAAACAATAGGAAGAGGTAAAGAACAAACATATAATTCCTCATAAACAGGAAAGTCACTCAAAGGTATTAGATTCTCTAAGCGAAATAAACATATGGTTACATTGCTATGCAACCCAATTGAAATCAAACATTTGTGCCCTACGTATTAACAATATTAAGAAAAAATTTGAATCAATTAAATATCTCTTGGAAAAGGCTCGAGATTTGTCTATATAAGCATAATCATATACACACTCTGCTTGTACCAGAGAAGCAAAGTCCTCATATATACTTCTAGATACGTAGCTATAATTACTCGATCCAAATTAAGGCTTAGTTTTAAGATGGCTGTGAAGTCAAGAGTACTGGCCCCAAATGACGCTCAGTTAAGGAACATTTTAAGAAAGTTTGATGTCAATGGAGATGGTCATCTAGACAAGAATGAGCTCAAGGAAGTGTTCCAGTACCTCGGGGCGAGGTTTCCTGGTTGGAGAGCTTTTCGTGCGGTTTCACATGCTGATAGCAATGGTGATGGCTGTATCAGTGCTGAGGAAATGAATGATCTTGTCAAGTATATCAAGAAACTGGATTACCCCCAAATAAAGTATGTAATCTAAACAGCTTAAATATAATATTACACACATATATATAGCATAAATCATATTCACAGTTTCGTTCCGGTTTTGTGCCTTCACTCAACTGACATCCAAACTGCTGAGACGTATCATGGGGGGTTGATATTATTTGTATTAGTATTGTTATGGTGTGATAAAAACATGCTTTAAATAAAGTTTGTGAGTGTGTGTTCAATATTTCATGCTTGGTATTCATGGATGTCTTAAACGTAGAAGGCTATGGTCGTTATTTCATTAAAGTTGACCAACTTTGCCCAGGAAGTCAACTCAAAAGAAATGTTGCAATCTGCATATAACTTCATGAGTTGGGCAACAAGATAAACCAGAACTATGAGGATAGATTTATGAGTACAAGTTAAAAGATGCAGCACAGTGTATTAGAATGAACTGAAAGGATCTCATTTTGATCAGATTCAATAAATAAAGATGAGTCATATGGTCTTATTGACTATAGTTAGAAATTGGGTCCCACCTTGAAAAGCTTATAACATTGGCATGTTAGCCGTCATACTTGATTTTCCAAATGGGAACATCATCCGGGACGGAGGAAGTACATAAACATCATTCCGGGACGGAGGAAGTACATAAAAAGCTTATAACGATGGTCTTTTAATATTATTCAATAAAATGAAATGTTTTTTTAATAACTGATTTCAAGTAAAAAATGAAATTTACCAGAAAGTACATGGGTGAGAATACCTTCATCTTGAACTGACAATGACATTCACCATCAGGAAATGAAAGCAAAAAAAACAAAGTAATAAAGATAAAGGGTTCCAAGTTCACAAAAACGTGGAAGGCCATAAAAACACTAAGGGGCATATGTGTTCCCTTTACAAAGACTAAGATTTTTGTCAATTATCACAAGCTGACAAGGAAGGATAGTCATTTGCCAAATGATTCAAGGCAAACATGATTGAGATAACATAAAGAGGATTCTACGACACAGAAACAACCAACGTGAAAAAAAAAAAAAAAAAAATGTGCCTTCTGATAGAACAATTTTAATCCCTGAATGCCACACTCATATTTGAGTAAGAGAAAGAGGAAGAGATGAATGTGGCGGAAGCATGTAATAAATGTATACATGTTGAATCCATCTTGATGTCTTGAAGGGAGAATAAGAATGAAGTAGAAGATAATGTAGGGAGATGATCTTCTAAATGAAAGTGTCTCTTAGTCTCTCAAAAGTTCTTTCAATAATGAAGAGATAATTTAGATGAGAGAAAGTAAGAATCAAGTATGTTTAAGGCTTGATGGAGGGGCCTTTATATAGTAAACATGGTGACACTTCAAATAGGGACCATACCTATTCATTTCCAAAGCAATGTTGATTTACCATCTTGCCCATCAAAGATAGATAAATAACATTTCAGGGATTCTACACATTGACTATTTTGACCATACTTTATATTAATGTCATAGTTATGATTTTATTTATGGAAGGTACCAAATTATTTGTGTTGCAAGCCACATTGATCTAACAATCTCCCACTTGGGTTGCAAAACAAATTTCTTCCTTTAAATCATAAGTACAACATAAATGATAACCCAAATGTGCACTTTGTTATCACTTATAACAATCTCGTCCATTAGTCATACAAGTATAGAACTAAAGGGGCAGTCGTTGTAATTGATTCGCAACTAAACCCACTATAATTACATATACTAATTCAACTAAATGACATAGATCAAAAGTATGGATGTGTAGCATGGATCTTAATGAAATTATACATATTCTTCCAACTAGTCCAACTTAACCAAATGAGATCAAACTTTAAATAATAATAGAACAATAAAATTGAAGAAAACAACATAAACTCCCACTATATAAATGTTATCAAAAGTTGTTACACCCATATGAGCAACATGCTCGTGAAACACTAAAGGTGATAACGCCTTAGTAAACGGATCCGCTAACATAGAGTTTGTACCAATAAGTTGTATTTCTATTTGTTCATTTTGTACCCTCTCTCTTACAACAAGAAATTTAATGTCAATGTGTTTAGACTTTGACGAGCTCTTGTTATTGTTGGAGTACAAGACCGCTGCCCTATTGTCACAATAAAGCTTAATAGGTCTTTCGACACTATCAACAATACGCAGTCCCTCAGTGAATTTACGCAGCCATATAGCTTGATTGGATGCCTCGTAACAAGCAACGAACTCGGCTTCCATGGTGGAGGAAGTAACGAGTGTCTGCTTGGCACTTCTCCAAGAAATGGCTCCACGGCTAATGTGAAGACATAAACCAGACGTTGATTTACGGCTGTCTTGGCATCCAGCAAAGTCGGAATCGGAATACCCAATGATCTCGAGATGATCCGACTTTGAATATGTAAGCATGTAGTCCTTGGTGTTTTGTAAGTACCGCATCACTCTTTGGCTGCGACCCAATGTTCTCTCCCCGGATTGCTTTGGTATCGACCAAGCATCCCAACAATAAAAGCTAAGTCTGGACGAGTACAGACTTGAGCATACATTAAGCTTCCTATGCTGATGCATAAGGGATGTTTTCCATATACTTGGTTTCAAAATTGTTTTTGGGACATTGATTAAGACTAAATTTATCTCCTTTAGAGACAGGGGTGTCATGTGGTTTACAGTTTTGCATGCTAAATCTTTGTAATACCTTCTCTATATAGGCCTTTTGTGATAATCCTAAAGTACCTCGTGAGCGATCACGGTGTATTTGGATTCCTAATACAAAAGATGTGTCTCCAAGATCTTTCATTTCAAATTTCTTTGAAAGAAATTTCTTAGTTTTTTTAGAAGGTTTATATCATTACTAGCTAGCAAAATATCATCCACATATAAGACTAAGAATATAAACTTACTCCCACTGAACTTATGGTATATACAATCTTCACCAATATTCATTTCAAAGCCAAATGAAAGAATTACTTGGTTAAATTTGAGATACCATTGACGGGAAGCTTGCTTGAGCCCATAAATGGATTTCTTAAGTTTACAAACTAAATGATTAGTTTGTTCCAAATCATCCACCATTTCTGGTTTCTTCATATAAATGGTTTCCTCAATGTCTCCATTGAGAAAAGCAGTTTTTACATCCATTTGATGAAGCTCAAGGTCATAATGTGCCACTAAAGCCATAATGATCCTAAAGGAGTTTTTAGAAGACACCGGAGAGAATGTTTCTTTGTAGTCAATACCTTCCTTTTGAGTGAAACATTTGGCAACAAGACGAGCCTTATATCTTTCCGCATTACCTTGTGAATCCTTTTTGGTTTTAAATATCCATTTACAACCAATCGGTTTCACATCCTTCGGTAATGAGACAAGATCCCAAACGTCGTTTGTCTTTCATAGATTTTAACTCTTCATTAATGGCATTGATCCACTTATGAGAATTAGGACCTTTAATGGCTTCATGGAAGGTGAGAGGCTCATCTCCACTAAACCTAGGTGTCCTTCATTCTCTGCAAGATACACCTCATAATCATCCGAAATGGCACTTCTTCTAACTCTATTGATCTCCTTAAAGGCACTGGTTCTTCCTCATTTTGAGGTTGTTGAGTTTTCATTTTGATCAACATTTTCATGTTGTTCAATATTTATAGGGGAGTCAATATTTTGAATTTGTTCCTCTTGAATTCAGGTACAAGTACTTGATTTTCAATTGGGACTACTAAGGGAAGAGGTATAGAAAAGGATTCCTCTTCCTTAAATTCAAAATTATTATTCCTAATTTCCCCTCTAAATTCAACATCCCAAAGAACCTAGCATTTCCCGTTTCAAAAAACGTTCTAGTTTTCGGGTTGTAAAATTTATAGCCCCTTGATCTTTCGGCATACCCTACAAAGTAGCAACTAACTGTCTTAGCGTCCAATTTTCCTTCGTTAGGCCTATAAGGCCTAGCTTCTGCTGGACAACCCCATACATGAAGATGATTTAGGGACGGTTTCTTATTCGTCCATAATTCATAAGGGATTTTATTGTTAGTGGCCTTAGAGGGAGCCCTATTTAGAAGATAAGTTGCGGTTTTTAATGCATCGCCCCATAATGAGGAGGTAAAGAAGTATTAGAAACCATACTTCTACCATATCCTGAAGGGTTCTATTACGTCTCTCAGCTACACCATTCATGCTAGGCGTACCCGGCATAGTGTAGTGAGGGACAATCCCACACTCTTCAAGATAGCGAGCAAAAGACCCGGACGTTGTTCTCCCGAACCATCATTCCGACCATAGTATTCACCACCACGATCGGATCTAACGTTCTTAATAGTCTTACCTAGTTGTTTTTCAACTTCGGCTTTAAAAGACTTGAAAACGTCCAAAGATTGAGACTTTTCATGAAGCAAATAAATGTATCCATATCGAGAGTAGTCGTCTATGAACGTAATAAAATATTGTTGACCATTCCAAGAAGGAGAAGGGAATGGCCCACAAATATCCGTATGTATTAGTTCTAAGACGCTTGATGCTCTCGAGGATACCTTTCTTTTCGAGTTTGTAAACTTTCCTTTTAGGCATTCAATGCAAAAGTCCTTTTCAGGAACATCAAGTTTATTTATGATTCCTTCTGACACAAGCTTATCAATTCTCCTTTTGGAGATATGACCCAAACGCCTATGCCATAAGGTATAAGAATTTGACTTGAAAACTTTGCTTCTTAGATTTAGTTTCATTATTATGGGACTCATTGATTGTTTGAGTAGTGTTAAGCAAATAAAGATTATCACTACTCGATAAAGTACTAGTACCAACAATAATGGAATTGAAATATAAATCACATCTATTATTACCAAATGAACAAGAGTAACCCTCTTTGTCCAAAACAGTGATAGATATTAAATTCCTTCTAAACGAAGGTACAATAAAAGTATTATTTAATACAAAATAATATCTTGTACTTAACAACAATCTAAAGGTTCCAATGCCTATGACTTCTACCGGGTTCCCAGCTCCCATATAGATGAATCTTTCATCTTCACTAGGTCTTCGGTAATTCAGGCAACCCTGCATAGACATACTAATGTGAGTTTTTGCACCAGAATCCAAACCACCATGTATATGTAGGATTGAAACTAAATTAGCCTCAGTACAAAACAAGACCAAATGACATACCTTTCTTAGCACGCCAAGCGTGATACTTAGGGTAGTCGTACTTCATATGACTCGGGTCCTTGCAAAAGAAGCACTTCTTTTCCTTACGATCATCAGATGATCCTTTAGGCTTCTTATTGCTTGTTACCGCAATTCCTTCCTCTTCTCTTAGTCCCATGAGAAGAGGTAGATGCTAAGTGAGCACTTTCAATTTTAGATTGCTTCAACCTATCTTCTCTTGTGTCAGATGTGAGATTAATTCATTAATGTCCTACTTGTCTTTCTGACAATTATAGGTCACCTCAAAGTGACCAAACTGAGGAGGAGAGAAAATCAACACTAAATGGACGAGAAGATCTTCCGATATCTCTAACTTAAGTCCTTTTAGTTTAGTGATAAGTGAAGCATTTCTAAAATATACTCCCTTAAGTTCCCGTACCCTTGTACTTCATGGAAACAAGTTTCCTTAGGGTAGAACTTGTTCCGACTTTTCGTTTTTAGCAAAGCGCCGCTCAAGGGTTTCCAGAAAGGTCTTAGCATCAACGTCCTCGGGGACACTGTTGAGAAATGCCTCCGGGACAACATTTTTCATGATCATAAGACTTACGCGATTAGAGCGTTTCCACTTCTCAAAGTTCAAGCGATCCTCAGCGGTGCTATCTTCACTAAGAGGAAGAGGAATTGGCTCCCTAAATGCGAGGTCAATGTCCATGCAGCACAAGATCATAGTAATTTTGTTTTTCCAAGTTTTAAAGTTTGTCCCATTAAGCATTGGAATTGTGCTCATCGCAGCAGTAATAGAAGAAGCGTTAAGTAAATCTGGGAATCGAGAACAAGAATGAATACAAACAATAATAAGTAACTACATTATAAATTAAAAGATCAATTATATCAAATGAAATCCATCAATAAAGCAATTAACATGACATCAAAACTAATCTTTGGATTGCGAATTGACTCATAAATAACTACTTTAGATGACAAGTAATTGAACAATATTTGATTAAATGCTTAATCTTCCTTTGGGTAGTCTTAAGCATTTAATAAAATTACCAAATATTCATTTTATATGTCATCACAAGAATGCTTAAGACTTTCTTAGTACGTGGCGTTGTTCAACCTTAGTCGTTCCACCAATCCGTTCGGATGGTTGAGGAGACCAGTCAAGGTTTCCAGCTTGATATACCATCGTTAGTCAAATGTCAAGATCTTCTTTGGAAAATCAAGTCATTCATATCTTAAACATTCAACACTTTAATAATTTTGCATTTAAATAACGTTAATCACTTAGGTGATAATATATTTAAATAATGAATAAAATTATTTAAGCATATAATTGATCAGGGCTTTAAGGTTTGAAAAATTAATGTTTTGTCCAAGGGAAACAAAAGTTGTACAGAAAATAAGAATTTTTCCAAAAATCTGTGAACAGTGACTGCTCGGCCGAGTCAAGGAAAGTGCTCGGCCGAGCACTTTAAATCAGATTGTTTGAAAATTGATCTGCTCGGCCGAGCAGAACAAAGGACCGGCCGAGCACTTTTAATCAGAAACATTTTGCCTTTGTTGACATACAATGCGCGGCCGAGCAATCCAAACGCTCGGCCGTGCAAGTCTTGGTCCGACCGGGCAAAGCTAAAAAACCCGACCGGGTTTTCAAGAGAACCGAACCGGACTCGACAAAGATCCAACCGGTTATGTCAATTTTGGCGCCTGTTCATCTGCTCGGCGAGCAAAACAAAGGACTCGGCCGAGCAGTTCGCGCCTTTTCATATGCTCGGCCGAGCAAAGCAAAGGACTCAGCCGAGCAAGGCGATTTTCTGCACTTTCGAATTTTGTTTAAAACTTTCCCAAAATTAATGAATTGCAAGTAGATCCACATGGTATGTACTTAAAACCATAAAACCACGTTATATAGGGATAATCTTGCTTTAACTTAGTGGAATCAAGTGAGTAGATCCACATGGTATGCATTTAAACATAAAACCATGTTATGAAGGGATAGTCTCACAAGAACCATTTTTAAAAACAAAACTTTTTCAAACCATTTACTTAATTTAGATGAAGATCATCAGTACTCTATGAATGAATTAGAGTCCTTAATCAATCATCGAATACCTAAGATTCAACAGGGAAAATGAATC
>JAOWBW010002482.1:0-75969 GCA_026119855.1 Campanula takesimana | reverse complement strand
ATGTATTTTTCCAAACAAATACTCCCACTAAATTAATAACCTTCTTATACATCCAATGTATAATATAATTTAATTGGGCTAAGATCCAACTTTAAATTTAACTTTTGAGTCCACGGAGGCGGACCGCTCAAAAAAATAAATTAATTAGGTAGACAATCATGTCAATCATATCCCATATGATTCTTAGATCCTTTTTATGAGATTCAATATCCCATATGATTCTTAGATCCTTTTTATGAGATTCTTTGAGAAATACCTTTCAAAAAGCTGTTTAATCTCATCTTTTGCCTAGGCCAAAACTGTTTTGACGCCTAATTAAGTCCAACCATTTTAAACGCATAGGAACCATTCAATTATGCACCTTGCGGAGGCAAGCCCACATTAAATTAATGAACCCTCATCTTGCTCATATATGATAAAATCAATGCACTTCGCGGAGGCGAACCCACATCAAAATCACCCATATATAAACAAGTGTTTTAATCATGGCATGGCAAAGAAGGACTTAAAACTTTCTTTGAAGGTTCATCCATATAGCATATAACACATTTATGACGCATAATATAAACATGTTACACATCAAGTTTAGCCACTAAATTAATCCCATTAATTTAAGCATGATATTTATGTGTCATTAGTTTCTCTATAATTATGAGGATGAGACTATTTCAACTTTGGTTATTATCTCCAAATCAAGACAACAGAAGCGCGGTCGAACTAAGCCTTTAGGCAACCACAATCCCGAACTAATTCAAGAAACCAAGAAAGTAGTCCATGTGGCCGAAACTAAGCAATAGATGATCTCGATGAACGTAGGCCAATTGCATTCCACAATTCCACATGGATCTCCAATCATTGAATCAAGAACTTTGTTTCTCAATTTTATCAATTATGAACTCTTCATAATATCTAACTTCGTTTTATATTTGAAACTTTGATTGCGATCAATTTTGGGAAACACAATCTCGATGAACGCAGATTACCATCCAAAACTTGAACCAACCTAGGAATCACAAACTAAAACAAATAGGAAAATCATACCCAAAATCCACAACACAAACCAACTACCCAAAACCCATTCCAGATCAACAAGTCTGGACTGGTTCTGTTACTGGTTTTGTCGAATTTGTCGAAAATTCCATATTCGATTTTAACCAAAATCAGAACAAATTTTGACCACCGAGCGCCCGCCTGCAAAGGACCAGGCGCCCGCTTGAATGGCCAGAATAGTATAGAATTTTAAAGTTCAAAATTTTGTCTCAAAATTATTTTTCCCCGATTATTAAAACTTTGATCCAATCAAAATCAATAATCGAATAATTCAGAATCCACCATAATTTTTATTGCGATTGAATCATGCGATTAAAGTTTGAAAAACAATAAACCACATAAAATCACAAAACACATAAACATCATATAATCCAATATTCATATCATGCTTGGCACATAAACAATTTACATACATACAACATGATCCAAGTATTGAATTAATCAACATGAACGGGGCTCTGATACCACTGTTGGGTTTCCAAGTAACATGCGCAGCGGAATATAGCAATTAAAATTTTAAGAAAACCCAAAGCCATGGATCCGTTCATATGATTAAATCAAATACAACAAGATGAATAAGGATGAACTAACCCTTGATGGCTATTAAATTTTCTCTTGGTCTTTGGTGGAGACTTGAAGACTTGATCACGATCACAAAGCTTGAACACGAACTTTGAAGATGATGATTTTCACCCTCTAGCGGTATCCACACTCCGAACGAATATCAAAGGAGCTTCTTTGATCTTGGTTGCTAGACCAATATTATGAAACACACTTTCACAATATAATAAAGAACTATATGGAATTTTGTGAATTATTTTGTTCCTCAATCAAGGATATCTTAGAACAAAATAAATTCTCTCTCAAACTCTTTGAGACTCACAAAAGCACTTAGTTAATATGGTCTGGCCGAATTAGTGTTTTTATATACAATTAAGACCTATTCCAAATAGGTAACTTGTGCCAAAAACCTTTCCTAATCGAATTAGGAATTTTCCAATCGGCATACCGGGCGCCCGCCTGGTCCTACCCAGGCGCCCGCTTGTTTGGGCAGAAAGTCCAATCCTTTTTCCGGCTTGTTCAGGCGCCCGCCTGGTGCAACCCAAGCGCCCGCTTGGTTGACCAGGAGGCCCAGAACTTTCCAGAAATTCCTTGGAAGTCCTCCGACCCTAAATGCCAATATAGTCCTTTTATTTAAGATTCGTTCTATTGTGTGTGACCCTCTAGGATTATACTAAGTTGGCAATGGGCTCAAACATGATCCCATAAGATATGATTAGGTTCTAGCAAACCGTCATACCTACCCAAATAGTATAACTAGATACAAGTTCGCATTCCTTTAGAATATGTCACAATCCCTTTGTCCACGATGTCATTGAACACAAGTCATGGTCAAAGAGTCAACTTGTTTTGTTCAATACTTTCTCGATTCCGAATATGTTGATAATCCAAATGACATTGATCCAATCAATTCATTTGAGTCCGGCCGAACATTTCATCAACATCATTCTTACGAGAGGCCCAAGATTGACATCTCTCCGTGGAGGGACAAATCCATTTAGCTTATTATTCTTCCCAACGAGAATCCGATTATGCCAATCATACCCTTTATAACTACCGTGTTAAGGTAGCGTTTGAATATGTCAAACATAAAGTTCATCGAGTGGAAGACTATAATAACTTCATGTCTAAGGATTCAAATGACATAACTAATATGAGATATATGTACGACATGGACCATGACATAAATCTCATACAGCGGGTCATGTCCAGTACCTTGTTCCAAACAAGTACCCATAAATCTAACATGATCATCCCATGATCATTTAGCCTTTATACTAGTGCTTAACAAGTACTAGGGACGGGGATTATTATAAGTAACATGAACAACAATAATAATCAAAACATCTCTTTATTGATATGAAATAAATGATAACAATTACAACGTTTATTAAACGTGCCTAGGGCACCACTACCAACACACCCCACCTTGGACCTCTCACCCCGATTGCATACATAGTATTTTTACTTTACTTGTTTTTGTTAATTTCTGTTAGTTCGGTTAACTTCCTAACTAATTCCGTCTGTTTGGACTAAACTGCACAACAGAGTTAACTTTCTAGTCCATTCTGTCAAAATCGCCATTTCAAAGTCCGCGCGCCTCCGCCCTTTGGGGCCAGAAGCGCGTGCCTCCCGCCGACTATACGGGATGCGCGCGCGTCTGGGCCTGTCAGTTACTGATTTCTATCTAAGAATCTCTCCCTTGCTCATTTTATATGATTTTGCCCGGGAAACTGATCTTTGTGACTCCGTCTTGGCACCAAAAACATCCCCTTTCAACTATAAAAACCCCTCCAATCCACCATTGGAAGGGGGCCTCTTTTTGATCTCTTTTCATCTCTCTTTTACCTCTCTTGGACCTTCTTCTTAGACTTGAAACTTTTCTTACACACACACTATACACAATTCTATACACAAATTCTCCCTACAAGAGTTCTTCGTGACAAGACTCTACACAAATTGTTCTACAACAATTTCTCCACAACAAAACTCATTTCAAGTCCAAGATCAAAGTCCTTTTCTAAAGGTACCACTTTTCTATTCTCTTATTTTATTTGTGTCCTACTAGTATGCAATCTCCATAAAAAGGGATACAACCAAAAGGCCACTTCACTATTGAAGTTTGGCCAAGGTTACATCCCAACATTTCAACATTAATTTAATTCCATTTCATCTCTTAATGTAATTGTTTAGGAAATATCCAACATGTAACCATTATACATTCAATCAATAAAATCATTTAGCTTTCATTCTCCCCTTATCTTTACTTTGTAGTTGTTAGCATATTTTATCAATTGAAGGACACGTAAATATAAGAACACCAAGAGTAGCAAGACCAGCGTAAGCGGGGCGGAGTGGGTGTTTAAGTACTTCCCACTCTGTCACCTAACCCCCGAACCCCTCATCTCAAGAATCTTTGGTTTCGTAATCAATAAAAAGGCTATTTTCTTAGGTTTTTCTTATGTTCCTCTAAAATATAGGTGGCGACTCTTAAAATCAATTAGACATCCTAGGTAATTCACGCGCTCTAGCCAAGCCGTGGTTCCCCGGGGTATCTACACATGGTAATCTCTGTCTCGGACTCTATGGTCACTTTCTTTCCCCACCATTCTCGGGGTGATATAGGAGATGGTTCCTCTTCGTGCTTTTAAATCTCACAATCGGCAAAGACTTCGAGACCGGGCTTTTTGATGTCCTTGCTGTTAACCCATGGCTCGGGAAAGATTATGTACGGGACATCCTCCTCCTGGCGGACAAAGTATCCATTTAGTGTCTTGCAGTAAGGCCTCAAGTTGGGAATCTCATAGTGCTGGCCTTCTCTGCGAGCTCGGGCCTTCTCATTCTTGATGACTTGCTCATATTTCAAGTCAACCTCGGACGGTTCATATCCCAAACCGAACTTGTTCTTGACAAATGGGACCTCCACGGGTTGTATTCTCCCTTGTTGGTGCTTCGCTAGGCCTAAATCGGGGAAGTAATTCATATTCCTCATCATACAAAGGACTTTGTGATTGTCGAGGGTCCATGATCCGTTTCCCCCTTCTTTGTCGATAGCGTTGATTGAGACGCCGGAGAGGGTGGAGTCCTCTAACCCATGTTGAACTTGAAGGATGGGTTCCCCATTTCTATGGATAGTGACATTTTCTACCATGACGGTCACTATTTCATCTCCATTTCTGAACTTGACACACTGATGGAGGGTTAAAGGGACATCATTAGAACTGTGTATCCATGGTCGGCCCAAGAGCAAATTGAATGAGGAAGGTACATCGAGCACTTGAAACGGGACGGACATAACCATGCTCCCAAATTCAATGTCCACTTCTACCATACCCATGATTGTGCGGGACGTGCTGTCGTAACCTCGGATTACTTGAGTAGAAGGCTTTAGATCTGAACTCTTACGCACCAGTATGCCCATGATTCGGCCAGGCATTAAGTTGAGGGCGGAACCCCCGTCAACCAAGACTCTTGAAATGGATATCCCCCTTGCCCTTACTTTGACATAGATGGCCTCATTGTGATCGGACCCAAATGGTGGAAGGTCCATGTCGGCAAAAGTGATGACATTGCCAAAATGTATGTGGCCTATTATAGCAGTAAAGTCCTCGGGAGTCGTGTCGGGAGAGACTGATGTGTCGTCAAGATTACTGATGACAAGATCTCGATGCTTCTTTAAAGATGAAATGATGTCCCAAATGGAGATATTTTCTCGAGTCTTCTTGAGTTACATTAGTAAAGGATCTTCGGGAGTGGTGTCGCGAGCTTGCGACCTTGGAGAAAAGGTGCTTGGCGTAGAAGTAGTGGGGTTGCTTCCTATGACTCATCCGGATCGAGTTAGCATGTTGACATTCCCGTTTTGATTCTTTTTCCTATTTTCTAGGACTTCCCTCATTACCTCATCATAAGTCACAACGTAGCAAGAATTATCAATTGCATTCATAACTTTGGAGCCCTTATTCACAATTGGGATTGAATAAGTGGTCTCCTCAAACTCACCTAACTCTATTACATGGACATCACTACCATTAGGAACTATGAATTTCTTTTTGTTGATGAGGTCTTGGATGACGTTGCGGAGGACAAAGCATTCCTCGGTAAGATGGCCACTATGTTGGTGATAGTCACACCATTTGTGATGGGCATGGTTGGGACGCATCAACTTGGGTTTATACCCTTGGAGAGGAGTAACTTGTCCCTTGGCCTTGAGAGCTTCAAAGGCCTCGGTGAGAGTCATGCCTTGGAGAGGAGTGTAGACACGATCATCTTGTAACTTTTTGCCTTGGGGCGGAGGAACCTTCTTGTAATTCCCCTTGTCAGCAGTGACGGCATTGACTGAATCCTCTTTTGTTGAGTTAGAGGCGGCCTTATATCGGAAGTTAGGAGCAATTTTCTTGATTTCTTTGAGCAATTCATCCATTCGGATCCCCCCTTCATACATTTGAGAAAAATCTGCATAGCAAGCCCCACTTAGGTGGGTGCGGAGATCCATTTTGAGACATTTGAGGAAGATGTCCATTTGCTCCTTATTGTTAGGCCTCTCGACAATTTCAGCAAGCTTGTCATTCCACCTCTTTGTGAAGTCAATAAAGGACTCATTGTCCCTTTAGGTGGTGTTCTCGAGCTCTTTTTTGGTTGGACGATGAGTGGCGTTGCCTTGGTATTGAATTTTAAAGGAAAGCATGGCGGCGGGGGGATTGTGAGCGGGAGAGTTGCATTCCAATCCTTTGCCGCCCCTCGAGAGTGAGAGGGAGGCATTGTGCCATCACTTTAGGGGAGACATTCTTCGAAACCATAGCCCATATGTAAGTCTCAATGTGTGCCATGGGATAAGAGTTTTCCTTGAATTTGCTGATGTCGGGCATCTTGAACTTGTCGGGGAGAGAGGCCATCATGTTCATGAGAATGGATGACTGATAAAGGCTTGTGTCGGAGCCTTTCCCCATGTTGAGACCATTGAAACGTTGATCTATGTAAGCCATAATTGAATCAACCATGTTATGATCCTTGTTGTCGGTCTTGTTTCCCCCATTTTCTTGGTACGGGCACTAACATAAGAGATTTCAAACAAGCCTTTGGTCCACTCGGACTCTTCATTGTCCTGTTTGCCTTTACCATTGGAGAGCTTGGCCTTCATTTGATCCATCTCGGCTTCATGAGCCTCCCTTCGATTGTCGAGGTGGGATTGCCAAAGATCATCTTTGCTTTGGGACTCTTTGTTGAGAGTGGAGATTTACTCTTAGAGCATTTGAACCATAGCTGAGAGTTGTTCAAGAGACATGGTGTTGTTGCTGTTGGAGTCACCGGCTATTGATGCTGTAGGAGCTGTTGGAGTGATCAATTCACGAACTAGCTGGTTTGCTGAATCTCGGTAGACTCGGTAAGTACCAATTGGACCTAAATTGCAGAAGAGACCCTTGTCAGTCTTGAGTAACATTTCTGGTCCATGAAGAGGTTTAGAACACACAGTGGGCACACGACTCAAACCACATAAAGAAAATACTCTCTTTTTTTTTTAATAAGTCGGAGGGACGGAGTCCCTTTTGGGGTTTCTAAGAAACTAGTGGAATCATCACACTAGTATAGTATATAGACCTTCTCGCGGTCCCATATAATCATCGGATTCCACCACGTTTGTGATTCCTACATGTGTCGGTTTAAACTAAATTAATGTTGTAAAGCATACATGCGGGGACGGATTTTTTATTTTCGTCCATAATAATCACTTGGGGACGGAGTTTTATTTCTTCCATGATAACCACTTGGCATCTATGTTTTGATGACATTAGTTTCGGAAAATCTCGGCACATGAAAACCGACTTGGTCACGGAGTGTTAGACCCTAACTAGAATTGTGTTGGCTTGTGCTTGGCTAAATAGAGGCTTAAAGGTCACCCCCGGCATGTAGTCATGAACTACGCCACGGGCTGAGGTTTACCGCTTCGAGAGAGTTAAGGTCGGGTGGAGCTTGAAACTCTCTAGGACGGGCCTCGACGGGTTTGGGGTTATGAACTTGTGCGACTCGATAGTGAGCAATTTATAAGAATTTGTGCACGTAGTGTGAGGTCCAACAAGTGACAAAATATTTTTTTACTTTTTTTTAAACAAAAAAAAAGAAAATAAGCACATAATTTATAACTCTCGAATCACCCGTGTGACCGATAAAAAACACAAAATAAAACAGTCAAATGGTCCAAATCAGTCCTTGATGCAGGCAACTATGCCCACACCCCATTATTCTGCTCTGTTCTGGAAACTGTTCCTTTTCTGGAAAACTACCCAGAAGCGTGCGCCTCTGGCCTGTGTTGTGGGATGCGCTCTTGTAAGGATCCCGCCCCGCGCGGAAACATGACGAGTATGAGGGAGAAACGCCAAACACGGTTATCACGCAAAACATAACGGAGTCGCCACATTTGTTAATTATTTAACCCAACAAATGGAAATGTTAGAGATTCTATTAGTTCGGAGGTTGGGTTACGCCTTGGGAAGAGTTTTACGTCACCCAAGTCGCCTCGGATAAGACCGAGTCTCCCTAACGTTAGTTAACAAAGTGCATGTGTGTGTGTGTTTCAAAAATGGGAGAAACTGACTTTTAGCAAAACTGGTTAATTATTTAACAGAAAAGGGTTATTTTGCAAACATTCTGACCAGAAAAGGAAGAAACCGAAAAATGCACTCCCCGGCCAAAGTAGCCGTACGGATGGGGAGGGCATTCCAGGGATTTTTGACAGTTTATCAGAAAACTGTCCAGTTTCAGGCAAAACACAGTGTTTTTGCTGAAACTGGACTGAGATGATCATTTTTAGTTATTTTCTTTAACAAAAACATGGATTAAATCATCCCTATGTCATTGATCACTAGTTGGACACCAAAAACAAAGGTTTTGGGTGTGATCAAGACAATCATTGGGGAAATTTAAGAAAAAGGTGATAAACATGCCCTTTGGGCTAAAATGACCATTTGATGAGTAAATATTGAAACTTTACCATCAAGATGGACTAATGATGCAAGATTAAACCTTTAGGGACAAAAATATAACATAAAGATTGAATCTTTATGTCCCATGCTTGGTGATTTATGGCTAGGTCATGGTTGGGATGATAAAGATTGAAACTTTATCACCCAATCATGATTCTCATGGCCAAACAAGAACAAAATCAATATGAAATTTAACAAATCATGATCATCCTTAGGTTTTATCCCATAATCACACACTAGGCATGAAGGGAACCTTGAATCACCTCATGATTTGGTTCCAATATACATATATAATCATAATATATAGCTTGAGAGGACAACACTTGTATAATGTATATATATATATATATATATATATATAGTGCTTGATATGGACAAGACTTTCAATGGAATGTAAAGTGCTTGAATGGACAAGGCTTGCAAGAATAATAAGAAATAACACAAGAATGAGCAATAATATGAACAATAATAAAAGAGTTTGAGATGAAGAAGAAGATGGGGAGAAGGAGGCTTCACCTATGATGGTTATGGCCTATCTTCCTCTCTTTTCACTCAAATATATGTATCACTCACTTTTTGCTCTCAAACTGGCAGAGTATCAGCTCACAAAACATTTTCTCCCTCCCCCTGAAATGATCAGCATGGGGTTCAATTTATAGAGGCTGAGGGTGCCCAACATAGCCGTACGGCTAGGGACTTCATGTGCCCAAACCATCCGCACGACTCGACTTGGCGAGCTTCTGGATTTTTCTAAGTTTAATTCCAGTTTAGTCCTGGAATATTAGGTTTATCCTAGTGAGGTCCTGGACCATTGGTTTATCCCTAAATGGTACCAAGAATTCCTCTAAGGTAGGTCAAATTCAGATTGGGGTACTTACAGAGCCCCTCGGCAAGGCTTTTGAAGAAAGCGGGGTTGTCGACAAAATAAGCATCCCAATCTGATGGGAAGACGGCTTGGCCGATTTGTCTATGGATGGACCTAGAGGTATAGGATTCCTACGTATCCCTATTCGAGGGAATCAAGCCTAACGTAGTTCGGGTGAGAGATTTTAAGGCTACTCAAACCTATGAGCCTTAGGTGGATATTCATTCATCCTTTCCTAAACAGGCATGGCTCAAAGGCCGGACTTGGTCAACTTGGCTCTATTCGGAGAGAGTTGACTAAGGGGGCTGGCATGGCTCAGAGGCTCAAATAATGGGCATGGCTCAGAGGCTAGACTTGATCGACTTGGCTCTATCGGTGAGGGTCGACTCAAGGAATGGGCATGGCTCAGAGGCTCAAATAATGGGAATGGCTCAGAGGCTGGGCTTGATCGACTAGGATCTATCAGGAGAGGGTCGACTCGAGGGTAACTGGTCTTACATCCGACTAAGGATTGTCGGGACACATGGTCAATTTGGTCAATTTTTTCATGGCGGAGGGTCGACTACACAAACTGGTCAACTTATCTCATGGCGGAGGGTTGACTACACAAACTGGTCTTATGTCTCTCCAGACTGCCGGGTCAACAACTCTTAACTTTCATCCTAGACTTACGAGGTACGGCCGGGACTTTCACGATTTCATTTTCTACCCTGGACTTACGAAGTACGGCCGGGTCAACAAAATCCAATGGTCTTACGTCACACTGGACGGCCAAGGTACAAACCTCACAGAACCTAATGGACTTACGTCAGGCCGGACGGCCAAAGGACATATCTCACAAAACCTAATGGTCTTACGTCACGCCGGACAGCCAAAGGACAAATCCCACAGAACCTAATGGTCTTACGTCACGCCGGACGGCCAAAGGACACATCTCACAAAACCTAATGGTCTTACGTCACGTTGGACGGCCAAAGGATAAATCCCACAGAACCTAATGGTCTTACATCATGCCGGACGGCCAAAGGACACAATCTCACAAAACCTAATGGTCTTACGTCACACCGGACGACCAAAGGACATATCTTACAAAACCTAATGGTCTTACGTCACACCGGATGTCCAAAGGATGAATCTCACCCGAACCTAATGGACTTACATCACGCCGGACGGCCAAAGGACACATCTCACAAAACCTAATGGTCTTACGTCACGTTGGACGGCCAAAGGACAAATCCCACAGAACCTAATGGTCTTACTTCACGCCGGACGGCCAAAGGACACATCTCACAAAACCTATTGGTCTTACGTCACGCCGGACGGCCAATGGACACAATCTCACAAAACCTAATGGTCTTACGTCACGCCGGACGGACAAAGGACGAATCTCACGAAACCTAATGGTCTTACGTCACGCCGGACGGCCAAAGGACATAATCTCACTAAACCTAATGGTCTTACGTCACGCCGAACGGCCAAAGGACAATTTTTCACAAAACCTAATGGTCTTACATCACGCCGGACGGCCAAAGGACCAATTTCACCGAACCTAATGGTCTTACGTCATGCCGGACGGCCAAAGGACGATTTTTCACATTTTTAACTGGACTTACGAAGAACGGCCACGTTAACTTCACAAATTCAAACTCTTAACCTGGACTTACGAAGCGCGCCCGGGCTAATTTCATACTCTTAACCTGGACTTATGAAGCGCGGCCAGGTAAACGCAATTCTAACCTGGACTTACGAAGTACGGCCGGGTAAACGCAATTCTAACCTGGACTTACAAAGTACGGCCGGGTAAACGCAATTCTAACCTGGACTTACGAAGTACGGCCGGGTAAACATAATTCTAACCTGGACTTACGAAGTATGGCCGGGTAAACGCAATTCTAACCTGGACTTACGAAATACGGCCGGGCTAAATTCACATTCTTAACCTGGACTTACGAAGTGCGGCCGGGCTAATTTCATATTCTTAACCTGGACTTACGAAGCGCGACCGGGTTAAATTCACACATTCTTAACCTGGACTTACAAAGTGCGGCCGAGCTAATTTCATATTCTTAACCTGGACTTGCGGCCGAGTTAATTTCATAAGGCTTGTCTTACGTCCATCTAGGGACTGTCCGGTTTTGATTTTCATTAGGAACCTAATCTTTCTAGGTTCAAATTAAGTTGCATGAGCCAAAAGGGGCATTTTTTGGGGGTATTTATGACATTGGTTAGGAAGGGGCTTTGAATGGGTAGGACCACAAAGCTAACTCTCAACAAGAAATCATTAATTCTGGCAGGGCTAAAGTAGCCGTACGGCTAGGGGAGGAAACATTCCTTTTTCATTCAATTTTGTTCCAGGCCTGGTCATCTTCTTAAATGCCACAGTCTGATGTTCGTCCATCAGTTCATCATCTTCATTTCGAAAGCTTTCTCTTCCATGGAGCCTTTTCTTGTGGAAAAACCACCAAAATTGTCCAAAATTCATCAAGAATGCCTTGAGGGCAACCTTAGGCTTTGGATGCACTACCATATGAGGAATCACAAGGGAGTTTTCCAATCCAAACTTGGTCTCCAATCCCTTTGGTCTCTCAAGGAGTTCATCCCAGATCTTGAGCTATTAAGAGCCGCTACATCCTTTTGGGATGTTAGGAGACATGTATATTGCTTCTCCTACAACACAATCACTCCAACCTATGAGGATTTCAAGGCTTTGGTGGGTGACATAGACACGGAGGTCATTTGTCTCCCCTCGGTTGATGACACCATGTGTGTCAAAAGGTTGGTATCTCTTCTCGATATTCCTTTGGAAGAGGCCCAATGCATGGTCCTTAATCACACTTTCATTGACATTTCGGATCTCCCTGAGAAGTTCATGGATCGCATGGATGAGGTTTCTTGGAATGCCTTTGGTTTGTGCATTCTCTCCTTTTTCTACATGGTTGGCTCCAAAGGTACCTATCATAGGGTTTTACTGAGTGTCCTTGAGGAGTGCCGTACGGGGAAGGATATTGTCCACTTGATCTTGGGCGAAACCCTTTATGGCATAGACCGCTTGGCTTTAGGATACGGCTTCATGCGTAGTGGTAGCCCCGCCTTACTCACTTTGTGGTTGAGGGAGAGGTTGATGGCCATTCCCGAGGCTCCTATCTCTCACAGACCGTGGTCTTATTCCTTGAGAGGCATCCTCTTGGATTTTGTTCAGAGTGACTAGGAGGCTTACATGGCTCGCCTCACGACCGCTGGGATTTGTTGGTTAGTCCCACATTGGAGTATCAGCTCAGTGCGGGAGTATCAGGACAATTCCCTTTTCGTTCGGGTGCTGGGACTCTTGGGATCGTCTTACTACATCCCTTCTTTGGTCCGTCGTCAGTTTGGATTACTAAAGACTCCACTATTGGAGTGGTCTGGTGTTAACCCGGAGCACTTAAAGCTTCCGCCCTTGTCTATGTGGGATTCCTCCACTATTTCACTTCTTTCCCGATTGTGGACTTGTTCCCTCTTTCCGGCTCGGGTACTCTTTGGGCGTGCAGCCAGCATGGTTCCAACCATGGTCTACTTGGACTGGTATGAACAGACTATGGGACAGACTCAGAGGCTCATTGAGGAGAGGCATGAGGCTATTATTGGTGGGACCCATGACCATAGTAGGGTATTGAGAGAAACCGAGGCCGTGGCGAGTGGCCATAACATTACTGGAGAAATTGTTGAGGACTATCAAGCCTTGGCTGATAGGAGGATGGCTGCGATGCCTAGGGCAGGGGCACGAATGGAAGATCTTCGGGCTCGGGCTGCTGCCAATGCGGCTTTGAGGGCAATCAGGCTGGTTGAGGATGTCGGGAGGGTACCCGATCATGGAAGGGGGAAGATCGACATCTTTGATGTAAAGAAAAAGAAGACTCGAAGAAGTCAGAAGAAGAAGTGGAGGGACGAGGAACAGTGATAGTCCTACATTTCCATGTATCCACCCATTGCCATTGCAGACACATTAGTTCATTTTAGGTGTCTTAGTTATATCTTAAGCATGTTAGTTGAGTTGAGAGTAGACCGTGCTTGAACTCATCAAAGAAGTGTTTTAACTGTAATGAAAATGGTTACTTATGATGCCAATTTGCATTCACATGGAGTTTTTGCTCAAAACCAAATTTGATTTTTATTCATTTTTTAGACCGGACCAATAATTGGCTGCCTACGTTCCCCTTTTACAAATGAGACTAACGGGCTCAGGTCATCGTAGTTCACTTTTTACAAATTTTGGGTGCGACCCTGTTTTTTCTCTAGACCGCCCAAATGGGTTTTCAATCTAGGTGGGTATATTCTTTTGGCACCTACAATTTTTTTTTAAACGAAGTAACGACGGATCTTATCACCGTTGACCGGGTGCATGAAGGGGTTTCCATCCAAGTCCGCAAGCCTCATTGCACCTCCTGAGAATATCTCTTGTACCACAAAGGGACCGATCCACACGGGTTCACATTTTCCGTCGGGGTTAGACCTCCCCGGGGGTTTTTCCTTAAGGACCAAATCTCCTACCCAAATTTCTCGGGGCTTCACCTTCCTATCAAAAGCTCGCGCCATTCTCCCTTGGTAGGCGCGTATGTGCTCCATTGCCTTCAGACGACGTTCGTCCAACAAGGCCAATTCATCATGCCGGCTCCGAAGCCAATCAACCTCATGGATTTTGTTCTCCAACAAGATTCTTAATGACGGTACCTCCAACTCAGCCGGGAGCATGGCCTCCATTCCATAAGTCAAAGCAAAAGGGGTTTCCCCAGTGATGGTTCTAACCGAGGTCCGGTAGCCCCACAATGCTAGATGTAGCTTTTCGGGCCAATCTCTCCCCCGTGTTGCCATTTTCTTAATAATCCTTTCGAGCATTTTGTTGGCGGCCTCCAATGCACCATTGGTCTGAGGCCTATACGGGGAGGATTTGTTGCGAGTGACTCGGAACTCTCCCAATAATTGGCCACGTTCACCTTCGAAGTGCGAGCCATTGTCGGTGATGACCTCGTTCGGGATCCCGTACCGGCACATGATATTTTCCTTTATAAACCCCGCAACCTTCTTGGAAGTGAGGACCCTGTAGGATTTAGCCTCTACCCACTTTGTGAAGTAATTCACGACTACCAGAACAAACTCGTGGCCATTTCTCTCGGGCGGGGAAATTTTCCCAATGATGTCAATGCCCCATATTGAGAAGGGCCATGGTGTGGTCATACAGTAGAGATGGTGAGGTGGTAAGTGGTTGAGGTTGGAGAACCGCTGACACTTATCACACCTCTTCACAAATTGTATGCAATCGGTCTCCATTGAGATCCAAAAGTAGCCCATCCGTAAGATGACTTGCATTAATGCCCTCGCATTTATATGAGGGCCACAGACTCCGCCATGAACTTCTTGCATGAGTTCTCTAGCCTTTTCCATGCTTATACACCTAAGGAGAAGACCCTGATGGCGTTTTTTGTATAAGATATCTCCCAAGATGACATAGTGTGATGCTATCCGTTTGAGTGCCGCCATGCTTTTAGCTTTTATCCTATCCACATATTCTCCCTTTTCATTCATGAAGGAAGCTTCCCCTTCCTTGAGGAATCGGTAAATCTGGTTATACCATGGCTCCTCTACCTTTTCTGGGGTGGCCTTAATCTAATAACAGTACTCGGGGATTTCTACCAATGAAGCCAAAGTAGCTAAGGCATCGGCAAAACGATTCCGATCCCTCGGCAAGTAGTGGAAGCTGACTTCTTTGAATTGTGCCATGAGCTCTTCCATGTAGGCATGATATTTTTGCAAACCAGGGTCCAGTGTTTTCCACTTGTTGGAGACTTGGTTGATGATCAAAGCCGAATATCCGTATACCTCCAATTCTTTCACATTCCTTTCCAGGGCCTCTTCCAAACCGGCCGTGCATGCCTCATATTCCGCAGCATTGTTGGTCACATCAAAGTTCAACTTGATGGTGATGGGGGTGTGCTCATCTTTTGGGTCAACCAAGAGAAATCCAATGCCATTTTCTCTTTTATTGGCATCACCATCGAAGAACAATTGCCACCTATTTTCTCATTCGAGGGCAAAAATCCCTTCATCAGGGAATTGCGGCTCGGGCTCTTTTTCCTCATTACTAGGGAAGTCCACCAAATGTTCCACTAAGACCCTTCCTTTAACCGCCTTCCTTGACACATAACTGATATCATACTCAGCTAGGAAGAAGGACCATTTGGAAAGTCTTATGGACAAAGATGGCTTTTCCAACAAGCACTTGATGGGGTCTATCTTGGAGATAAGCTGTATCAGGTGGGCATGCATGTAATGCTTCAACTTTCTTACGACCCATACCAATCCGGCGCAAGTCTTTTCAATTGGGGAGTAGTTGAGCTCGCTCCCTTGTAGCTTACGGCTCACAAGGTAGATGGCATTCTCTACCTTTGAATCTTTCTTCTCTTGGGCTAACATTGCTCCTATTGACGTATCAATCACTGTTAGGTAGAGCAAGAGTGGCTTGTCCTTGTGCGGGGGGCATAGGATTGGCGGGTGGATAAGATAGGCCTTAATTTTGTCAAAGGCTCTTTGGCATTCCTCATTCCATTCAACCTCGGAATTCTTCTTTAGCAATTTGAAGATGGGCTCACATGTGGGAGTAAGATGGTTTATGAAGCAGCTAATGTACTGTAACCTTCCCATGAAAGCCTTTACTTCTGTTTGGGTGCGAGGTGGGTTCATTTCCACAATTGCCTTAACCTTTTGGGGATCAACTTCGATGCCTCGTTCAGTGACCATGTACCACAAAACCTTGTCACGAGAAACCCCAAAAGTGCACTTGGCCGGATTGAGCCTCATAGAGTGCTTCCTAAGCCTGTCAAAGAACTTTCTCAAGTCTATCAAATGTTGCCCGTCGGTACCCTTGGAATGCACAATCATGTCATCGACATACACCTCTATCTCCTTATGGATCATATCATGGAAGAGTGCGGTTGCGGCCCTTTGGTAGGTATCCCCAGCATTTCGCAACCCAAAAGGCATCACGGTGTAGCAAAAGGTCCCCATGGGGTGGTGAAGGAAGTCTTTTCCTTGTCCTCCTCAGCCATCTTAATCTGGTTATACCCGGAAAAACCATCCACAAAATATTTGACCTCAAAACTAGAGGTTGTATCTACGAGCATGACGATGTTCGGGAGGGGGAAATCATCTTTGGGACTTGCCTTGTTGAGATCCCTAAAGTCGACACAGCATCGGACCTTTCCGTTGGCCTTTGTGACTGTTACTATGTTGGAGAGCCACGAGGGGTACTCTATCACCCTTATGAAGCCGACCCGGAGCAACTTCTCAATCTCTTCTTTGACTTGCAAAGACCATTCTGGTTTGATTCGCCGAAGCTTTTGCTTGACAGGTTTTACCTCAGGATCCATGGGGATCTTGTGTTCAATGATCGAAGAATCCAACCCCAGCATATCCTTATAAGACCAGGCAAACACATCCGCATACTCCTTAAGTAGCTCAACCAAAGCTTCTCTTTCGGCTCCTTTGAAGTAGCTACCAATCTGCATCTTTTTCGGCTCATTTTCAGTTCCCAAATTCACCTTAATTAAAACCTCTTCGGCAGCTTGGGCACGGTTTTCCTCTCGGTCAAAACCTGCTTTAATGATTGTTTAATGTTTAGTTCGTTTAGTGTGTCAGAATTATTAGGTGATTCATCATTAACCATTTTTAGATTATTAGTTAATTTATCATCTAATAAGTTGGCAATGAGGGGATACTCGGAAAGGTCTATCATTTCATTCAATGTAAACGGGAATACAACGTTGGCTACAAGTTCATAATCCTCGGGCGTGAGGCCCTCGGAGGAGGAAGACTCAAATTCAAAGACAAGAGATTGAGGGGACTCAACTACATTGGACCCTATAACATTTGACTCTAGGGGGCGAGGAACCGTTCCAAGCTTCGTGGTCATTTCCTCCTTGCTCGCCACCGGTCTAGAGAAGGTTACCCAATTCTTCAGAGGCATGTCCGTCAGGCTTACCAAGGAGCGAGGGTCAAAGGCCCCAGGAGATCCATCTCCTTTCACAGCAATCATTTCCTTTTCGAGGCCAATCAGATCAGGCACGACCAACTCCTCCCTAAACATTTCTGGCATTACCACACCACACCATTCGTCGTCCATAACTTCTTTGGTGGCGTGCTCGGGAGCTACCTCCTCAAACTTGCATCTACCATTTTGACCCCAAATGGGTCCCTTTTATTGGATAGCCTCCACCATAGACAAGGTTTCAAATTCCCTTACCATCTCGGACACTCCCTTAAAGGTGTATTCGTGACTCATAGTGGTCTCGGTAGGACCGGTCATCTTGGGTGTATCCAGAAATGCCCTCCTTATGGGGTTAGACACCATCCCTCGGAATCTTTTGAGATCCTCTTGCAACTTATCCTAATTGGTCATCATTGGATCCTTCAGCTCTGGGGCCTCGGTTTGGACCCCTCCTTTCACAAAGTAGCGGCTCATGTCAAAAGTGTAAGGGCGGAGGTTGGAAACCTTAAACGGAATCCCTCGAGATCTGGCTTGGCCTCTTTTTCGAGCCATTTCCTTATCCATCCTAAGGCCCTCGGGGGTGGGTTTGTATCCCAAGCCATGGAGCGTCTTTTGCTCTTTGATCTCAACAATTTTATGGGTCCCTTGGAGTTTCTTTCCAAGACCAAGCCCCGAGAGGTAGCACATCAAATGCATCATTTTCATTGCAGGGGGAATCCTGTCCTTGGTGAGCGTAAGATCTACACAACAGATGTGGGTTTTGGATGGTATCTTGGTGAAGCTGGTCAAACCCATGCCGCTCTCCTCGTGTTTGATTTCTAACACGGGAATCCCATTGGTGTTGGTTCCTTCTGTAGTAACACTGTCCCCATAAATGGTTGTCAAATTACCCTCTTGCACATATTTCACGCATTGGTGGAGGGTGGAGGCTACCCCATTGACTTTATGGAGCAATAGGCGTCCCAATAGGGCGGTGAAGGATATGGGGATGTCAAGTACTTGGAAGTTGGTTGGCATCATTTGTTTTCCAAACCAATGGTTCAAGGTGGCCACCCCTAGGACTGAGCATGCCGTGGAATCGTACGCCTTAACAGTGATCATGGAAGGCTTTAGGTCGGTGGTCTTAAGACCAAGTATATCCATCATCTTAGCGGGGAGGACATTTATGGCGGAACCATTATCAACCAAAACCCGAGGGAGGCGGCGCTCATCCAATTGCACTGTGATGTAGAGGGCCTCATTGTGGTTAGCCCCAAATTTCAGCAAATCCAAGTCCGTGAATGTGATGACATTCCCATATTGAACACTCCCAATCATTTGCACGGCCTCTTCGGGGGAAGTCATGGTAGGTACCATAGTTTGGGCCAAGCATTCCTCCAACTTAAGCTTGTGAGGGTAGGAGGAAGTGAGGAGGGACCACAAAGATATGTTAGCTTGTGTCCTCTTGAGTTGGGTTAAGACGGGATCCTCTTCTCCGGAATCTAGGGCTTTTGCCTCACTAGCAAGAGGGGGAGGCATTCGGTGTCCCAGTGGCGGAGGTTTCTTAGGGTTCTCCGTGTGCACTTGCCCAGATCAAGTCAGTACACTCACTTCCAAAGGGTTGTCAACCTCTTCTGCCCCTTTTCCGAGTGACGGGGGGTTCTGGGTATCATATGGCCATGCTTCCTTCCTTAACTCATTCACCATGACCATTCCTTTCGGGGCGTATGCCGACTCACGAATCTTTTCTAGAGAGATAGGGTGGTGGCTTTGGCTCTTCCCAAATCCTACGGTTTCACGGAGTTTTTCCAAAGTAAGCATGCAACAATAGTAATCAGGGAATACAGACCCATCAATCAGCGGTGGCGGTGGAGACAACGGTGGAAAAGCTAAGAAGTCATCCAAGGTCGGGAAGCCTTCTTCTTCCAATCTCGGGGAGGGAACACGGGGAGGCATATTTGAAGATACCTCATCATCATCACTTTCACACAGGATTCGGAGCTCCTTACGGGGTATAAAGCGAATGGATCCTTTCATTCGGGCGAGATACCCTTCATAGTTAGTGATTTCTGGGGTTTTTGCAATTTCGGACCCATTATTTCCATTAGGGTGACCTACCCGCTTAATTGTCCTTTTGCCGGTGGATGAACTACATGCTTCAATGACATAGAAGCAATCATCGGGCAGAGGACAAACTCCATTTGAGCCTTGGCTCTCGCTGTCCAACGTGTTCTTAATGGACTTTTCCATTTCCTCCATGCACTCTTCGAATGTTAGCTCATGCTTGGTGGGTGTTATTACAATCAACTCATCGGCATTTTGGTGGGGGATCCTCGCACTCATCATATTGGCAATCATGGATTCGGATGGGCACTTCATGTTTCCCTCCTGCACACATGCCCATAGGGTTTCCTTCCATTCCTCCTCAATCTCAGTCGTCGGGACATTGAACTCCAAAAGGTTCATTGGTGTCGGCTCCCCGAACTCAATCATATTCACCTCGACTGGCCCAATTCAATCATATTAATACCATGGTTGTTGGGGAACGGATTATTGATCATGTTCGGCCTTTGGGGGTGTTCGAGCTTCCCTTTGGCAATCAAATCTAGGATGATGCGCTTTACAGCGGGGCAATCATCGGTATTGTGCCCATGGTAGCTGTGGAATGCACATCTCTTACTCTCGTCACGGTACCTCTCGGGATTTCTGGGTTGGAAGTTAACCAGGGGTTTTGGAAGGCCTTGTTTAACTAACCCTTGAAACACCTTACCCAAGGGCATCCCAAAGTCCTCAAATCTAACATACGGGCGACTTTCCAAGTTCCCGGCCTTTTGCGGAGTTTGTCTCGGATTCTCCCCTTGGATATTGGTCACTATTCCCACGGCTTCCTTCCCTTTACCGGCTGTCGGGGGACGATATCTGTAGGAGTTCCCACTGGCCTGAGTAGAGGATTGCTCATTAAGGGCCTTCTTAAATTTGGACCCGGCAGTGACCATTGCCCGGAGGTTGGGGTAAAAGTGATGACTGATCAAGGCCCGCAGTTTAGGTTTCAAACATGATTGGAAAATGTCCAATTGTTCCTCTTCTGTGGGTGGGTTGGAGATCTCCCCAAGTTATAATTCCACCTCTTGTAGAACTCTCCTATTGGTTCATCTCCCTTTTGTAGGGTGCTTTGCAGATCAACCCGATTAGTTTCCCATTCTAGGTTTGACCGATATTTGTTAAGGAATGCTTCCTTGATTGCATCCCATGTTGATCGGGATTCATCTTTCAAGTGAAAGAACCACTTGAGGGGGCTTCCTCTCAAGGACAGTTGGAAGTGATCGGCCATTTGCTGCATGGTACACCCTTTTGCTCTCATGGCTAAAGTATAAGCATTGAGATGAGTCTGGGGGCAAGCATTCCCATCAAATTTATCTATCTCTGGCATTTTGAACTTGTGAGGCAGAGGAACAATCTTGTTGGGGTCGGTGATTCCCAAGGAGGATTTCTTTTCATTCATCCCCTCAAATCTCTCTTCCATTTGTTTCAATTTCTCTACCAACCACCCTATCTGGGGGTCCACATGTGGGCTTGAGTTGATTGATCCCATGGTTTGGCTCGTTACTGCATTGTGGCGGGAGGTGAAGTGGTGGATGGGACCATCGGAGGAGGATTTTGAGGTGGCAAATGGGTGTAGACATACCCTGGTGCCGGGTTACTTGTTGGGATATATGGTGGGATAGCCTCAGAGGTTTGGACCATTGGGTGGTAAAGTGGGTAAGGCACTTCTCGAGATGTGGTTGGCAAAGCTGGAGGTGGCAGGCCAATGGTAGCTGGAGCCAAGGGTGCTCGGCTATTTGGGATTGTGTTATACAAGTTGAACCCTGGCGGGTACATGGGAAAACCGCCCAGTGGGACAAGGGAAGCCTGAGTGGCAGGCACATTTTGGTGAGTGGTGGCTTGGAATGTGGGACGTGAGGTCTCCATATTTAGGTAAGCTTGAGGGGGCAGAACCCGGTTATATCCTCGGGGCTGCACATTCTCAATTCCCTCTTCATCAGTGTTCTCCACAAAACCTCTGTCGTTTTCAAACACAACGGCTACCCCTCTCTGCATCATGGCTTCCATAACCCTATTCTGCATATCCTCATGGCGTTTCCTGACATTCTCTTCCCGGGCCCTGGCGGCCTCTAGAGCTTGTACCAGCTCTTCCCTACTAAGACCATTCAGATCCGCTGCGTTGTCACCCCCACTACTACTTCCTGCCGGACTAGCCATTCGGAGAAGTCTGAGTGAAGCTGCTGATGAACTATCAGACTCAGCACTAATCAGACGATGACCCGGAACTCTGACCCACTTCTTACGAGCTACGGAGGAGAGGGAAGTTCATTTCAGACTCGGGTATCAACTCGGGTTGGTGTTTGGGAGAATGGGTTTAGGCTCATGCAACATGAAGGTTCATTATTATTAATTATGTTCATGTTTACTTAAAACGGATTTATTCCTAACTGGTTGGAAAAGATTTCTCTTTTTTTTTTGCAACTATTCTACATCCTGGGTCAGTGGAGGCCATCACTACGCCTATAGACCCCTCGTTTTTCACCTGCCTTGCACACTCCTAAGGATGGACTGTCCCGGGCGAGGGTCCTATAGGGCAAGCGGCTTCCACTGACCAAAAGAAACGAACCTAGGGTCTAGTGCATCGCAAGATTCCCAATGCGTGAGCCATTCCAATCATGATTAAGCCCTGGTTAAGATCGAGATTTGTCTTAGGGGGCTTAAGGGACTTCCGGTATAACCTTATATTTGATGAGGGCTCTCGAATCTTATCCATGGGCTTAAGGATGATTAGTATAAACCATTCATTAGGGCTTGACAACACGGTGTCACCCTATCCTTAATACATGACTTAGGTTGATTACGGTCAACATTAACGCATAAGTCAGGGACCGGGTCAAAGTTGACCATGGTCACACTTGCTTTCACAAGGAGTCGTGACTCGGGCATTAACTTGGCCATAATTAATCTCAGACATGTATTAGGGACGTGGTAACGTGAGCTAGACCAAAAACCAACCAAAGTCTCGGTATTTGTGTGTCACGGACAAGTGTGGTTGACACGGCTCGGAAGGGGAGGTGGAATGGACCCGTGCGCGCTAGAAAGGCACAAGAGCGCCAATCAAGCTGCATCGTGGCATCCATCCCGGGTTTAAAGGGTATTTGGAACGTGCAAGGTCGAGTGCGCGTTGTGTGAAGCCATTCTATGTTCCCTTTTGAGTCAAAATAGAGATTTTCAATCCGTTTTAACATCATGAGCAATGTATGATCAACATATGAACATAATCAACAAATATGAGCAAGCATGAATAAGCTATTTACACAAGCAACCAAGCAATAACATATGAACAAACAAAGCCAAAACTTGTATATGCAACAAATTGTGCACAAAAAAAAATCTTTGAAATCAAAACTTCACATGAAACAATCCTTTTGAAAACCACTTGCAAAAACAAGTTGTGCACAAAAAATGATTCAAAATTTTTACAAAAGGGGTTATGCACAAGGAGGCCTTAAAACCCAATTTCATGTCCAAAAAGACTTGTGCATAACCAAGCATTAAAAACCAAGTTTTGGCTAAAGAAGAAGAAGGTAATGTGCACAAACAAATCTGTAAATTTGGAACCTGGAAAAGTAGAAGCAAAAGGGACACAGAATATTTCTGCCCCGCACAAAATTGTCAAATTTGAAACATTCTGTTCCCTGCCCAACATAGTCGTACGGCTATAGCATCATGGCTATTATTTTTTGCAGTTTTTCAACTTCTCATCCTCAAGCCCCAGTTTATTGCACATCTAAAACAGTTTCCACTCCAGAAAATTCAAACAGAAACTCAGCACACACAAAACAACACACAAAAGTTAACGAAAACGAGGGACGGGAGTTTGACCCACACAAAAGTGTCCTCATATTTTCTAAAAAGAAGTTTGCAAACACTTTTTTCCCCAGCGGAGTCGCCACTGTAAGGATCCCGCCCGCGCGGAAACACGACGAGTATGGGGGCGAAACGCCAAACACGGTTATCACGCAAAACATAACGGAGTCGCCACATTTGTTAATTATTTAACCCAACAAATGGAAAGGTTAGAGATTCTATTAGTTTAGAGGTCAGGTTACGCCTTGGAAAGAGTTTTACGTCACCCAAGTCACCTCAGATAGGACCGAGTCTCCCTAACGTTAGTTAACAAAGTGCATATGTGTGTGTGTATGTTTCAAAAATGGGAGAAACTGACTTTTAGCAAAACTGGTTAATTATTTAACAGAAAAGGGTTATTTTGCAAACATTCTGACCAGAAAGGGAAGAAACCAAAAAATGCACTCCCCGACCAAAGTAGCCGTACGGATGGGGAGGGCATTTCAGGGATTTTTGACAGTTTATCAGAAAACTGTCCAGTTTCAGGCAAAACATAGTGTTTTTGCTGAAACTGGACTGAGATGATCATTTTCAGTTATTTTTTTTAACAAAAACATGGATTAATCATCCCTATGTCATTGATCACTAGTTGGACACCAAAAACAAAGGTTTTGGGTGTGATCAAGACAATCATTGGGGAAATTTAAGAAAAAGGTGATAAACATGCCCTTTGGGCTAAAATGACCATTTGATGAGTAAAGATTGAAACTTTACCATCAAGATGGACTAATGATGCAAGATTAAACCTTTAGGGACAAAAATATAACATAAAGATTGAATCTTTATGTCCCATGCTTGGTGATTTATGGCTAGGTCATGGTTGGGATGATAAAGATTGAAACTTTATCACCCAATCATGACTCTCATGGCCAAACAAGAACAAAATCAATATGAAATTTAACAAATCATGATCATCCTTAGGTTTTATCCCATAATCACACACTAGGCATGAAGGGAACCTTGAATCACCTTATGATTTGGTTCCAATATACATATATAATCATAATATATAGCTTGAGAGGACAAGACTTGTATAATATATATATATATATATATAGTGCTTGAAATGGATAAGACTTTCAATGGAATGTAAAGTGCTTGAATGGACAAGGCTTGCAAGAATAATAAGAAATAACACAAGAATGAGCAATAATATGAACAATAATAAAAGAGTTTGAGATGAAGAAGAAGATGGGGAGAAGGAGGCTTCACCTATGATGGTTATGGCCTATCTTCCTCTCTTTTCACTCAAATATATGTATCACTCACTTTTTGTTCTCAAACTGGCAGAGTATCAGCTCACAAAACATTTTCTCCCTCCCCCCTGAAATGATCACCATGGGGTTCAATTTATAGAGGCTGAGGGTGCCCAACATAGCCGTACGGCTAGGGACTTCATGTGCCCAAACCATCCGCACGACTCGACTTGGCGAGCTTCTGGATTTTTCTAAGTTTAATTCCAGTTTAGTCCTGGAATATTAGGTTTATCCTAGTGAGGTCCTGGACCATTGGTTTATCCCTAAATGGTACCAAGAATTCCTCTAAGGTAGGTCAAATTCAGATTGGGGTACTTACAGCGCTCATGGCGCAGAGTCTCTGGGAGGCGCCCGCTTCTGGGTAAACCTGTCAGACTGTCAGAGACTTTGGACTCAGGGGATCGCCCTGGTCCTGAATGTCTAATGGAACCCTTGCAAAGATGACTAGTGTAGAAAAAAGAAGAAGAATATGAAGAACATTGAGAAGCGGGCGATTTGGTCTCTGGTGTGGGATACGCGCGCCTTAGGCCAAGAAGGCCAGAGGTGCACGCTTCCCCCATCAGGAACCAGAATGCCCAGAAAAGATGTAGACTTTGAACAAAAATGCAAGCTTAACCCTCAAACGTCCCCAGCGGAGTCGCCACTGTAGATACCCCTGGAGGATCCCATGGCTTGGCTAGAGCGGTTGGATGATTCTAGGATGTCTATTCGTGTTTTAAGTTGTTAGAGTCGCCACCTATGTTTTAGAGGAACATAAGAAACCCTAATATTTAGCCTAAGTTTGATACGAAAAGAGAGATTCTTGTTATGAGGTTCGGGGGTTAGGTTACGAGATGGGAAGTACTTAAACACTCATCTCGCCCAACTAATGTTGGTCTTGCTTGTTCAAAGTCTACATAAATAAAATGTTCTTCCTATTCTTAATGATGATAAAATGGGGGGGGGGTTAAAAAGGGGTGTTTAGAATGTAGGGAGATAACTCCTTGGCCAAATTCAATGGAGTGAAGTGGCCTTTGATGTCATGTCCCAAAATGGTTTTGGGGTGATTGCACATTTGAAAAAAGTGAAAGAAGAAGAGAAGAGAAGAGATGAAGTAGAAAGGAGAGATAAAAAGTAGAGTTTACCTAAACTTCAAATGACTTCAAATATTTCTTGGAGAATGCCTTGAAAATGATTTGTGTATAGTTTTCATAATCATAAAAGTCCTCATTTTCAATGGTGAATTAGAGGGGTTTATATAGGTGTAAACAAGATGTTTTTGGTGCCAAAACGAAGTCACAAAGATCAGTTTCCCGGGCAAATCATGTAAAATGAGCAAGGGAGGGATTCTTGGAGAAAATCTGTAACTGACGCCCAGGTGCACGCTCCTCCTGCCTTGGTGGCGGGATGCGCGCGCTTCTGATCCCAAAGGGCGGAGGCGCGCGACTTCAAAATTGCCTTTTTGACAGAATGGACTAGAAAGTTAGCACTGTTATTCAGTTTGGTCCCTGGACTTAATGAAGTCAGTCAGGAACTTAATGAAAGTAACAGAAACTAACGAGAAACACTTAAAATAAGGAGAAACACAAGATCAAATGTGCAATCGTGGTGAGCGGTCCAAGGCGGGGTGTCTACAGGTGGAAAAGGTGGTAAGAGGCCACAAGTGGAAGAGCCCAAGAAATAAAGATGCCAAAAAACTCTCTTTGGTGTTAAACGGCAAAAGAAAAAGGGGATTATACATGGGGCTCGATCTGAAGATAAATACCCGTGAGAATGCAAAGTGGGCCAAAGGAAGAAAGGTGAAATCTAAACCAGACAACGGTCGTGCTAACGACCTTAACCAAATACGCTTGTTGGGAGGCAACCCAACTAGGTAACATTTATTTTGCTTTCATTTTATTGTTTTGTTGTGTCATGCCATCCTTTCAACCTAAAGCATGTTTTAGTTCCTTATACTATGAGTACATAGCATGTTTAGAGTTTGGGGGTAGGTATTTCTCCGAGTTTGTGGGTTTATAGGGGAGTGTATATAGTTGTCACCTTAAAAAAAATAGAAAAAAAATAAAAATTTTGTTCTCTATATATTTTGGGATGTTGGCCATGGTCGGTGAACATCCGAGGTTTGTGTTTTTAGCCATTGCGGGTGCCATTGTTTAACCTAGAGTTGAGACTGCATTAACACTACTAAAGGCATGATTGCACCACCTCTCACTTACATTATGATCATGATCATGTTACCAACTTAGGAATAATTTATGGGATCACTTGATGTATGCTTGGGGACCCTAGAATATCGTTGCATGGTTGTCAATAACAAGTCAATAGGTTATTCGGTATTTATGGTATTTATTTATAAACCCTTTTTGTTGGCCTTATTTTATCTATATAGTTACTATATAAAACCATCGCTAGAATACCCCTTTGAGCTTAATAATGCATGAATGAATGGCACATTAAAGACCGCCTTTCACCTTCTTTTGATGCCTGATTTCCTACCATTTTGCACTAAGAATAGGTTAAACCCACCTTGACGAGGAAGTGGATTAGAGAATGATGAGAATTTATGGTTAGAAATTGGGAGAATGATTTAGAGAATTATGGTATATGGCCAAAGATATGAAAATGAGTGTATGTAATGAAAGGAAGGGGCAAGCACAAAAATATGAGGATCATAGTGTAGTATTCATAGTCATTAAACAAGCACACGTTTATCTTATGCAAGTTGAAATTTAAAAAAAAAAAATAAAAATGAAAAAGCTTGTCTCCTTAAATATTGAAGTGATGATTTGGAAAAGGCAACAAGAAATAGGGAAATGTGTCTCACTAGGGATGGCCAAACCGGACTGGAACCGGAAAACCGGACCGGAACCGGAGCAAACCGGGGAGTAAACCGGAACCGGAATCGTAAGTTATCCGAGCCGGTTCAGGTTCACATAAATGGCGAACCGAACCGGACCGAAAATCCCTTGTTTTTCAATAATTTTAAAGGGGGGGGACCGGAACCGGACCGGAACGTACCGGAACCGAAACGAACCGGAATCGGATTATGCCAAACCGGAACCGGGGTAAGCGCGGGCCGATTAAGGGTTACCCATATGCCAAACCGGAACCGAGCCCGGAACCGGTTTTGGCCATCCCTATGTCTCACCCCATATAATTATTTGAAAGTTCAAGTTTGGGGGTGAGACAGTGTGGGAAATGGGTGAGCGGAAGGTTCAACTTATTGTGAGGATGTACATAATGTAGAAGACTTCTTGATCCACTTCCTTAACTTTGTATGTCCTTACCTTCGTTTGTAACCGGGAACCTAGCCTTGCACGTTTGTGTGCTTAAAACTCTATGCCATATTTTCTTTCAATATCGGTAACCGGGTTGACAACTGTGTATACATGATTATGAGTGTCCTTGCTTGGGTTAAGTGTATTGTCATCATCTTTTATGGATTTAGAGCATTAACTTAAGTGATCCTGTAAACTAATCTTATTTTGGTCGCATTGATCACCAACATCACTCATCCTATCATTATGTGGTGGAAAATCAAAAGAGTTAGTAGTGTGTATGTATTGCAATTTGGTTTTACGATGGTACCTATTTGATGGCACTTATGTGAGAGACCCTGAGACTTTTGGCTAACGACTCCCATATATATTGAGAATATCCCAAAAATATTTTTTTATTGTTTTTAGTTTTTTTAAGTTTTAGAGTTTTATTTTTTTTTGTTTTACTCTAGGACGAGCAAAAAATAAGTTTAGGGGTATTTGATGGATGTGTTTCTACCCATCCAAATCATATACTTTTATGACTTATTAGATTCTCAACCTTGGGTGTTTTGATGGTTTTTGGAGTGTTTATGAGTATGGGAAAAGAGCGAAAGAATGTACGGATTCATGTACGTTAAATTACGATAAGGAAGGATAAAGAACAGATCAAAACATAAAGATAAAGAGATGTGACCACTGATAACTCAACTCCATTGGATAGTACTCGAAAAAGAGATTTCTAATGATAGTTTGCACATCCAAATCGGAGTTCGTATGAAGAAGTTATGGCCTCCGGAAGTTTGTGCGTAAAAGGTACAAGTCATCAAAGAAATGGTACAACACCAGATCTTAACCTAAGAATTTCCTGCAAATCTGACTTTTGAGTGCCCACTCCATGTGCCCACACAGCCCAGGGACCTTAGGGAAATTTTCTAGGTACTTTTAAGGAATTATCCAAAATATGTTGGGCCTTTCAGTAATTTCCAAATTTCCAGGGTTTTTTTCTAGAAATTTTGGATGACCTTTGAGGAATTTTCGGAGGGCTTTTATGAAAACTCAAAAATCCCAGGGGCTCCTGGTGAAATTTCGGCCAGCACTTTATTTTCTCCTTTCTCAACAAGGAATCATATGGTTTTTTCCTAATTTTACACCTCATTTGCCCTAGTATAAATATAACACTCCATCCACTTTATTTTATACATACTTTTTATCTAAGATTCAAGGTTGTATTTAAGGATTCATCAATTTAATCCAGATTTTGATGTTCTTTAATTTATTCTTTGTTCTTGATTTTATTATTATGAGTAGATGGATTTTAGATTCATGGATTGGTAGTAACAAATGCTAGATCTCTATGTGATGGATGTGTTTTCACCCATCCAAATCACATACTTCTATGACTCATTAGATACTCAACCTTAGGCGTTTTAATGGTTTTTAGAGTGTTTATAAGTATAGGGAAGAAGCGAAAGAATGCACATATTCATGTAAGGTAAAGCGCGAAAAAGAGAGAATAAAGAACATACCAGAACAAAAATATAAAGAGATGGGACCTCTGAGAAATTAAGTCCATTAGATAATACTCAAAAAGAGTTTCCAACGATAGTTTACACATCCAAATCGGAGTTCGTATGAAGAAGTTATGGCCTTTAGAAGTTTACGCGTAAAATGTACAAGTCACATACTTGAGCTCCAAACTTGCCCGAAGGAACTGATCAAGCGGGTGGGCCCCGCTCTCATAGCGGGTGGGCACCCGCGCAGGGACCTTAGGGGAATTTTTCAGGGATATTTGGGGAATTATCCAAATTATTATCGGCATTTCAGTAATTTCCAAATTTCCAGGGGCTTTTCTGGAATTTTCAGAGGACCTTTGGGGAATTTTTAAAGGGATTTTCTGGAATGATAAAAATACCAGGGGATCCTAGGGAATTTCATCCATCAGCACTTAATTTCTCTTTTTTCAACAAGGAATCCTAGGGCTTTTCCTATTTTTACACCTCCTTAGCTCTAGTATAAATAGAACACTCTATCCACTTTATTTTATACAAGTTTTATTCAAGATTCAAGGATTGTAATCAAGGATTCATCAATTCATTCCAGGTTTTGATGTTCTATAATTTATTCGTTGTTCTTGATTTCATTAGTAGCTAAATATTTAGATTCATGGATTGGTAGTAACAAATACTAGATCTCTATGCTATAGATTTAATTCTTTCATTCAATCTTAATTCTTGTTCATCAAAATATTCTTCATGATTAATTCTTTAGTTTTAATTATATGTTAAGATATAAATTGGCTTTAGAATTATTGGATATATATTGTTTCACTAGCGTGTGTGATTATACGTTGACCACTATTATGATGATAGATTCAATTGAGGACCTAGCGGAAGTCAAAAGAATTTAGGTTCATGTGTTCTTCAGTGCTTCATGAATTTCTTGCATGTTGTATACACCTAGCTGAAAGTATTAACATAAAGGAAATAATAGGATTGCAATCCGACGACCGAACCATCTCAATTCTTACTAAAGTGAAAGAATCCAAGAATGAGATTGATCTTTTTATTATGAGCATAGCATAGAGTGAAAGTATTTGTGAACCCAATTCGTAAATCTATTCGTTAATCTTGATTTTATTTGTTTTATTAGTTTAATTTTAGTTATTGCTTTAGTTGTTAAATTATTCAAAACCAAAACCCCACCATTCACTTTTCTGTTTTAATTACATTCTTGTTAATCCTTCAAGTCTCTGTGGATTCGACCCTTGTTTGTGCATACTACTACAGTGGTAACTAGTACACTTGCTAGGTATTTTAATTAGAGGGATATTTTCTCTATCAAGTTTTTGGCGCCGTTGCCGGGGACTTGATTAGGTTAACAAGTTTGTTTAGGTAGTGTAAATAGTTTTCTTTGTTTTTTTTTATTTTTTAGTTAGTTTTTTTTATTCTTTATTTCTTTATTGTATACTCCCTCCGTTCCAAGGAAGTTGCAACATTTTGCCATTTAGGGTATTTCACAAAAGTTACAACAATCCAAAAATGGAAGATTTTTATTACTTTTATAATCCTCCACTCATTCTCTCTCTTCCTCACAACCACTCATTATTCTCCACTCATTCTCTTTCCACCCCCATTAATTCTCTCTCTTCATCTTTACCTTTCATTATTAATATAATATTATAACCTTAATTTCCCAACTCCAAAGTAAATATTTCAACTTTTTTTGGAACGGAGGGAGTATAAGTTTTTTTGTGTAGACTCATAGAATGAACCATTACAGCATGTATGAGTCGTATCTGAATTGTGAGTCTTATTCTCATGCTACTAATTATTATCCATCTAGAACATATTTTTATGAGTATTATCCACATGTTCAAGAAATAAACTCTTTCGAGCCATGGCAACCTCAATATGATTCTCCCCCATACTCTTGTATTCAAGGGTACGAAAATCATTTAAACATGGATTGGAACACTTGTGGACCATCATATGAACTACTTTATGATCCACCCCCACCTCATTCTGACATTCCACCTAGGGAAGTAACTTGCATGAAGATAGACGAACACGTGAGCAAAATATTAAACATCTTTAGGAACCGTGAGTCGGATACTACTCCTAAATAGACTCAACCGGAAGAGTAACCTTCAACAGTGATTTGGTATGTGAACAATGATGGGGAAGAATGTGTCTGGGATCTCGCTTTGAGGCCATGATATGTTAGTAATCCACCACCACAATTTGAAAAGCAACACTTGGAGGAAGCAAAAGAGAATTTTGTCTATGAAATCTCCAATGTTGTCTCTAAGGATGAGTCACTTAAAAAGAAACCTTTTGAGGATGCAAAGGGGAATTTTTTCTACGAAAGCTCCAATGTTGACTCTGAAGATGGATCACCTTATGACTATTCAAGTGGGTGTATAGGGTGTGCGGAAAAGGCAGAGGAGGCAAAGACGGTGGAGAAAACATGGCATGAGTTAGCCATTGAGGAGCTTGAGTTTGCCTTAGATGGTGGTGAGAAGTGGGATAATTGTTGGGTTTTGATGCACCATGCGCAGAGGAATAATAACATGAAATCAAACAACCATGAGCCCGGATCCGTCCATGTTGATTAATTTAAATACAAGATGAAAGAAACTAACCCTTGAAGATCGCATCCATAAACACAGACTTTAAGGTGTTAAAGAAAATACCCTCTATCGGTATCCAAACGTCGAATGGACTCAAGAACACCTTCTTGATGTGACTGCTAGATAAAAAGGCTTAATGATAAAGAAACGCTTTCTCCGTATGAATTATTTTGCTTCTTCGATTATTGAATTTGATGATTCTAAATCTCAAAAAAATAATTCTCTCTCTCAATGTTTTATCGTTTCTCAAACAATTGTTATTGATTTCTAAAATCAACCATTAAAGCTGTCAATCCCGGCTGCATATATTTATATGAGGGTTTGACCTAATTCCGTTTGGGCTTGGGATTCCTTGTCAGACAAGGAATCTGAACAAACTGACCAGATACGGGTAAGGGAGCCGTACGCCACTCTTCTAGCCGTACGCCACTCTTCCAGCCGTACGGTCACAGTTCAAATTCCCATATTTTATCCAGCCTTTTCAATCCGTTCTATTGTGTGTGATCCAATAGGATTATACTAAGTTGGCAACAAGTTCGAACAAGTTAGAACCCGTAAGTTATAAGCGGACTCTAGCAAGCCATTATGACTATCCAATTAGTATAACTTTGAAAGTCCAAAGTTACCTTATAGAACATATCACGATCCCTTAGTCACGCGATATCATATTGGACATAATTCATGGTCCACGTTAACTTATGTTGTCCAATGCTTTCTCGATCTTGAGTAGACTGATATAAGCAAATGACATTGATCGCATCAATTCATTTGGTCATGGCCATGCACTATCATCAATCTCACTCATCGAGTGGACTAAGCAGATATCTCTCTGAAGAGGGACAAATCCCATCTTGACTTATCATTCTTCCCTACAAGAATCTGATTATGCCAATCGTAGCCTTTATAACCACCCGATTAAGGGTAGCGTTTGAGTACGTCAAATATAATGTTCATCATGTGGAAGACCATGATAATCTCAGGTCTAAGGATTCAAATGGCATGACTATTATGAGATTTAATTATGATATTTGACCATGACATAAATCTCTTAACGGGTCTATCCAGTACCTTGTTCTCCAATAAGTATCCACAAGTTTAATCCGCATCCTATGCACCATAATCATCATATGATTATCCATTAAACTCATGATAGATCTTCATAAGTGCCAGGGACAATTTTTATTATAATAAACATGCAAAAGATATAATAATCGGGTTTGTTATCTCTATAACAATGAAGCTATGATTTAACGCATAGGCCTTTCTCAAGGGCCTATGGAATAATATCCAACAATAATAAGGAAGTTCACAATGAGGATGAGGACTTTCTTTCTGAAGAGAACTTGGTCATCCTTATAGTAACCCCTCCTTGTGAAATTGCAAATAATGGTGAGAGGCCACATGTCGAAGAGCCCAAGAAGAGAAGATGTCAACAATTCCCTGTGGTACTAAATGATAAAATAAAAGGGGAATATACATTGGGCTCAAGCTGAAGATAAGGACCCGTGAGAATGCAAAGTGGGCCAAACAAAGAAAGGTTAAATCCAAACTGGGCAATGATCGGGCTAACAACCTGTAGATACCCCGGGGGGCCACGGCTTAGCTAGAGCACGTGTGTTACCCTAGGATGTCTATTTGTGTTTTAGAGTCGCCACATATGTTTTAGAGGAATATAAGAAAAACCTAATGTTTATAGCCTAGTTTGATTACGAAAACAGAGATTCTTTGTTATGAGGTTCGGGGGTTAGGTTACGAGATGGGAAGTACTTAAACACCCATCTCGCCCAACTAAAGTTAGTCTTGCTTGATCAAAATTGACATAAATTATGAAATGTTCTTCTTATTCTTGACGATAAAAGGGGGGTAAAAAGGGGTGTTTGGAATGTAGGGAGATGACTCCGCGACTAGCTTCAATGAAGTGAAGTAGTCTTTGGTGTCATGTCCCAAAAATGTTTGGGTGATTGCACTTTGATTAAAGTAAAAGAAAGAGAGAGGAGAAGAAGTAGAAAAGGGGAGAAAAGAGTGGTCTTTTACCTATACTTCAAAAAACTTCAAAGACTCCTTCAAGGGGTTTTTAAGAAAATGTCTTGTAAGTATTTGTGTATAGTTTTTGCTTAGTGATTAAAATCCTCCTCCCATTCAATGGTGAATTAGAGGTGCTTATATAGGTGAAGAATGTGAGTTTTTGGTGCCAAAACCAAGTCACAAACATCAGTTTCCCAGGCAAATCCTGTTAAAAGGAGCAAGGGAGGGATTCTTGGACAGAAATCTGTAACTGACGCCCAGGTGCGCACGCCTCCTGCTTTAGTGGCGGGATGCGTGCGCCTCTGGTCCCAAAGGATGGAAGCGCGCGCCTTGGATATGGAAAAAATGACAGAATGGACTAGAAAATTAGCACTGTTATTCAGTTTGGTCCCTAGACTTAACGAAGTCAGTCAGAAACTTAATGGAAGTAACAGAAACTTATGAGAAACACTTAAAATAGGGAGAAACACAAAATCAAATGTGCAATCGGGGTGAGCGATCCAAGGTGGGGTGTCTACAGAGCCCCTTGGCGACTTGGATTGCAAAGCAAAACACGTCGACGAAAGAACAAAACATCCGCCGAGGACATCACCAAGAAAAAAAACAAAGACTCGATGAAAACAAGAATCTTGAAACTACAAGAGATAGAAGTGCGCTCCCTGTGTGAGCGAATTTTGCTGATAGAAGGGGTGCGGTGATAGAAATCGGCCCACCGTGGCCAATGTTTAGAGTCCGTATAGGGGACTAGCGAGATCCGAGAATCCGTCTGCTGATTTAGAGTCCGTATAGAGGAGTAGCGAGATCCGAGAATCCGTCTGCTGGTTTAGAGTCTGTATAGGGGACTAGCGAGATTCAAGAATCCGTCTGCTGATTTAGAGTCCGAATAGGAGACTAGCGAGATCCGAGAATCCGTTTGCTGATTTAGAGTCCGTATAGGGGACTAGCGGGATCCGAGAATCCATCTGCTGGTTTAGAGTCCGTATAGGGGACTTGAAATGAATGTGGATTTGTTGGATAGACTTTTCTAATAAAGAGGTGGTGATTCCAGTGGTTCACCATGGACCAAATTGTTATCTTGAAGCTGTGTGCTGCTTGGAGTTGCAGTTGACTTTTGCGGGGTGCGGGCATAGTTGACTGCGGACCGAAAGAATGTTTTCCCTTTAGCGAGGAAAATGTTGAGATTGACCTTGACTTTTGTAAGAAAGACACACCCTACTTTAGGTCTAGTGGGAGTTTCTTTCTAATTTTTAATTTTGACATGCCTTAGGGGTGGACCAAATTAATGTGTGCCCATCTGTGTCTCCGAATCAGGGTTGTCATGACTTTGACGAGGAATGTAGATCCTGCTGATTCTGGGAGTGCCCGGACTTTGTTCCTACCTGATTTCTTCTTCTGACAAGGGCCGGCTGAGGCACTTCTGAAGTGGAAGGCGGGCACCTCAAATCGTGGATGTGGGACGCGCGCGCTTCCCAAGTGGGTGTCGGGAGGCGCGCGCTTCTGAGGAGCGAATTTCGTGGCTTGACATTTGCTGGCCAAAAGATCCCCAACAGCTATAATATCAGCCTCTGTTCGAACACCTTCTTCCAAAAGCTCTTTTCTGCCATTATTGAACATCTTTTCTTTGCTTAATTTAGCTTGTAATCCACTTTTGCCATGGCCTCCAATTCTTTAACCCTTGATACCAAAGGTATTGGTGAATATGAGAAAGATTTGTCCACTTTTGTGTACTCTTTCAAGACCCACCCCAAGAAGGCTTTTGTCAAAGACTTTGGATTCCGCATTCTCTTCACGTTACGGACATTGAAGCCGGATTGGGATTTGTTGAAAGCCGCTGCAGCTTTTTGGGATTGTGACAGTCATACCTTTAATTTTTTGGCAAATGAAATGGTGCTGACCGTTGATGACTTTGGTGCCATTCTTGGTATGCCGCTAGCGGGTCGAATTGCCGTCCCCAAATATCATCGTGGAGTGATCGATTCTTGGTCTGACTTGTTGAACCTTCCCATCGGAGATGTGAGGAAGATGTTGCATGGTACCGTGGTAGATATAACTGAGTTGCCAATGTTCTTCAGTTTGCATTCAGAGGACATGGCGGTTCAGTCTTTCAAGAGGAGTGCCATGGCGGCTTGACTTTTTAGTGAAGTTCTTTTCGTTACGCCCTTCGGGACAGCAGACGCGCAGTTGGCTAAGATTATCTTACAGGCCAAGGAGCAACAATTTAGTATAATCCCTATTATTGTAGGGGAGACCCTGCACGGCCTTGATGAGTTGCATCGAACGGTCGAGATGTGTCTGGGAAGCCCCTTGCTTCTAACCATATAGCTCCGAGAACACTTTAGGGTTTATTCTTTGGAAGGTGATCTGTCTCCCTTTGCTGTTCACAGGAGAAAACTGCTGATTCAAGACTTAACCGAGGATAGTTGGAAGAAGTTCTTTTCTTTTCAGGCATCGGCCGATATTGAGTGGTGTCCCCCCTCTTGGGGGATCCGTCCCTTCGTGGAATGGACTTCAGGTTTTGAACATGTGGTCCTACCCGGCTTGAGAGATTCTTCATTTTACCAGCCCGGGCGAGTTCTGAGGCAGTTTGGTCGTCAGCAGATGATTCCCTTCCCTAGGATTGGGGTGTTTCGCCCTGTCTCGTATATGGGTCCGGACTTTTCAAAAGAGCTCTAATTGGCTTGGGGAGATGACCGTCATCGGTGGGCTTCCGCCCCCATTCATCGGGGTAGTATCTTTCTTCCCGAGAGTTATTTGGACTATCTGTTTGGTACTCTTTACCGTGGTATCACTTGGGTAGAAGTACTTCACGCCGAGTTGTTAGGAAAGGACTTTGAGCCTAACAGTGCTTTGAGGTACAAGGAGGCTGCTGCTGATTCGAACAACATTCTGACTGACCCTTTTGGTACTCCCTTGAATGATTTCTATGATCCGATGCGCTTAGCTGCGCAGAAGGTTTATGTCCGTCTCAGTGCTCCTACGCCTCCCAAGAAGAGCAAGATTGAAAGCCGTTCGGGTGGCCCTTCAAAGGTTAAGAGAAAATTAGATTTTTCCTAGTACCCCAAGATTGCAATTAAGTAGACCACTTGTTTGGATTTTAATGTTTTTTTATGTATTGCTCAACATATCCGTTGTAATAGTTGAAATAGTTCAAGAGATGAATAAAAATTTCACCTTGTTACAAGATGATTGGGTAAAAATTATTGTTTTAGACCGCACCCGAAGGTTGCCTACGTTCCTCTTGTAGAGAGGCTCAGGTCTTCGTAGTTCAAACAAATGAAGACCATATTTTTTTGTGCACCCTGTTTTTTTGCCTAGACCGCCCTTTTGGGTTTTCAATCTAGCGGGCTTCTTTTTTGCATGTGCTCTAATTTTTGCCTAGGCCGCCCTTGCGGGTTTTCAACCTAGCTAGTTTTTTTTTTTTTTTTTTATAGTCTTTATTTGTTAAGCGTAGAACTTCTTGAGCTTGTCGAGGTTGACCTCCTTTGGCAATTGATCACCATCCAAGTCTACGAGTCGGACTGCACCGCCGCTTAGTATCTTTTTGACCACATAAGGACAGATCTATCGAGGTCCCCATTTCCCAAGGGGATTCATGGCATTGGGGGGATGTTGTCTTAGTACTAGATCTCCCATTTTGATATTTCGAGGCTTCACCTTCTTGTTGAAAGCCCTTGCCATTCTTTGTTGATAAGCCCTTATACGTTCAAACGCTCTTAACCTCTTTTTGTCGAGTAGGGCTAGTTGCTCGTATCGACTTTGCATTCAATCAACCTCGTTGACTTGGTTTTCGAGTAAGACCCGTAGAGAAGGAACCTCGAGTTCGACCGGGAGTACGGCTTCAGAACCATAAACTAATGAGTACGGGGTTTATCCCGTGGCTGACCGTATTGATGTGCGGTAGCCCCACAATGCTAGTGGTAATTTCTCAGGCCAATCCCTTCCTGTTGAAGCCATTTTTCGTATGATGATCTCGATTGTCTTATTTGCTGCTTCGGCCGCTCCATTGGCTTGGGGACGGTACGGGGATGACTTGTGCTTGGTAATTTTGTAGTTAACCAAAAGCACATCCATTTCTTTCTCGAAGTGAGAACCATTGTCGGAGATGATCTCGTGAGGAATACCATATCGGCACATGATGTTATTCTGCACGAATTCAGCCACTTTCCTCGCATTGAGCACTCGGTAAGCTTGTGCTTCGACCCATTTGGTGAAATACTCCACGGCCACAAGGATACTATCCGTTGCTCCCCATAGGATGGACTTTGCCGATGATATCTATGCCCCAACAAGAGAATGGCCAAGGTGTGGTCATGTTGTACAGTTGTGGATGTGGAGCATGTTGTAGATTAGCATGGAGCTGGCACTTGGCGCATTTCTTGACTTTCTCGATGCAGTCTCTTTCCATTGTAGTCCAATAGTAGCCAATACGGAGTATCTTCTTGGCTAACATAATCCCATTCATGTGGGGTCCACACTCGCCTTCATGGACTTCGTGCATGATTTTTTGAGCTTCGAACTCGTTTGCACATAAAATATTAATCCCCTGATGATGTCTCTTGTAGACTCGGTTTCCAATCAACACATACAACACATATCTGGAGGCTAGCTTTTGTAGTGCTATTCGGGTTTTCCCATTGCTGTTCTCGGGAAAGGTGCCATTGTTGAGAAAATTCATGATATCAGTGTACCACGGGGGGTTATCTTGGACTTCATTGATCTCAATGTTCATGCAGTATGCCGGACTGGTCCTCCTTGAAATTTTGAAGGGTTTCACCATTTTTCCTTTGGGCATCTCAACCAGTGAGGCTATAGTAGCCAACGCATCGGCAAAGCGGTTCTTGTCCCTTGGCAAATAGTTGAACGTGATGTCTTGGAATTTTTCAACCAATTCTTCGAGGTGTTGACCATACTGTTGGAAGGTCGGGTCTTGAATTCGCCATTTACCTGATGTTTGATTGATAAGGAGCAGGGAGTCACCGAACACTTCTATCTCTGCGACATTTCTTTCTAGGGCCGCTTCTAACCCTGCTATGCATGCCTCATATTCGGCCATGTTTTTTGTAGCTTTGAACTCAAGACAGATGGCAATTGGAGTGTAGATGTCCTTTGGATCGACAAGCAACATTCTTATCCCAAAACCATGTTTATTGGCAGCGCCATCGATAAAGATTTGCCACTTATTTTCCTCGGTTGTGGTGTAAACCAAGTGCTCGTCGGGAAACTATAAGTCCTCCCCCTTCACTTCGTCACACAGAAATTCAGCATGCTGATCACTGAACACTTTCCCCCTGATGGATTTGAGTGTGACGTAAGTGATATCATAGCCGGCGAGCATGAAGTACCACTTGGCTATTCTTGTTGACATGAAAGGTTTCTCAAAGATGTAGCGGAGTGAGACCACTTTTGCTACTAGCTTGATTGGAAAGGCTTCCATGTTGTGTTTGAGCTTTTGAGTAACCCAAACCAGTGCTGCACATGACTTCTCTAACACAGAGTAGTTCTTTTCACCTCCTTGAAATCGGCGACTGACAAAATAAATGGCATTCTCCTTTGTGGAGTCTCGTTGCTCTTGTGCTAGCATTGCCCCAAGGGCTTCATCGTTCGCGGTGAGATAGAGCAAGAGAGGCTTCTCTTTATGAGGTGGAAGCAAGACTGGGGGCATGTCAAGTAATGCTTCACTTGGTCGAAAGCTTTTTGGCAAGCGTCAGTCCATTCTAGAGCCACATTCTTCTTGAGTAGCTTTAAGATTGGCTCACACATGGAAGTAAGCTGGTGCACAAACCGACTGATGCACTGAAGTCTGCCCATGAAACCTTTGATTTCCTTCTGTGTCTTGGGAGGAGACATGTCCATGATTGCCTTGATTTTTAAGGGATCTTCTTCAATACCCCTTTCTGTGACCATGTAGCTAAGAACTTTGCCTTGGATGACCCAAAATATGCACTTTGAGGGATAGAGCCTCATCTTGTGTTGAGGAAGCCTTTCGAAGAACTTGTGGAGATCGATCAAATGTTGACCGCCGGTCCCTTTCGAGTGGATGATCATGTCGTCCACGTAGACCTCGATCTCTTTGTGGATCATGTCATGGAACAAGTCTGTAACAGCCCTTTGATAAGTTGCCCCAGCGTTCCTTAATCCAAACGGCATAACTGTGTAGCACAAGGTTCCCCACGGTGTTGTGAAAGCATTCTTGTGTTGATCCTCCTCAGCCATGAGAATCTGATTATACCCAGCAAACCCGTCCACAAATGAGCGGACCTCATAGGCAGCAGTGGAGTCGACTAGCATGTCGATGTTGGGTAGTGGAAAGTCATACTTTGGAGAAGCTTTATTCAAATCCCGGAAGTCCACACATACACGAACCTTGCCATTAGCCTTTCTGACTGTCACGACGTTTGCAAGCCATGTTGGATACTCAATAACCTTGATGAAGCCTATACTGAGAAGCTTATCTATCTCTTCTTTGACTTGTAAAGACCATTCTGGCTTGATCTTTCTGAGTTTCTGCTTTGTCGGCTTAGCATCATCTCTGATCGGAATTTCGTGTTCAGCGACCTTTCTGTCTAAACCCGGCATGTCTTTTTACGACCATGCAAATACATCCACGAACTCTCTAAGCAGTGCAGTCAATTTGTCTTTCTCTTTCCCCTTGACCATTTTCACCATGACTACGAACCTGTTGAGCAAGTTCATTTAAGTATGTTGTGTTTTCGTGGTCTATTTCATCATTATTTGAATCATTATTAACTAGTTCATTAAATTCATTATTAGTTAATTCATCATTCATGATGTTTGCAATCTTGGGTGAGGGTATCGGAAACACACTCGGACTCGACGTGAATGTGAATAAATCCTCCTTTGTAACTTTGCGCGGGATGCACCCCATCTTCTGGACCATTCTCACTGATAGTCTCCTTTCTCGTGTCGGTTTCGTAGATGGCATTGACTTGGCACTCATCTATGATGGCAAGTTCTTCGAACATGGAGGCTAAGTCCGTCAATTCTTCTCCCACGGTAATCTCTGTCTCGGACTCTATGGTCACTTTCTTCCCCCACCATTCTCGGGGTGACATGGGAGTTGGTTCCCTTTCGGATTTCTAAATCTCGCAATAGGCAAAGATTTTAGACCGGGCTTTCTGATGCCCTTGCTGTTAACCCATGGCTCGGGAAAGATTACGTATGGAACCTCTTCCCCTTGACGGACAAAGTAGCCATTCAGTGTCTTGCGGTAAGGCTTTAGATTGGGAATCTCATAATGACGGCCTTCCCTCCGAGCTCGGGCCTTTTCATTCTTGACGGCTTGCTCGTACTTTAAGTCATCTTTGGAAGGCTCATATCCCAAACCGAACGTGTTCTTAACAAAAAGAACCTCAATAGATTGCATTCTTCCTTGTTGATATTTCCCTAGGCCCAAACCAGGGATGTAATTATTTTCCTCATCATGCTGAGGAATTTTCGATTGCCAAGGGTCCATGACCCGCTCCCCCTTCTTTGTTAATGGCGTTGATTGAGACGCCGGAGAGGGTAGAGTCTACTAAACCATGCTGAATTTGGTGAATGGGTTCTCCCTTTCTGTGGATAGTGACGTTTTCTGCCATAACGGTTACCATTTCATCCCCATTTATGAACTTCACACATTGATGGAGAGTCGAAGGGATGGCATTAGAACTGTGTATCCACGGTCGGCCCAAGAGCAAATTGAATGAGGAAGGGACGTCGATCACTTGGAATGGGACGGACATGACCATGCTCCCAAACTCAATGTATATTTCCACCATACCCATGACTGTACGGGAAGTGCTTTCGTAACCTCGGATCACTTGAGTAGAAGGCTTAAAATCTGAATTCTTAAGCCCCAGTATGCCCATGATTCGGCCGGGCATTAGGTTGAGTGCGGAACCACCGTTAACCAAAACTCTTGAAATAGGTCTCCCCTTGCTCTCACCTTGAGATAAATGGCCTCATTGTGGTCAGAACCAAATGGTGGAAGGTCCATGTCGGCAAAGGTGATGACATTGCCAAAATGAATGTGACCTATCATTGCGGTAAGGTCTTTAGGAGTCAAATCGGGCGAGATCGACGTGTCGTCGAGATTACTGATGACAAGATCTCTGTGCTTCTTTGAGGAGGCAATGAGATCCCAAATGGAGATGTTGTCTTGAGTTTTCTTGAGTTGAACCAATAAAGGGTCTTCGGGAGCGTCGCGAGCTTGCGGTCTTCGAGAAGAGGTGCTTAGTGCAGAAGTAGCGGGGTTACTTGCTATGACTCGTCCGAATCGAGTTAGCATGTTGACGTTCCCATCTTGCTTCTTTTTCCTAATCTCTAGTACTTCCCTCATTAGCTCATCGTAAGTCACAACATAACAAGAATTATCAATCTTATTCATAACATTGGAGCCCTCATTCACAATTGGGATTGAATGAGTGGTCTCTTCAAACTATCCTATCTCTATTACATTGACACCACCCTCATTAGGAACTATGAATTCCTTTTTGTCTATGAGATATTGGATGATGTTGCGGAGGACGAAGCATTCCTCGGTGGTGTGGCCGCTATATTGGTGGTAGTCACAATACTTGTGGTGAGCATGGTTGGGATGCATTGCCTTGGGTTTGTACCCTTAGAGAGGAGTAACTTGCCATTTGGCTTTGAGAGCTTCGAAGGCCTCGGTGATAGTCATGCCATGGAGAAGCGTGTAGACACGATCATCTTGAAACTTCTTGCCTTGTGGTGGAGGAACCCTTTTGTAATTCCCCTTGTCGGTAGTGACGGCATTAACTGAAGCCTCTTTTGTGGAGTTAGAGCCGGTCTTGTAACGGAAGCTAGGAGCACTTTTATTGATTTCTCCAAGCAACTCATCCATTCAGATTCCCGCCTCATACATTTGTGAGAAATCGGCATAGAAAGCCCCACTTAGGTGGGTGCGGAGATCAATCTTTAGACACTTAAGAAAGATGTCCATTTGCTCTTTAGTGTTAGGCCTCTCGACAATCTTAGCAAGTTTGTCATTCCACCTTCTCGTGAAGTCAATGAAGGACTCATTGTCTTTTTGAGTAGTGTTCTCGAGCTCTTTCTTGGTTGGCCAGTGGGTGGTGTTGCCTTGGTATTGACTTTTGAAGGCAAGCATAGCGGCGTCCCAATCAAGGCGGACTGTTAGCGGGAGAGTTGCATACCAATCCTTTGCCGCCCCCTCGAGAGTAAGAGGGAATCATTGTGCCATAACCTTGGGAGAGACCTTCTTCGGTACCATAGCCCAAATGTAAGTCTCGATGTGTGCCATGGGACAAGAGTTTCCCTTGAACTTGCTGATGTCGGGCATCTTGAACTTGTCGGGGAGAGCGGCCATTGTGCTCATGAGAATGGAGGACTGATAAAGGCTCGTGTCAGGACTTTTCCCCACGTTGAGGCCATTGAAGCGTCGATCTATGTATGCCATAATTGAATCAACCATCTTGTGCTCATTGTTCTCAGTGCTCGATTCCCCCACTTTCTTGGTACGGGCACTAACATAAGGGATTTGAAACCAACCCTTAGTCCACTCGGACTCTTCGTTGTTCTCTTTGTCTTTACCACTCGAAAGCTTGGTGAGCTTCTCTTTGATTTGCTCCATCTCGGCCTCGTAGGCCTCCCTTTGATTGTCGAGGCGGGATTGCCAAAGATCATCCTTATTTTGGGCCTCCTTATTAAGGGTGGAGACTTGATCTTGGAGCACTTGAACCATAGCTGAAAGTTGTTCCATGGTGTTGCTGTTGCCAGTCATGGTTCCTGTTGGAGCTGTTGGAGTAATCACTTCACGGACTAACCGATTCGCTGAATCCCGGTAGACTCTGTAAGTACCAATTGAACCTATATTGCAGAAGAGGCCCTTGTCAGTCTTGAGTAACACTTTCGGTCCATGAAGAGGCTTAGAGCACACATTTGGCACACGATTCAAAACCACATAAGAAAAGACTCTTTTTTCTTTTTTTTTATAAGTCGGAGGGACGGGGTCCCTTTTAAGTCTCTAAGAAAATAATGGAATCGTCACACTAGTATATAGACCATCTCGCGGTCCTATATACTCATTGGATTCCATCACGTTTGTGAATCCTACACATGTCGGGATTAGACTAAATTAATGTGGTAAAGCATACATGCGGGGACGGATTTTTTATTTTCGTCCATAATAACTACTTGGAGACGGAGTTTTATTTCGTCCATGATAACCACTTGGCATGTATGTTTTGAAGACATTAGTTTAGGAAAATCTCGACACATGAAAACCGACTTTAGTCACGGAGTGTTAGACCCTAACTAGAATTGTGTTGGCTTGTGCTCGGCTAATGAGAGGCTTAAGGTAACCCCCGGAATGTAGTCATGAAATACGCCATGGGTTGAGGTTTACCGCTTCGAAAGAGTCAAGGTCGGGTGGAGCTTGAAACTTCCTATGACGGGCCTCGACGGGTTTGGGGTTATAAACTTGTGCGACTTAATGCTGAGTAATTCATAGGAGATTGTGCACGTAGTGTGAGGTCCAACATGTGACAAAACATTTTTTACTTTTTTTTTTATGAAAGAAAAGCAAGTAAGCACATAATTACAACTCTCGAATCACCCGTGTGACCGATAAATCAAAACACAAAATGAAACAGTGAAGAGGTCCAAATCAGTTCATGATGCAGGCAACTGTGCCTACACCCCAATCATTCTGCTCTGTTCTGAAACTGTCCCTGTTCTGGAAAACCACTCAGAAGCGTGCGCCTCCGGCCTGTGTTGTAGGAAGCGCGCGCATGGCGCAGTGTCTATGGGAGGCGCCCGCTTCTGGGCAAACCCATCAGACTGTCAGACATTGGACTCAGGGGATTGCCCTGGTCCTGAATATGCATTGTAACCCCTGCATAAATGATTAGTGTAGAAAAAAGGACAAAAATAGGAAGAACATATGGGAGGCGGGCGATTCTGGTTTTAGATGTGGGCCGCGCGCGCTTTAGGCCAAGAAGGCCAGAGGCGCACACTCCCCCCATCAGGAACCAGAATGCTCATAAAAGATGTAGATTTTGATCAGAAACGCAAGTTTAACCCTCAAACTGTCCCCAGCAGAGTCGCCACTGTAGATACCCCCGGGGGGCCACGGCTTGGCTAAAGCACATGTGTTACCCTAGGATGTCTATTTGTGTTTTAGAGTCGCCACTTATATTTAAGAGGAACATAAGAAAAACCTAATGTTTATTGGCTAATTTGATTACGAAAATAGAGACTCTTTGTTATGAGGTTCGGGGGTTAGGTTACGAGATGGGAAGTACTTAAACACCCATCTCGCCCAACTAAATTTGGTCTTGCTTGATCAAAATCTACATAAATAATGAAATGTTCTTCTTATTCTTGAAGATAAAAGGGGGGTAAAAAGGGGTGTTTGGAATGTAGGGAGATGACTCCGCGACTAGCTTCAATGAAGTGAAGTAGTCTTTGGTGTCATGTCCCAAAAATGTTTGGGTGATTGCACATTGATTAAAGTAAAAGAAAGAGAGAGGAGAAGAATTAGAAAAGGGGATAAAAGAGTATTCTTTTACCTATACTTCAAATAACTTCAAAGACTCCTTCAAGAGGTTTTTAGGAAAATCGCTTGTAAGTATTTGTGTATAGTTCTTGCTTAGTGATTAAAATCCTCCTCCCATTCAATGGTGAATTAGAGGTGTTTATATAGGTGAAGAATGTGAGTTTTGGGTGCCAAAACCAAGTCACAAACATCAGTTTCCCGGGCAAATCCTGTTAAAAGGAGCAAGGGAGGGATTCTTGGACAAAAATCTATAACTGACGCCCAGGTGCGCGCGCCTCCTGCCTTGGTGGCGGCGTGCGCCCCTGGTCCTAAAGGATGGAAGCGCTCCTTGGAGATGGCAAAAACAACATAATGGACTAGAAAGTCAGCACTGTTATTCAGTTTGGTCCCTAGACTTAACGAAGTCAGTCAAGAACTTAACGGAAGTAACAGAAACTAACGAGAAACACTTAAAATAGAGAGAAACACAAAATCAAATGTGTAATCGGGGTGAGCGGTCCAAGGCGGGGTGTCTACATAACATTAAATAAATGCGCTTGTTGAGAGGCAACCCAACTAGGTAACATTTATTTTGCTTTCATTTTATTCTTTTGTTGAGTCATGTCATCCTTTGAACCCAAAGCATGTTTTAGTTCCTTATACTATGAGGACATAGCATGTTTTGAGTTTGGGGGTAGGTATCTCTCTGAGTTTGTGGGTTTATAGGGGAGTGTATATAGTTGTCACCATCCAAAAAATAGAAAAATTTTAAAAATTTTGTTCTCTTTATATTTTGGATGTTGGCCATGGTCGGTGATGATCCGAGGTTTTTTTTTTATTAGCCATTGTAGTGCCATTGTTTAACCTAGAGTTGGGACTGCATTAACACTACTAAAGGCATGATTGCACCACCTCTCACTTACATTATTTTCATGATCATGTTACCAATTTAGGAATAATTTATGGGATCACTTGGTGTATGCTCGGGGACCTTAGAACATCGTTGCATGGTTGTCAATAACAAGTCAATAGGTTATTCAGTATTTATGACATTTCTTTCTAAACCTTTTTGTTGGCCTTGTTTTGTCTATCTAGTCACTAAATAAAATCATCGCTAGAATACCCGTTTGAGCCTAATAATTCATGAAAGAATGGCACATTAAAGACCGCCGTTCACCTTCTTTTGATACCCGATTTCCTACCCTTATGCACTAAGAATATGTTAAACCCACCTTGACGAGGAAGTGGACTTAAGAATTATGGGAATTAATGGTTCAAAATTGGGAGAATGATTTGGGGAAACATTGGATGTGGCCAAAGTTATAAAGGAAGTTATGTAATAAGAAAAAAAAAGTGACAAACACAAAAATAGTGTGATTGTTATAGTGTACAAAAATTTGTAAATAGCACACTTTTATCTTACGTGATAAAAAAATGAAAAAAAAAACAAAAAAACATATCATAAAATGCTTATCCCCTTAATATATTGAAGGGATGATTTGGAAAAGGCCACAGAAATAAAGAAATATGTCTCACCCCATGTAATTATATGAAAGTTCACGTTTAGGGGTGAGAAAGTGTGGAAATGGGTGAGCAGAGAATTCAACTTATTGTGAGGTTTTACATATTGGAGAAAAATTCTTAGTCCACTTTCTTAATTTCGTATGTCCTTACCTTCATTTGTAACCGTGAACCTAGCCTCGCACGTTTGTTGTGCTTAAAACTGTATGCCATATGTTTTTCAATATCGGTAACCGGGTTGACAACTGTGTATACATGATTATGAGTGTCCTTGATTGGGTTAATATGTATCATTATTCTTAATTGTGGATTTAGAGCATTAACTTAGGTGATCCTATTGGTCCCAAAGGGAAACAAGGGTATGAAAAATAGCTAGAGGGGGGTGAATAGTTGTTTTGAAATTCTTTTCTAACCATTGAAAATTCAATTGCAAATGCGCACTAAGTCCTTTAAGCGTTATGAAAGACGCTCCAAAGATAGAGTGAAATGCACAGCGGAATTTAGTTAAGTAAAAGGAGCGCAAAAAATGAAGAGGAGTGCACACACACACTAAGTAATTTGGATTTAAGAGTGTGTAAAATGGAACTAAGGCAATAACTCACAAACACAACAATATTCAAAATCTGCAAATGACAAACAAGCAAATAGTACGATGAAATTGAAAACTTGAAAGTAAATTGCAAAAAGTAAAGGAGCGCTATTTGGAGAGGTTTGATCGTGAAAATATCTACGTCCTCTACCAAGATGGTTAGTCTTGGATTTCTAATGGAGATCTTATATTATGAGTTTGATTACAGATTACAACTTTTGAGTGCTCTCAAAACTTTGATTCACCGTTGGATTCTAGCTTTGAGTTTGAATACTAGTGTCTTCATATCTTCACAAGTCCCCAATTTGTTTAAGTGTTGAATGAGAATGAATTGGGCGCATTAAAATACTAGGTGGGCTATATGCACATAGGCGCGCTAGTTTAAGAAAGGCGCACCAATCTTTTAGGCGCGCACCATTGGAATGTGGCGCATCATTTGAGCTAGGCGCGCTAGTTGAATTGGGTGCACCATGTACTGGACTCGCTAAACTGAGCTTGAGGCGCACTGTAGCTTACTGACACTTAGAAGATTTCTGGCATTGATCCTATTACAAAGCCTAGTCTATAAAATGGACCATCTAAAAAATGAAGTATACATACTTCTTACATAGGATCCTAAAGTCCATAAAATATAACTTAGGTAATGTATCAATCAAATCTAACATTAAAAAGATGAGATATAAGTGGGCATACCCAACAATCTCCCCCTATTTGATTGATGCATTTACCTACTATAACAAAGGCAAAACATTATACTTGATAAAAGTATGTCCAAAAGATTTAAATTTGGTAACTCATACCTCAAGTTAATGCACACACTAGCCAATGCTATAGATTTCTAATCTATCCTTAAAGATTAAAACTTACAATTTGGAAAGATAGAAATAATCAATCAGCACATTCAAATATATGAGTTTAAGTTTGAAATGTGCTTAAACGAATTTTTTAAACAATATGCATGAAAATATGAGCAGTTAAGTTTTATGCATATGTTTTTGAAAAATGATGCATTCATTGCTCTACAAACAGGAAGTTTGAATGAACAAGGTTTTTAAGAGAATGAAATGCAAATTTTCATTGATAACTTGATAGATGATAGAAGCTACATAATAAAAGTTACAATGAAAAGCAAAAAAAGTGCTAAAGCATGTAAGAACTTCAAAAAGTTCAACCAACTAAAAACAACTAAAGATAGACAATTGAAATGAAACATACATGAACTAGGCCTGTACTTAGGGTCACTAGGCGCATCATCAGGATGGCTAGGGTGCACCAAATCATCAATGGTGTTTATCTTCTGGTTGAGTGAAATAAGGGTCTCATTAGCGCGTTCCACTTCATCATGAGTAGCTCTAACACCATCTCTAATGTAGGCAAGCTGTCCAGCATTGATATTCTGATACTCATCAACTGACCTTTGAGTTAATTAGAACTCATTTGCCATAGTCTCAATCACACTTTGGAGTGTATACTCAATAGCCCGTTGGGCACTCTGAATGTTGGTTGTGATCTGGTTTAGGCGCGCATCTGCATGGGAATGTTTAACTCTAAAGTGAGTAACACTGATCTCCTTTATAACATCAACTTTGGAGAGAATGGGAGCAATATGAAACTGAGGAGGCGCGCTAGAGCTTGAACCATCAGGCACAACACGAGGCGCAGATCTTGAGATTTCAGCCATTAGTTTTTCAGGATTTTTCAGAGATAGCAAGCTTCAGTTCCTCAATATTCACAAGTGAGGCACTATCATTTGCCATCACAACCCCTTTCTTCAAAATATTATTGAATTCTCCACATAAAATATCTTTGAAAGATTTTAGTTTTTCTTCAATCTCTGCCTTTGTTAGCACATTTTCCCCCTTAAATGTATCAAGCAAGGACTCTAACTCAAAAAGTTTCAATGCTTGATTTTTGACATCATTTTGGAGCGCAGGTTGAGACTCAGGAATTTTAGTGACTGTTTGCTGGATAGAAAGGAGAATAGGCGCATAGTCAGGGGGCGCGCGTACGGTGGAAGGCATGCTAGGGTCAGAAAGGTTTTGAAGATGGTAAGAAAGTGGTGAAATTTTGGTAGATGGAATAGAAGGTGAACTGGAACTTTCAGTATGAGTGGAAAAGGAATTTGTAGTGTGGGAAGGTGAATGAGGAAGGATTGGAGAGATGGATTTAGTGGGAGTAGCAGAGTGGGATCGGGAAGGAGTGTTGGAATGAAATTTGGGGTTGGATTGAGTAGGGGTTTTGTCATTAGTACCTGAAGAATCACCTTTTTGAAGCTCCCCCTCTATTTGAGACTCCTTCTCAACTTCAATTTGAAGAGTCTGCTCCCACTCAACCTTATCACCCAACTCCTCACTTTCTGAGTAATCACCAAAGCTTTCATTAACCAAATTGATTGATGCCTCAGATCTCATTTTTGTAGGCACAGCAGCAAGAGGCACAATAGGAGAAGGCGCAATAAAGTTAGGAGCAGGCGCGAAAGATAAGGCGCGCGCTTTCATTGCATCAGCCATAAATTTCTTAGTCGCGCCAATAGCAGGCGCACCTAATGCTTTAAAAGACTCATCAATTACACGGGCTCCAACTTCAGCAGCCTTGGCATGCTTTTCAGCACTAACTATTTTCTTTTTTAATCTTCTCAATGGATTCATTTCCTTAGGTGCTTTTCTTTATCGACCTTGACTCTCAACGAAGGCACAGAAGCTACCAGGAACATGGGTATCATCCATCTTCTTCTTCCCTTGCTTCACCATTTTTCTCTTCACAATTGTCTCAATGTTCAAACCAGTCTCATCATCCTCCTTATCAGTGACATCCAAACCTGCCTGACGCGCATGCAATAGGCGCGCTTAAAGTGCCAATAGAGAGATAGGGCTCTTTTGGTTCAAGCGCGACATCCCAGTATTTTTTGTATTCTTTATATCAATGGGATTTTCGAAACTCAAGTAAGAACGATTTGTTAAAATCAGAAACTTCAGTGACTTGAAGTTCTGGATCTTCAGTAATGAGTTTGTTGATAGCTGGGTTATCTAGGAAGAGTTTAGTGAGGAGTCTACAATGGGATTTGTATTTGGGTTGCTATTTGGTTTGACGGGTTTTATAAGTGGTTATGGAGTCAGAAACATAAGTCATGATGACTTTGGGCCAATGAAGCTTGATTCTAGTAAAAATGGCGCTTGAGAATTCCCATTGGGGAACGCTGAACTTGTCAACATTTCCAGTTTTAAACATCACATATTTGCCAACCAGGTGCGCAATATGGTACATTAACTCCCTAAATTCATGAATTTTGAAGTTCTTGAAGTTACTAGAAAGGGTTGGGAGTTTGATGGTTTCCTCAGCCGCGACATACATAATGTTCTATTCCAAATTCAGAGGCGCGCCACATACTTTAAAGTTTAAACATTTACGGATCGAAGTATATGTGACTTGAATTGGATTTCCTCGAATAGTAGCATCAATAGTCGTAACTTTTACCCCATTCACAATTAGGTTTGTAATAGATGTAGAACTGAAAAACTCATCTACATACAAAGGCACGTAGTAGGACTGTTGCATGTTGAATATTGTAAAAATTCCACATCGCTTTAATCCGAGTCCGTTTTAATCCAAGTCTTGAGTTCATTTGCTGGTGAATCTTCTTCCGCAACCATTCCCTTGTGACGAGAGAATTTGGGATTATGATTGCTCTTTTTCTTCATGTACTCAAACTTCGGAATTGGGCAGCTTGATGCAAAGTGACCTGGTTTCCTGCAATTAAAACATACAAGATCTTATTTTGTTTTTGACTCATTGCTCCTTGTGAATTTTGTAGGAGCTCTGCTGCTAGATCTTTGAATTTTACTTGGTGCTCCTGGATTTGAGAATTTTCTAAACTTCTGGAATCTCTTCACAAATGAAGCGAAGTCTTCATCATCCATATCCAATAGCTCAGAAGTAGAAATTTTGGGGTCTAAGCTTTGCTCAACAGGCGCTTCTTCTTTGTGCGCCACCATTGCTATGTATTTTGACTTTCCTTCAGTTTCACTGATGCGCTGAAGTTTGAGTTCATAAACCTTGAGATTTGCATAAAGGTTTCTTAAAGTCCAATCATCCAAGGTTCCAACGTCTTCAATAGCGCTAGATTTGTGAAGATATCTTGATCCAAAAGCAGCAAGGAAATTAACATTCAATTCCTTATTAGAGAACTTCTTGCCAAGTGAAATACATAGATTGATAATTTTACAATAACGTTCATAGGTCTGTCTGAGAGTTTCACCAGGAAGTTGAGAGAAATTGTTGAACCTCTTTTGAACTTCATATATTTTGTTCTCCTTACAAACCGTGACTCCTTCAATATTCTTTTCAATAGCATCTCATAATTCATTTGCAGTAGCACAATGCATGACTTGTTATTTCATTGCAGTGCTTAGAGTGCTTAAGAGAATGTTTCTTGCTTTTCCATCATTACCAACTCTTCTTGCTTCTTATGCAGTCCATTCTTCCTTTGGTTTTTGAATGGTTGGTTGAGCAGCGTTAGTGCGTGGATTTGGATTCGCTTTCATTGGGATGTAAGGGCCATAAACCACAGTGTCATGAAGCCTTTCATCAATAGAGTTGAGATAGGTCAAGATGCTGAATTTCCATACGTCAAAGTGATCTTCATCAAAGACTGGAACATGTGTGTAGTATGCAGTTTCCATAGGTTTTGAGTTTGCCATATCGAATCGGCACCCAAGCTGTTAAGCTTGAAAAACAAAAAGAAGTTTTATAAAGGTGTTTGATCTGCTACCACTTGTTGGTCCCAAAGGGAAACAATGGTATGAAAAATACCTAGAGGGGGGTGAATAGCTTTTTTAAAATTCTTTTCTAACCCTTGAAAATTCAATTGCAAATGCGCACTAAGTCCTTTAAGCGTTATGAAAGACGCTCCAAAGATAGAGTGAAATGCACAGTGGAATTTAGTTAAGTAAAAAGAGCGTAAATAATGAAAAGAAGCGCGCGCACACACACACACTAAGTAATTTGGATTTAAGAGTGTGTAAAATGGAACTAAGCAATAACTCACAAACATAACAATACTCAAAATCTGCAAATGACAAACAAGCAAATAGTAAGATGAAATTGAAAAGTTGAAAGTAAATTGCAAAAAGTAAAGGAGCGCTATTTGGAGAGGTTCGATCATGAAAATATCTACATCCTCTACTAAGATGGTTAGTCTTGGATTTCTAATGGAGATCTTATATTATTAGTTTGATTACGGATGACAACTTTTGAGTATAATCAACTCAAGATCTATTATCTATGAAATAACAAATCCTAGACTAAAACCAGTGTATCTCTTCAAGAAAGATCTAAGTGATCAAACTTGAAGAGGTGAGTGTGTGTTCTTAGTTTCAAGGCTCTTTAGATCTATGAGATTGAGAGCATGAGAAAACTAAACAGTTACAAGGCTTTTAGGATCTGGGCTAGTGATGAATATATGAAGGTGATCTTGGAAATCTGGGAAATTTAAGAACAATCTTCAATTCTTCAAACTTTTCTCTCAAAGCGTGAATTCTAGCAACTTCAAAGGTTTTAAGTTATGAGGTATTTATAGTGAGCTTGAGAAATGTATCCATTGAGAATCTATGTGTTGTAGCTCGTTGATTGGAGCACGTCCAATTATATCGTTAGACACAAAGTATCTGAGAGTTGTTGAGGAAAGATGTCTTCATCTTGAGTGCTCTCAAAACTTTGATTCACCGTTGGATTCTGGCTTTGAGTTTGAATACTGGAGTCTTCATATCTTTACAAGTCCTCAAATTTGTCTAAGTGTTGAATGGGAATGAATTGGGGCACATTAAAATACTAGGCGCGCTATATGCACATAGGCGCGCTAGTTTAAGAAAGGCGCACCAATCTTTTAGGCGTGCACCATTGGAATGTGGCGCATCATTTGAGATAGGCGCACTAGTTGATTTGGGCGCACCATGTACTGGGCGCGCTAAATTGAGGTTGAGGCGTACTGTAGCTTACTGACAATTAGAAAATTTCTGACATTGATCCTATTACAAAGAATAATCTATAAAATGAACTATCTAAAAAATGAAGTATACATACTTTTTACATAGGGTCCTAAAGTAGATAAAATATAACTGAGGTAATGTATCAATCAAATCTAACATTAAAAACATGAGATATAAGTGGGCATACCCAAGAGATCCCATAAACTAATCTTATTTTGGTCGTATTGATCACCAACATCACTCATCCTATCATGCTGCGGTGCAAAATCAAACGAGTTAGTAGTGTGTATGTGTTGCAATTTGGTTTTATAATGGTACTTATTTGATGGCACTTGTGTGAGATTCTGAGACTTTTGGCTAACGACTCCCATATGTAATAAGACCACCCCAAATTTTTTATTTTTTTTATTGTTTTTAGTTTTTGTAGTTTAAATAGTAGTTTTATAGTATTTGTTTTGTTTTACTCGAGGACGAACAAAAGATAAGTTTGGGGGTATTTTATGGATGTGTTTTCTTCCATTCAAATAACATATTTCTATGACTTATTATATTCTCAATCATGGGCGTTTTGATGGTTTTTGGAGTGTTTATAAGTATAGGGAAGGAGCGAAAGAATGCACGGATTCATGTACGTTAAAAGCGCGAAAAGAGAGGATAAAGAACAGACCAGAACATAAATATAAAGAGATGTGACCTTTGAGAAATCAAATCCATTGGATATTACTCGAAAAGAGCTTTCCAACGATAGTTTACACGTCCAAATCGGAGTTCGTATGAAGAAGTTATAGCCTTTGGAAGTTTGCGCGGGCTCCTGGGGAATTTCGGCCATCAGCACTTAATTTCTCCTTTTTCAACAAGGAATCATAGGGTTTTTCCTATTTTTACACCTCCTTAGCTCTAGTATAAATAGAACACTCTATCCACTTTATTTTATACATGTTTTATTCAAGATTCAAGGATTGTAATCAAGGATTCATCAATTCATTTCAGGTTTTGATGTTCTATAATTTATTCTTTGTTCTTGATTTTATTAGTAGCTAAATATTTAGATTCATGGATTGGTAGTAACAAATACTAGATCTCTATGCTATAGATTTAATTCTTTCATTCAATCTTAATTCTTGTTCATCAAAATATTCTTCATGATTAATTCTTTAGTTTCAATTATATGTTAAGATATAAATTGGCTTTAGAATTATTGGATATATATTGTTTCACTAGTGTGGGTGATTATACGTTGACCACTATTTTGATGATTAGATTCAATTGAGGACCTAGCGGAAGTCAAAAGAATTTAGGTTCATGTGTTCTTGAGTGCTTCATGAATTTCTTGCATGTTGTATAGACCTAGCGGAAAGTATTAACATAAAGGAAATAATAGGATTGCAATCCGACGACCGAACCGTCTTAATTCTTACTAAAGTGAAAGAACCCAAAAATGAGATTGATCTTTTTATTATGAGCATAATATAGAGTGAAAGTATTTGTGAACCCAATTCGTGAATCTATTCGTTAATCTTGATTTTATTTGTTCTATTAGTTTAATTTTAGTTATTGTTTTACTAGTTAAATTATTCAAAACCAAAACCCCACTATTCACTTTTCTGTTTTAATTACATTCTTGTTAATCCTTCAAGTCTCTGTGGATTCGATCATTGCTTGTGCATACTACTACAGCGGTAACTAGTACATTTGCTAGGTATTTTAATTAGAGGGAGATTTTCTCCATCACTATGCTATTGATTTTATTCTTTCATTCAATTTATATTCTTGTTTATCAAATATTCTTCATTCTAATTCTTTAGTTTCAATTATATTTTGAGATATAATTTGGCTTTAGAATTATTGGGTATTAATTACTGCGGTAACTCGGGCATTGATACATTGACCACTATTTTGATAATTAGATTCAATTGAGGACGTAACTGAAATCAAAAGGATCTAGGTTCTTATGTTCTTAAGTTCTTCACAAAGTTTTGGCATATTATGCGGACGTAACTGAAAGTATAATATAAAGAAGATATTAGGATTGCAATCGCACACCAAACTGTCCCAATCCTTACTATTGTGAACGAACCCAAGAATAAGTTTGATCTTGTTATTGTGAGCATAGCATAGAGTGAATGTATTTGTGAACCCAATTCGTGAATCTATTCGTTAATTTTGGTTAAATCTTGTTCTTATTTATTTTCATAGTTTAATTTTAATTATAGTTTTAGTAGTTTTAAACAAAAAATCGAACCCCCTTTGTTTATTTTTCTACTTTTAATTTATATTCTTGTTAATCCTTCAAGTCTCTGTGGATTTGACCCTTGCCTGTGCATGCTACTACACCGGTAACTAGTACACTTGCTAGATAATTTAATTACAGTGAGATTTTCTCCAACAACCACCATATTTTTACACCACACCACCATTAATAGTCCATACAATATTGATACCACTAAACCCACCACTATATATAAAAAAAACCCAATCCATTACAAATCCAAATAATAATAAGAAAAATTATAAACAAAAACTAAGCACAATTACAACAACATGTAAAAACCACCACCTATGCCCAACCAAAACACTACCACCTCCCCACTACCATAACCACCGAGTCACTGCTTCAAATCCCACTACCTACTGTCATTACCACCACGAACCCAAACATTTCCCATAACCAACACCAATTTTATTGACCAAAACACACCCACAAATTAGGGACTCCATTAAATCAAAATTAGATCAACAATAAAATCGACCAAATTTATCAAAATAACCAAAAAAGTTCAAAATCTCATATATGAGATTGGGAATGTGTATCACGCCCTGGCACAATAAAAAATTGATTTCTCGAATTCGTCGCTCCATATCTAGGATCGATTTCGACGTCATCGTCCCAATAGCTTGAATAAAAAAGAGTGGTTTTTTTTTTCAAGGAATGAAGTTGAGAGAAGGGCAATGAACTGATGCTAGTGGAGGAGGAGTGTGAATACCCACCAAAAATCTGATGATGCCCGTAATCAGAAATTTGACTGACTTATATCAGTTTGCTCGGATGGGAAGTAATCAAGCAGGCATTTACTCAAATAAGAGTTTCCATGCAACATTTCATTTTAGGCCTTATGTATTGAGTAAAAGGCCATAAGATTCAGATTCGGAAGTCAAATCCGGCGAGGGGAGATTATTGAGCAATCACCCTTCCCAACCCATAAATGGGACTTTTAACTTTGTTTAAATTTAAATCTAGTGTGTGTGAACTTACCTTGTGTATTTTGAATTAAATAAAATAGAGGGTTTTAATATTTGAAAGGTAAAAAGGATAAAAAAAAAAAAAAAAAAAAAAAAAAAGTAAACACATGAGAGAAAAACATTATGCCCATATGCAGACTCAACCGCACGGACGCAAGTAAAGGCATCGGTTGAATTGACAAGTTAACCACACGGAGAAGAACTCAACCGCACATTTAAACATGCCACTTGACTAGAAACTGACCAGAGTTGATTCATCATTTGACCAGAAAGTTAGAAATGATGATCAACAATACAAATTAACTACTGAAAATTACAGAATATGAGTTCTAGTTACATATACGGGTGATGATGATAAAATGATCATCCTAGAGTTGCAATCACTAGAAAAAATGGTTCCCAAAATGATTTCTCCTCATCCTTGAAGAATAAAACCATTTCTACATAATCCATCCCAAATATCTACACTACAAAAAAAAAAAAAAAAAAAAAAAAAAAACCATTTGGGTCGGTGAAATCCCGTCCTTAATACTATTAAGCGGAATTAGGGTCGGGAAAGTGGCATCCTAAATAACATGCGACTCTAAAAGACTAAGAGTTCAACAACAAATGAGAGTTCTGTTACTCCTTTAGGACAATTTTCATACAAGTCACTCTCAGCATCTTCTAAGCGCCTGTAAAAATTTCTGACATCTTCATTGGACCCCCTAACATCTTCAAAAGCATCTTCAAAATCAACATCGTCATTAGATATGTGTTCATTATTACTCGGCTAGTCATTTGATAATGGTGGAACCCCCATTCCCTCTTGGACTAAAGAGACCATATTGGTAGTCATACCAACTTCAACTGTTGTAGGATCATTTAACATGTCTACCTCGGAAGTATAAGAATTTATGTTCAACCCACTCACGAGGTTCTCCCCATGACGGTTCCAAACTATATAACTTTTATCAAAGCCATGCATCTCTATATGTATCTTTACCATCTCTAGGTTTCTGTAATAACGATTTCGGCACTTACTACACGGGCAATATATCACATCTGTATCTTTATCTCTAAATGCAAAGATTAAGAAAGCATTAACCCCATCTTTATACTGCTTTGAAGTCCAATTTTTTAACCCAATCCAACTTTTATCCATAACCACTTTAATGCACTGTTACCATGTATAAAAAACAAAATTATAAGTACTTGGAATATTTTAAGTAAAAGACACACGAAAAAAAATTGCTTAATATTCACAGCTCACTGAAGTAACTATATAATCCATTTATAGCTACAAAATATGAAAGGGTTAACCGAATAATAAGGATACTATATCCAACCAATCACATACTCCCTCTGTCCCAAAATAAATATTGCCTTTGATTTGTCAACGTTTTTATGAAATTTACATTTTGACATTTATTTTGGGACGAACTAAAAAAAGTGCGACATTTATTACGGGACGAACGGACGGACTAAAATGTTATTGATGGTGTAGTGGTAACTCAGGATAAGAAAAAGAACAGAGTTTAAATAAAAAATAAAGGCATAAGCTATAAATGGATTTTATCTCAAACTCGTTCAGATGATCCCAACAAAAATTTCAAAATATCATACTCCCTCCGTCCCAAAATGAATATCTAAAATAAATAAATCAAATATGCTCTCGTTCAAGAGCAAATTTGATTTTTTTTAATTTGAACATTTATTTTAGGACGGAGATAACACTATGTTTCAAGCATTACTGCGCATGAAAAATATTCAATTCAACTAAAGTAACCCAACTTGGGACAGATACCTACTGTATAAATAAAAGTTATGCAGTTATACATAAGCCCCCAACTTCAAGTACAATAAAAAAATTGAACTCAAAAGCATGGTAAACAATACATGAATACCTTAAGATGACCCGTAAAAATCACACTTAATCTCACACATACAGATTAAAGATGAAAACCATACACACAGACTCAAAATCATAAGAATCAAGTGAGAGATAGAGATAGAAGTAATACCTCGTAATTGAATGCACAACTACTGATGGAGAAATTGAACGAGCGGATGAAATCAAACCAACAATTGATATCGAGTTATTCAAGGTCGACAATCGAAAGGGAATGAGAGAGGGAGTAGAGGGGAGGTGCGGTAAAGAGGGAAGTGGGCGTCAAATTAGGTAGGGGGTTTAGGGTTTTCTTCTTTTTTTTTTTTTTTTTTTTTTTTTTTGCGTTTTCCTTTTGTGAATTGATCACGTATTGAGCTTTTCTAAAAACCAGCCATCCTATCAAACACATCTTGGACCCAAATAAAAATATTAATTAACGTGATGAGCCTGTGACTAATTAAGGAACTATTAGGGTCTCTCTATGTCGGTGGTCTCAAAAAGTGTTGTCCCTAATAGTGACTTTTTTTTGTAGTGCAAATAAAAATACAATAAAACATATTTAAATGCTAGATAATAAATAATTACTTGTTATTTAAGACAATAAATTATATATAGGGGAAGTGTTGGGGTTTGCACTATCATGCGCAGTGGAATAAACCCAAAAGCCTAGATCCATACAAGATGATTAAATTAACATCGAGATGAATTTAGAATACTAACCGCGATGATGCTTTAAAATTTTCGAATCTTCAATCTTGCTTCTTCGCGCTTCTTGAATCACGATCACAAGAACACGACTTCAATTGATGAATCATGAACTTGAAGGAGTTGATATCATCTATGTGTATCCACATGCGAATGAATATCAAGAACTCTTCTTGATCCGTATTGCTAGATCCGATAAAAACTATTTCTATGAAGGCTATATGAATTTATTCTTTGATCTTGAGATCTCGGAATAAATATGTGTTACCAAACTCTTTGGAGGATCTCTTATTGATACAACTAGTCAAAATCCCCTCTAAACACGAAATCAGATTTTATCTCTGGTGGTCATGCACAGCCAAGTCCTTTAGGCAGCTCGGCTGAGTCCTTAAGGTGGAGTGGTCGTGCACTATGTTCAGAAAACAACTTTCATTCTGTAACTCGGGCTTGGCCGAGTTGTGTATAAGACTCGCCCGAGCAGCACGGCCGTGTCTTATACTATACCCGGTCGTGCACCTCAGAAATTCACTTTTAGCCTTTTAATTGATTCGTTCTTTTGTATGTGTCCCCATAAGATTATATTAACTTGGCAATGAGTCGGACCAAGGCCATTCTCATAAATCATGAGCGGACTCTAGCACGCTATCAGGATTACCCATTTAATATAACTTGTCAAAGTTCGTGAATCCTTTATAGAATACTCCCTCCATCCCACATCACTTGAGACCTAAGAGGTTGGCACAATAACTAATAAAAAAGAATAAAATAAGAAATATGTGTGGTGGAAAATGAAGAGAGAGAATGAATGGGGTTAATAGTAGGTTGGTTGAATGAATTGTGTGGTAAAAAATGAAGAGAGAGAATAAGTGGGTGGGGTAGATTGAATATAAAATTATAAAAAGATTACCATTTTGGGAAGTCTCAAGTGAAGTGGGACGAACCAAAATGGAAATAAGTCTCAAGTGAGGTGGGACGGAGGGAGTATATCACAACACCTTTGTCCACGATGTCATTGAGCATAAGCCATGGTCAATTGTCAACTTACAATGCCCAATACTTTTATCGATTCCATATATATTGATAATACAAATGACATTGATTTTATCAATTCATTTGAGCATGGCCATGCATTTCTTCAATACTATTCATCGAAGGGCCCAAGCTTGACATCTCTCACGAAGAGGGACAATTTCCATCTTGACTTATTATACTTCCCTACATAACTTTGATCATGCCAATCATACCCTTTATAATTACTTGGTTAAGAGTAACCTTTGAATATATCAAACATGATATCCATTATGTGGAAGATCATAACAATCTCAGGTGTATGGATTCTAGTGATATAACTATTAAGAGGTTTAATTATGACATTCTACCATGACATAAACCTCATAGGTGGGTCATATCCAATATATGTTCACCAACATATACCCATAAGTTTAACTTGTATCAAATACACATAATCATCATATGATTATTTAATTAAACTTATACTAGTTCTTCATAAGTACTAGGGACCGAGATCATTATAACAAAACATGTAACAACAAATAATAATCTAAAACATCTCTTTATATAATGAATAAATGTTAACAAAACATCATTCAAACAACGTGCCTAGGTCATAACACCAACAATCTCCCACTTGTACTAGGCCCAATCACTCATGTATGTAATACCCATGGACCTAACATACCATCATGTTTAGCTTGAGGAAGTCCCTTTGTTAGCGGATCAGCTATGTTATCATCAGTTGGTACCCTGCATATTTTCACATCCTCCCTCTCTACGATTTCTCGAATAAGATGAAAACGCCTAAGTATGTGTTTGAATCTTTGATGTGCTCTTGGTTCCTTTGCTTGAGCAATAGCATCATTATTGTCGCAATAAAGGTCTATTGGATTAGCAATGCTAGGAACCACCTCTAATTCAGTTATGAATTTCATGATACAAACATCCTCTTTAGCAGTATCCGATGCAGCTAAATACTTAGCTTCAGTTGTAGAATCAGCTACTGTACTTTGCTTACAACTCTTCCAGCTTACAGCACCACCGTTTTGCATAAACACAAAATCAGATTACGATCTATAGTCATCCTTGTCAGTTTGGAAGCTTGCAACTGTGTAACCCTTTAAAACAAGATCATCTTCCAAACCTCCATATATCAAGAACGAGTCTTTAGTCTTTCTCAAGTACTTAAGAATCATCTTGACTGCTATCCAGTGACTCTCACTGGGATTTGATTGGTATCTACTCGTCATGCTTAAGGCATAAGAGACATCCGTTTTAGTACATATCATGGCATACATAATGGATCCAATTACTGAAGCATATGGGATTCCATTCATGCGTTCTCGCTCATCAGTTGTCTTAGGATACTGAGTCTTGCTAAGACTTTTACCATGTAACACTGGCAAGTTACCTCATTTAGAGTTTTCCATGCAGAACCTTTTAAGAAACTTGTCAATGTATGTACTTTGACTTAAACCAATCAATCTTTTAGATCTATCACAATAGATCTTAATACCAAGGATATAAGAGGCTTCACCCATATCTTTCATTGAAAAGCAATTTCCTAACCAAGTCTTTACAAACTGAAGTACAGAAACATCATTTCCAATGAGCAATATGTCACCAACATATAGCACCAAAAATAATACTACGTTCCCACTAATTTTCTTGTATACACAAGGTTCATCTTCGTTTTTTATGAAGCCAAACTCTTTGACCGATTCATCAAATCGAAGATTCCAACTCCTTGAGGCTTGCTTTAATCCATAGATGGATTTTTGCAACTTGCATACCTTATTAGAATTTTCTATATTTACAAAACCTTCAGGTTGTGTCATATACATATCCTCAAGTAAGTTCCCATTAAAGAATGCTGTTTTGACATCCATTTACCATATCTCATAGTCAAAATATGCGGCTATGGAAATTAAAATCCTTATAGACTTGATCATTGCTATGGGTGAAAAGGTTTCATCATAGTCGATACCATGAATATGCCTATAACCTTTCGCTACGAGTCTAGCTTTATAAGTATGCACCTTTCCATCCATGCCAGTTTTCTTTTTGAAAACCCATTTTCATCCTATGGTTTTTACACCTTCGGGTGCATCAATCAAGTTCCAAACTTGATTATCATACATGGATTGGATTTCAGATTCCATGGCTCCAAGCCACTTATCCGAATCAGGAGATGATATCGCTTCTTGGTAGGAAGTAGGTTCATCATTCTCAATGATTTCTTCTTTGTTGGTCCCAAAGGCCAACAAGGGTATTAAAAATAGCTAGAAGGGGGGTGAATAGCTGTTTTAAAATTCTTTTCGTACCCTTGAAAAACTCAATTGCAAATGCGCACTTTATCAAGTAAGCGTTATGAAATGCGCCTAAGTGAGTGAGTGAAATGCACAGCGGAATTTAGTAATGAAAATAGGCGCAAAGTGTGATAAAGGGGCGCACACACACTCTAAGTATTTTGGCTCAAAGTGGTTGAAATAAGGAACTAAGGCAAATGATATAACAACACAACACAATTCAGTTCAATCAATCTACAATGAGTAAACAAGCAAATAGTGAGTGAAAATAATAACTTGAAAGAAATGACAAGATAATAACACAAGGTATTTGGAGAGGTTCGATCAATGAAAGATCTACGTCCTCTACCAAGATGGTTAGTCTTGGATTTCTAATGGAGATCTTATATAATGAGAGAGTGTTACAAATTACAACTTTTGAGCTTCTACACTAACTCAAGATCTAATATTCTATGAATGAACAAATCCAAAACAATAACCGGTGTATCTCTAAAAGATGGATCTAAATGATCAAACTTAAAGAGGTGCGTGTGTGGATTTAGGATCAAGGCTCTTTAGATTTTTATGATTTAGTGCACAATGAAACTAAAGTGTTATAGCTTGAAGATCTGGGCTAAGGATGAAGGTATGAAGATGTTCTTGAGGAAATCTGGAAAAACGAAGGCAATCTTCAAATCTTCAACAAATGCTTTGAGAGAGAAATTCTTGAAATTCTTAGCAAAACTCAGCAACTTCAAAATGTTGAAGTTATGGGGTATTTATAGTGAACTTCAAAAACTAGCCGTTGGAAATCCTTGTGGATAAGATGAGCTGTCGCTCGTTGATTGGAGCATGCATATATTATGGCCATTTTGACACTCAACATAAATGTGACCATTGAGGACACGTGTCAACAGATTAGGCGCATATGTATCTTTTAACCACCGTTGGATCATTGGCGTAATTTGAATTCTCTTCAAGTCTTTGAGTCTTTAATAAATCACTGAGTGTTGAATAAACACTTTGAGGCGCATTGAGCCAAAAGGCGCATAGAGACTGCGTGCGCTAAGGTATATGGGGCGCATAGCGCGTGACATAGCTTATAAAGAAATCCTTATGCGCGCGCTCTATATAACACATGGCGCGAATGTAGAAGGCGCGCGGCGCGTGGCGCAGGAGGCGCATACGCGCGGCTCAAACTCACTGAGTGATTTTTCTTGAAACTTGATCTTCTTGCCCTATTTCTAAGCATATTCTATAACAATGGACAACTTAAAAAATGAAGTATAAATACTTCTTACATGTGGGTCTAAAGTCCATGAAATAAAACTTAGGTGATGGATCAATCAAGTCTAATAAATCCTATTACATTAAAACTGAGATATGTGTGGGCATACCCAACAATCTCCCCCTATTTGATTGATGCCATTACCTACTATATCAAGGACAAACATTATACTTGATAAAAACATGTCCAAATGAATGAAATTGGTAATTCATGTCTCAAGTTAATGCACACACTAGTCCAAAATATAGATTTCTAATCTATTCCAATAAGAATAAAGAATTACATATTGAAAGATAGAAACAACAGTTTAACACATTCAAAATGATATATGATTTTTAGTTTTGAAATGTGTTTAAACCAAGTTTAAACTTAATGCATGAAAGTATGAAACACATTCAATATGATGCATATGAATTTAAACAATATTCGTTGTTCTACAAACAAGGAGTTTGAGTGAACAAGGTTTGATAATAAGTGATGCATTGTTCTCATTAAAACTTGGGGTGTAAGAGTTACAAATTACAAGTTTCGAATAGAACAAAAGCAAAAAGGTGCTAAAACAAGTAAGCACAAAATCACTAACACAAAAGAGTTGATTCTATTACAAAAAAGGTTCTAATAACATAATCAAAAAAATAGAAACTAAGGGTTGGGAGGCGCATCATCTTCCTTCAATCCTTCAATGATCTCAGAAACAGAGCGCTGAATCTGTTTAGCGAGCTGATGACTACGGTTCGCTAAGCCCTGAGTGTCAGTGACACTGGAGTGAGTGGCAGTGATACCGTCTCTAATGTAACTCAGGTGATTCACATTGATGTTTTGGTATTCATCAATGGAGCGCTGAGTGATTTGCTGCTGCTGTGAAATATTTTCTTCTAAGATTTGAATGTGAGCTTCAATGGCATTTTGAGCCGTGATAATATCAGAAGAAATATGTTCGGCGCGTCTGTCAGAGCTTGAGTGAGCAGCAGTGAAGTGAGTAACGACCAATTCTTTCAAGACATCCAACTTTGATACTAGCACGTTCATGTTGGATTGAGACGCAGCAGACTGAGGTATGAAAGTAGGTGCAGAAGTGGTGGTTTGCGCCTGATCAGTATGAGGTTGAACCTGAGTCTGCGCCGGAGGAGGAGAAGGAGCAGAAAGTTTGTCCTTGAGAGAGTTCATCTCCCCCTTAATGGCAGCGATCTCTTCTGATTGATCAGTGAGTAAGGAAGTAAGAAGCTCAAATTGAGACTTTATTTGAGTCTGTCCTTGCTCTAAATTTGCTTGCCCCTGCTGCAAAGAATGAAGAATGGAAAGTACCTCGCTCAAATCGGGAGCAAATGGAGGAGGCGCAGGGGTAGACAGGGGCGCATTATCTTGAAGGGGCGCAACAGGAGATGGAGGCGCATGAGGAGGTGAATGAGTAGGAGACTCAAATTCATCTTCAGTTTCAACATCAACAGTTTCAACAACAACTGTTTCCGTTGGGATTTGATCTGGTCTAGAAAAAGGTGGAGGCGCAACTGGAGAAGGAGTGCGCTGAGGGATGGTCTCTTGCTCCCCCTGAACTGGTTCCTCTATGTCTGAAACATCATCGCCAAAAAAATCAGAGAGGAGTTGTACTCTTGACACTTTGGTCTGTTGAAATTTGAATGGAGGCGCACGGGGAGTGGGGGCGCGTTGAGTAGGCGCGCGCTGGGTAGGCGCGGGAACAGAAGGCATTTTCTCAATATCCACACTTGATCCAGCGCCTTTCATGCGCTCTAGCTTCTCTGACTCAGCAGCTTGTTTGGCTTGAAAATCTTCATCTCTTTTTCTTTGAGCCTCAAGTCTGCTGGCTTCCTGCGCTAGCCTTAGATCACGCTCTTCATCAGTTTCAAATCTGGTACGTTTGATAGGTGCACGAGGAGGGTCATCAACTACCCGTTTTCCTTTGCTTTTCTCTGCGCCTGGCAAGGGATCAGCGCTTTGTCTAGCGCTTGCCTTCACTGCGCTCTTTATTAATGGTGCGCCTTTAAGAGCTGGCGCATCATCTGACTCTGTGTCTTCATCAACTAAGCCTTCAACAGATTTGATTTGAATTCCCTTGGCGCGCTTCGTAGGCTTCTTTCTGCGCTTCTTGAGGTCCAAATTCGCTTTACCAAACGTTGGAACATCATTGATCTTATACTCAGGATTCTCATTCAAAAACTTAACTAACTCAGGGTAAGTTAGAAAAAGTTTTGTGAGAAGAAGGCAGTGAGAGCGGAATCGGGTCTTTCCATCACTCTTGTTCTTCACAATTTATCAATCTGCTCACGCAACGTCTTGAACAGAATGTGAGGCCAGTGAAGCTTCTCTTTGGCCATGATGGCAGCTGTGTATTCCCATTGTTCCACCGTGAATCGGTTCACGTTCCCAGTTTTGAAAACAATTGAAGTTCCCACCAAGTGCGCAATGTGAGTCAAGAGTTCTCCACCACCTCGAATTTCAGTGTTTTTGATATTATTTTGAAGTGTGGGAATATTCAGAAGTGAAGCAGCCATCCTGTTCTGATCATCAATAGAGTAAGTCATCGGACGCCCAATAATGCGATCTTCACCCGTAGATGGAAAACCGAGTAAGTGTCGAATCACAGATGAGGAAATATGGACGTCAACATTTTGAACGCGAGCCTCAATCCGGTAGTGAGTGCGTCCATTTACATCAATTTCCACTAGAACAGCAGTGGAAAAGAACTCATCCACGAGGAGCGCAGAATAGAAAGTTTGGTCCATGGTGAATAAAGGGAGCAGACCAGCTACGCGCAGGGTTTCAATTATTTCTCTTCCAATCACTTCACCAGATAACTCTAATAGATCAAGAGTTTCTTCAAGTTTGAAATTTGCAAGGTCCTGAAAAAATATTGATTGATTTTAGAAGTGAAAGAGGCGCGTAGAAACATAAGATGAACAAAGTAACATAGGCGCATAAAGAAATGAGAGGCGCATAATAGAATCAGGCGTATAAAATCGTAGAGATTCAAGGCGCATGATTGAATTAGGCGCATGAAATTTTAAAGGCGCAAAGAGTTACAAGGCGCATATTATGGTTCTATGTAAATACTAAGGAAAAATTAAAACAACAAGATTTGACTAAGTACAAAGTTAGGCGCATAAGGTTTTAGGCGCAGAATAATTTAGGCACATATACAAGTAGAGGCGCAGAAAGCATTCAGGCGCATAAAAAATAGGCGCATAAAGAAGTACATAGGCGCATATCGTGTGAAAATTTTTACTTAGCAAAAACAAAACAACAAGTATTCAAATGAAAGAAATGAAAATCAAAAAGTTCAAATTTTCGAAAACAAGATAGAAAATTTTAGAGACCAAAACATGCAAGAATGACGAAGAACGACCCTTGAATGCTCGAAGAACACCAAGAACACGAAAATCATGAAACTTCACCAAAACAGACAAATAATATATCAAAATGACCGCATGACAACAAGGAATCTAAATATGTAAACAAAAACATGAACAAATCAATAATGAAAGCACAATGAACAAAAGAAGAACCGAAAAATTTGAAAAGTTTTGAAACCAAACATTCAGATTTGTAACAAAGAAAGCATTGATCGTTGAAATGTTGGATACTATAGGTTCGAAATCATGAATAGAACACAACCCAACAAACGATATAGAAAACGGATCATCGAAACAAGAAAAATCAAGGATAAACGAATCCGGGTTTGAAAAATAACGAGGAACAGAAAAAAATGACGAAAAGAAAGAAAAAAAAAATCAGAAACTTAAAGAGTTAAAGGGTTTAGAATTCATACCATTTCGTCTTGTGTAGATGATGAGGCTTTCTTAAGACCCATAAACGTATGTATATATATAGAAAATGAAGAGGAAAATGAGAGAAGATGAAGGTAGAGAGAGAGAGAGAGAGACGGGGAGAGAGATAGAGAAATAGAGTTGGTGAGGAGAGAGGAAGGTGATGATGAATTTATAGGTTAGGTTTAAAATTTGCACTGATAAGAAAAAAAATACAGTCAAAAATTTTAAAAATATGGGAAGTTGAAAGGATGGCTTTAATGAGGGATTTGAAAAAGGCGGCTAATCATGACTGGCGCATTTATGAGGGATTTTGAGATTTGAAGTGCATTAAATGCTGAATGACACAAAGTACGACTGATGTGACATCTTGGTTTTTGAAAAACTGCTCCACTTTCCCTTTAAGTGTATGAGCAATTTTGACTAATTTTTGCACAAACACCAAAAACATCTATTTTGGTGTAAGTTTGGGGTGCAAGAAATATATCCCAAAAAATAAAATTTTTTGAAAAGCGTAAACGAGGGAAAAATTTAATTGCACAAGTACCCTTGAACAATTAATGGAATGTCAAAAGACATAGATTCCTATAATAAATGAGCAGAATAAACATACCTGGTACTTGTGTATTTAATACGTTCAATCATTGAAATTAAATTTTGAGAATTGATTGAGCCGCAATAGTTAATGCGCGCATGAAGGGGCGCATTACTTCAACAAGGCGTATTACTTATCAAGGCGCATTACTCATCAAGGCGCATTACTCATCAAGGCGCGCAAAGATGGTTGAGGGCGCATAAAAGTTTGAAGTGCATTGGATGCTAGGCGCGCATGGATTGATAGGCGCGCAGATATTGAGCGCACAGAAAATGAGAGATGGGCGCGCAGTTAGTAAGGCGCATAGGTGGCGCATAGTTTCCTTGAAACTTTGAAAAATTGATTTAACATTTGTACCTAATATACTCAACTCAACACAACATAAAATCATTAGTATTGCCAAAACTATATTGAATTTAGTTGAGTTCAAGCATACCCATTTCACCTCTCAAAAACATGAACCGTTTCGCGTCGAGTGCTTTCGTTAGAATGTCGGCGATTTGATAGTCGGTTCCCACGTGTTCCAAATGTATATTGCCTTTCTCCACGTGGTCTTTGAGGAAGTGATATTTGATGTCGATGTGCTTGGTCTTTGAGTGCATGACAGGATTTTCAGAAACCGCAATTGTTGATGTGTTGTCGCAGTAGATGGGACAATTTTCTTCGATGATATCATAGTCCACCAAGTGCCACTAGTGCTTTTCCTATCAATTGTGCATGCTGCATAATCCGCATCTGAATAACCTACAAGTTTAAAATTCGAATCTTTGGTGTACCAAAGTCCAAGGTTAACAGTGCCAGAGAGATATCTTATAATACGTTTGACAGCAATTAAGTGTGCTTCTCTAGGGTCGGATTGATAACGAGCACAAACACAAATACTAAACATAATATCAGGCCTACTAGCAGTAAGATAAAGGAGTGAGCCAATCATACCTCGATAGAGCGTTTGATCAACACGTTTACCTTTTAAATCTTTGTCGAGTTTGTTGCCGGTAGCCATTGGAGTATCGTATGATTTAGCGTTCTCAAGTCCAAACTTCTTGATTAAGTCCTTTGTGTATTTGGATTGTTGATAAAAATGCCTTCACTCATTTGCTTGATTTGAAGCCCGAGGAAGAATGTGAGTTCTCCCATCATGCTCATTTCAAACTTGCTCTTCATTAGTTTCTCAAAACGCTTGCACAACAATTCATTAGTAGAACCAAATATAATATCATCAACATAAATTTGAACAAGTAATTTATGACCATTATGTTTGGCAATGAAAAGAGTTGTATCGATTTTACCGCGAGTGAAGCCTTTTTCGATGAGAAACTTTGATAGTGTATCATACCATGCTCTTGGTGCTTGTTTGAGTCCATACAAAGCTTTCTGGAGTTTGTACACATGATTTGGAAATTGTGAATCTTCAAACCCAGGTGGTTGAGCAACATAGACTTGTTCTTGAAGTTCAGCATTTAGAAACGCGCTCTTCACGTCCATTTGATATAACTTGAAGTTCTTGTGAGCGGCGTAAGCTAGAAATAATCTGATAGCTTCAAGTCTTGCTACGGGCGCAAAAGTTTCATCGTAGTCAATTCCTTCTTCTTGCCTATAGCCTTGTGCAACCAATCTTGCTTTGTTTCTCGTGATGATTCCATTCTCATCCATCTTGTTCCTGAACACCCATTTCGTACCAATCACTCCATGATCATTTGGTCTTGGAACTAGAGTCCAAACCTTACATCGTTCAAATTGATTGAGTTCTTCTTGCATTGCAACAACCCAATTAGGATCTTGGAGCGCTTCATCAGCCTTTTCGGTTCAATTTGAGAGATAAAAGCAGTGTAAGCATCAAAGTTTGTAGCTCTCCTTGTACGAACACCAACTTGTAGATCACCATGATATTAGCAATTGGGTGACCTCTAACTTCACGAATTTCAGGAGGTAAGTTAGGTTGAGTCGTAGAAACTTGAAGGTCTTCAATTGGTACATCTTCACCAGATTCAAAGTCATTAAAATTTGGGGGTTGAACTGGCTAGAATAGAAATTGGGTTTACACCAGATGCACAGTAGAAATAGGCCCGTGAGAGGAATCATGAGGCGCATCATTTGAGTGAGGCGCAATAGAGGATTCACCAGGCGCATTATACATTGAATTAGGCGCATTTGATGTAGATGGATTTCCTTGTGTTGATAAATTCTGATCTTGAGTGGGCGCAACATAAATAGGAGCACCTGTATCATTTAGCTCAATAGAATCATCAGCAACATTTGGAGCCAAATGTGGCTCAAGGAGAGAATGTTCATCAAAAGTAACATGTACAGATTCAACTATCACTAATGTAGTTCTATTAAAAACACTAAAAGCTTTAGAGTGTTTGGCATACCCAACAAAAATACCTTCGTCGGCTTTGGCATCGAATTTACCTCTATGTTCGTTTCCGTTGTAGAGGATATAACATTTGCAACCAAAGATCTTGAAGAATGCAATGTTGGGAGTTCTACCACGCCAAAGTTCATACGGAGTCTTGTTGTGAAGTTTGTTGATGAGGGAACGATTTTGAGTAAACATGCAGTGTTGATAGCTTCTTCCCAAAAGTACTTAGGCAATTTAGCTTCAGCTATCATCGTCTTTCCCGCTTCAATCAACGTTCTATTCTTTCGTTCAACAACGCCATTTTGTTGAGGACTCCGGCGGTTGAAAAGTTGTGATCTATCCCATGATCTTCACAATATCGAGCAACACCGTTGTTTTTGAATTCTGTTCCATTGTCGGATCTAACACTAACGATGTCATCTTCTTTTTGGGTTTGGAGCAGTCGAAATAAGGTAGTGAGAATATCATAACAATCATCTTTTGTAATCATCATCTCTCCACCCATGTATATCTTGAATAATCATCCACCACAACTAGAGTATACTTGTTTCTTCTAATACTTGCGGTGGAAACTGGTCCAAATAGATCAATGTGAAGCAGTTGCAAACATCTTGTAGTTGAAGGATTTGACTTGCTTGAAAATGACTGCTTCGGTTGTTTGCCAAGTTGACATGCGGCGCACTTTTTGTCATGATGATCAGCAACCTTGGGAAGTCCTTTGACAAGATTATTCCTGCTGAGTTTAGATAGATACTTGAAGTTCAAGTGACTTAAGCGCTTGTGCCACAGCCAACTATTTTCGTTCACACTTTTTGCTACAAAACAAAGATTAGTACTAGAGTTCATACTATGGAAATCAATAATAAATATTTGTCTTACGATATCCCGTGAGTAAGATAGCTCCAGTTTTGCCATTCTTGATAAGACATTGCGTTGAAGTGAAATGGCATTCTAATCCTTTGTCGCAGAATTGAGATATGGATAATAAGTTGTGCTTGAGCCCTTCGACGAGTGAGACTCTTTCAATGCACACTTTGTCTTTCTTGAGCTTTCCATATGCTACAACTTGACCTTTGTTATTATCGCCAAATGTTACGGAGGGACCTCTTTCTTCATGGACATCTTCTAATAAGGATTCATCTCCAGTCATGTGTCTTGAACACCCACTATCGAGAATCCATTCATAATTTCTAGCTTTTGAAGATCCAGCCATGAAACAAAGAACCTGAAATATAGACATTTAAGCAGGTCCCCTTTATTCCTTTTGGGTCCTAGGGTTAGCAACTTTTGACAACCCACTCTTGCTTGACCTTAGGATTTTTACGTCCTTTGGCATTGGGAGTGAATCGCAAAAGGCATTCCACGGCCTTGTGTCCTGAACAATCACAAATGGAACAATGATGAAAGCCACCAATCACATGAGTTTTCACAAACTCTTTACTTTTCTTGGGGATGGCATTCTTCTTTGGGTCAATGAACTAGCCTTAACAAAATCTTTCTTTTGAAATTTTGGAGCGCTTTTTCTCGGAGGGCGCATAGGGCTAGGAGGCGCACGGCGATGAGGCGCGTGGCTCTTAGGCGCATAATGAGCACTCGGAGAAGGAGCGCGCCTATTTTCAAGAATGATTTTGCTAGGAGATGGTTCATCTGTAGCTATATCTTTCCCATTAGCTTTCCCAAATTGCTTCGTTGGTAGACATAATGGAATGTTTGTCTCTTGACTTTTTCCTGTCCTTTACCCATTGAATTAGAATGTTTTTCCTTGGGAATTTCAAAAGTTTGTTGGTTGGTAAATTCACTATCTCTTTCAGCACAGACATCACATTTAAAGTTGTCACTAGTTGATGAGAATCCCAAGCCACTTTTATCACCACTGACTTTTTGGGACTCAAATATATTCTCCATAGTGACACGAGAATTGGACCACTCATTTGTAATCTTTTTAAGATCAGTAATTTGAGCAACCAATTCATCGTTTTGAACTTTAAGAAGTGAGTTCTGTTCTGTTAGAAAAGTGTTTTTAACAGTAAGAGGAGTCATGCTCTTTATCTGCTCCTTAAGGAGGGTGAGTTCAGATTTAAGTAGAGATTTCTCGGTCTTAAGCTGGGAAATTTCATCACATGATAGTGCTAAAGCTTCCTTCATACTATCAAATCTAGTGATTACCTTTTCAGCCTTTTTGAACAATTTTTCTTGTTCAGCAATCACTTCATCATCATTGATTTTGGAGATTGGAGCAGTTGGTTCAACCTGTGGTCTAATGTATGCTCCTTTTCTCAATTTGTTCCTTGCTCCAAGATCACATCGTGAGAATAACAATCCACCATCGTTTTTGAGCCGGAGTGAGAAATCCTTGTTCAACGAGCTCGCTGATGGTTGGTCCTTTCTTCTTTTTCACTTCTTGAAAACCTGCAGATTTCTTGATAGGTTTATTCAAGGCATTCATATCGGGAACATCCTTGGAGAAGTCATCATCAGAATCATAAGCATCAACTTCATCATCATTTGCCATCAAACAAACGAGTCCATCATCGGAATCTTCATCGCTCTCATCGGAGTCTGTTTCAATCCAAGTGTTGTGCTCATTTGCTGGTGCTTCTTCTTCAGCAACCATTCCCTTGTGACGAGTGAACTTGGGAGTGAATTTGGGAGTATGGCTGCTCTTCTTCTGCATATATTCAAATTTGGGGATCGGGCAGCTTGATGCAAAATGTCCGGGTTTCCTGCAATTAAAACAAACAAGATCTTCTTTCCTTTTTGAATCACTGCTCCTTGAAAACTTTTGAGGAGCTTTGCTGGTAGATCCTTGAAATTTGTTGGTTGAGCCGGGTCTTGAGAATTTTTCTGAACTTTTGAAATTTCTTCACAAATAAAGCGAAGTCTTCATCATCCATGTCTAATAGCTCAGAAGTGGAAATTTTGGGATCGGAACTTTTCTCATCTTGTACAGGCGCAGGAACAGCGCAGGTGCAGGCGCGTTCTCTGTGCGCCACCATAGCCATAGATTTTGATTTCCTTCAGTTTCGCTGATTCGCTGAAGTTTGAGTTCGTAAACTTTGAGATTTGCATAAAGGTTCCTTAATGTCCATACATCTAAAGTTCCAGCGTCTTCAAGAGCGCTAGATTTATGTAGGTATCTTGATCCAAAAGCTTGTAGAAAATTTACATTCAAATCTTTGTTAGTAAACTTCATGCCAAGTGAAATACATAGATTGATAATTTCACAGTAGCGTTCATAAGTTTGCCTCAAGTTTTCACCGGGGAGTTGAGAGAAATTGTTGAATCTCTTTTGTACTTCGTATTTCTTGTTCTCCTTGCAGACGGTGTCTCCTTCAATATGCTCTTCAATAGCATCCCATAGCTCATTTGCAGTAGCACAATGCATGACTTGTTGTTTCATAGCCGTGCTTAGAGTGCTTAGAAGAATGTTTCTTGCTTTGCCATCATTTGCAACTCTTCTAATTTCTTCCTCAGTCCATTCTTCCCTTGGTTTCTTGACGGTTGGTTGAACAGCATTTGTGCGTGGATTTGGATTCGCCTTCATCGGATATAAGGTCCATAAACGACGGTGTCATGGAGCCTTTCATCGATTGAGTTGAGATGAGTCAATATGCTGAATTTCCACACGTCAAAATGATCTTCATCAAAGACCGGACGTGAGTGTAGTTTGCAGTTGCCATAGGTTTTGAGTTTGCCATTTAGAATCGGCACCCAAGCTGTTAAGCTTGAAAAACGAAAATGTTTTATAAAGGTGTTTGCTCTGATACCACTTGTTGGTCCCAAAGGGCAACAAGGGTATGAAAAATAGCTAGAGGGGGGTGAATAGCTGTTTTAAAATTCTTTTCGTACCCTTGAAAAACTCAATTGCAAATGCGCACTTTATCAAGTAAGCGTTATGAAATGCGCCTAAGTGAGTGAGTGAAATGCACAGCGGAATTTAGTAATGAAAATAGGCGCAAAGTGTGATAAAGGGGCGCACACACTCTAAGTATTTTGGCTCAAAGTGGTTGAAATAAGGAACTAAGGCAAATGATATACAACACAACACAATTCAGTTCAATCAATCTACAATGAGTAAACAAGCAAATAGTGAGTGAAAATAATAACTTGAAAGAAATGACAAGATAATAACACAAGCTATTTGGAGAGGTTCGATCAATGAAAGATCTACGTCCTCTACCAAGATGGTTAGTCTTGGATTTCTAATGGAGATCTTATATAATGAGAGAGTGTTACAAATTACAACTTTTGAGCTTCTACACTAACTCAAGATCTAATATTCTATGAATGAACAAATCCAAAACAATAACCGGTGTATCTCTAAAAGATGGATCTAAATGATCAAACTTAAAGAGGTGCGTGTGTGAATTTAGGATCAAGGCTCTTTAGATCTTTATGATTTAGAGCACAATGAAACTAAAGTGTTATAGCTTGAAGATCTGGGCTAAGGATGAAGGTATGAAGATGTTCTTGAGGAATCTGGAAAAACGAAGGCAATCTTCAAATCTTCAACAAATGCTTTGAGAGAGAAATTCTTGAAATTCTTAGCAAAACTCAGCAACTTCAAAATGTTGAAGTTATGGGGTATTTATAGTGAACTTCAAAAACTAGCCGTTGGAAATCCTTGTGGATAAGATGAGCTGTCGCTCGTTGATTGGAGCATGCATATATTATGGCCATTTTGACACTCAACATAAATGTGACCGTTAGGACACGTGTCAATAGATTAGGCGCATATGTATCTTTTAACCACCGTTGGATCATTGGCGTAATTTGAATTCTCTTCAAGTCTTTGAGTCTTTAATAAATCACTGAGTGTTTAAATAAACACTTTGAGGCGCATTGAGCCAAGAGGCGCATAGAGATGCGTGCGCTAAGGTATATGGGGCGCATAGCGCGTGACATAGCTTATAAAGAAATCCTTATGCTCGCGCTCTATATAACACATGGCGCGAATGTAGAGGCGCGCGGCGTGTGGCCAGGAGGCGCATACGCGCGCTGGATCAAACTCAACTGAGTGATTTTTCTTGAAACTTGATCTTCCTTGGCCATTTCTAAGCCTATTCTATAACAATGGACAACTTAAAAAATGAAGTATAATACTTCTACATGTGGGTCTAAAGTCATGAAATAAAACTTAGGTGATGGATCAATCAAATCTAATAA